>OZ012741.1:684872954-685472954 GCA_963859935.3 Lathyrus sativus
CAAGCCATATCCCACTAAGTGGGGTCGGCAACGTGGATCAACTTTCGCCATAATGTTCTATCCAGGATCATGCTTCTATCTAAATCGTTAATCTCGAGATCTTTCTAAATAACTTCTCATATAGTTTTTTTCTAGATCTTCCTCTTTTTAAAAGATCATTTTTTGAAAGAACTGTCATATCTAATCTCTAAATTAAAATTGTCTCATCTCATGTTCAAAATACATGAAGTCTCTTCTCCCTCGAAGCACTCCTCAAAGTAGTTTGTGGTAACCGAACTAGTTAATGATTTTCAACATTTTCACTTTATGATGCTAATAAATTATTAGGTTTTCTAATTTAAGATGTTAATAAACTACTAGGGTTTCTAATTTATGATGATAATAAATTACTAGGGTTAATAATTAGATGCCTTGAGTCCATATATTTCTAGCTCGATAAAGCCTGCTCCAATTAGCTCAATTATAGGTCAAACTTATACTAAAGAAAATTATAAATAAACGGAATAGGATCAATTTAAACTATGTGTTAATACATGAGAAGACTTCATGGCATCAATTGATCCATATAGCACACTCTATATAGTAGGATGAGGATTGGTTGTTGTTTTTTCTACACTATCCATGATTGCTTTGTATAAAATGAATTAGTGTATCCACATCAAAAAATTAAAAACCTAATTTCCCATTAGCAACCCAATAAGAAAATAACAATGCTTTAGCCCCTAATATGAATCCAAACCCAAAAGCTTATAGCACATATAACTAGGATAAGTGTGTTGACGCGACTGACACGTGTATTGACAAGTGAGAACATAAGACATTCAAACTCTAATGGTTTATGGAGTGGGAGTTGATGCATTACTTATTAGGTGTTGGGTAGTAGTTGATGGAACATATATCACTTTGCACAATCTTGAGCCTTCAAATATTTTTATTTACCAACTGGTGACGTCTCACTCCAATTGAAAACAACTACTTCTGGTCAACAACAATGAAGAAACTCTCATATTTGTAACATTGATTACCTAAACATATAACAGGCATAACAGTGTCATACTGTAGAAATTTAACAAGGATTACTACCTTTGACTTTTTGTTCATATGCAGCACAGTCCCGCATCATGAAGGCAGCAGCATCACCATCCAATGGATATGATGCATTGGGGTCTATAAGGAGTTGAGGAAGGAACACTTTGAACACATTAACAAGATCCAAACGAAAATAAAACTAACAATCAAACAAGGTTGAATAAAATGCATAGCAAGTGCATTTTGGGTAATATTCTTAACCATCAATATATGTGAGGTACTATATAGGTTGTTAATAATGCTTAGTTGCTTACCAAATATTGGACTCCAAGTCTGTTTAATGTTGAGTATAACAACTCAAGCGCACAGCCGCAACAGCTAATATAGGTTCCATGGAGAACAACAGCTAATAAATTCTGTTAAAGTTAACCTCATTGAGGAAATTGAGCAAACAATTAAGCTACAAAATTGAAGAGAACAACACCAGATGAACCAATGGATGGAAACAAGAGATGCAAAAAAAGAAATTACTGTGTTTAGGTTGATGAAATTCCAGAAAGAAATCTTGCATGCCATCATTCATCATCTCCGCTTTGTAATCAGTCATCATCCTGATTCACATAAATCCAACATAAACGAATTAGAAAAGTATTAGAAATTGAGAAATGAAAAAAGTAAAAAGAAAAAGAGATAGGTTTATCAAATCCATGGATGGGCGTTTGGTTGGAGAAGACATTCTCTCTCTTCCATTAGGGTTTTAGTTTAGTAAGTGAGGTAGGGGTTTCTTTTCTGAGATTAGGACTTTTCTTGTGGTTAGGACTTCGGCGTAGCCACAAGAATTCTTTACTTAATCCACGGGTCGATTCTCCATTTTAAGAAACAATACGGGTTGGTTTTAACAAAGATGATCAATGGCAATGCTAGTGGTAAGCCTCACTTTTTAAGACTCTCTCAAACACTTTTTTCTTATTGATTAAAATATGTATAGATCCTTCGTTTTAGAAATGAGTTCCACATAAAAAAAAATAGAACTCACTTATAGTTAAAAAAAAGTATTCTTAACATTTCTATTATTTCTCTTTTTTTAAGAAATATGTGATATCGGAAATTTGAATAAAAAAACAAATTTTTCAGTAATGAATTCAAAATTGTATAAATAAAAGACATATGTTGTTAAGGAAAACATCTTACAATGCCTTAGTTTTTGTTTAAAACAGAAGTGTATTTTAACGGGGTGAAACCTCATATAGAGTTTCGGCTTCTTGAGGGCACTTCATGTCTCACCTTCTTTAAATCCAAGTTGAATTATATACTACCTAACACCAAGAACAGAAAGGTGAGTAAAATCGAGTTTCGTGCAAACTGAATTGATGTTGATGGAAAGGTGAAATACGAACTTATTAAGTTGAAGAACGGTGAAGATCTGAAAGTTATGTGGAGAATATTTCATCGTAGGCTAATTAAGTTATGTGTTAAGTTATGTTCATCTTTCAAACATGTAATCGACAAAATATTATGTGATAAAAAGTACGGTGCTAAATAGCTTGAGTCATAAAATATATAAATAATACAAATGTAAAATCAAATATCAAAATAACCCCCTCCCCTCATGGGCTACGTGTGTTGCCTGCATTAATCTGGCATAAACCTCATTGTCTAAATTTATCAAACCCATGAGGTTATCCATAATAACAGTGATCATCTGCAGACGCTGTTGGTCATCAATATCAGGTGGAGGTCGTGACATGTGATAACGAGAAAGCGCATCGATTATATCGCTAGATTTCATTGACGTTTTATCGCGTATTCACCGTTTTAACACTCGATTTCTCGAGTTTTTCTTACTATTTTGCAGGTACATCGTTATGTGAAGCCGAATCATGAATTAAGAGAAAAGGAACAAAAGAGACCACAAGGAGATGAAGAAAGGCAGAAGCCTGCAAAAAGACTGCATAATTTGTTGCAGCCACGGTCGTTACAAGGGTGTCACGACCGTGACACCCCAATTTGGGCCATCACGACCGTAAGGGAGTGGTCACGACCGTGACACTTAAAATCCTCAAATTACGAACGTGAAGACCTTGTCACGCCCGTGATAAGGATAAAACTTGGTTTTGACTCAGACTACGTCAAGGCACCACTGAAGACCATTTCTCCTCTTATTTCTCCTCAAGGCAGCACGTGAAGACGACTTCTCCCATTTTTGTTGCCACGTTCCAGCATTTCCTCAACAACTTCAGCAAGGCCCATGCAACAAAGGACCAAGACTCCAGCCCATTAAAGGCTCTATAAATAGTACAAGCTCTGTGAACTCAAGGACAGACTTCATTATCCAAAATTCCTGTGGAAGCTCTGCCGAATTACCTTACGAACCAGCATTTCCATTCCAGCATTATTTTATTTTCTTTCTCGTTTTATTTGTATCCAAACCAACCGTATAACAATTTCCAACATTAGGGAATTGTTATACATTTATTTGTTCTAAACCTTCAGCATTCGTTATTTTTAATTTCCGCCTACTCCAAGCTTTCCGGTATGTGGAAGAAGGAGTCTGCTCAAATATTTGTTAATCAGGTTTTTCAATTTATTGCAATTTAATTTAATTATAATGTCTATTTATTTTTCCGCCATGAGTAAGTTATTATTTAATTCTCTGTATGGTTCAACCTCGATGAGTAGCTAAACACCTTAGGGCGGTATGTAGTTATAACAAACTTAACCGGTAAAATATAACCATAGGCTGAAAATAATTAATCACTTAACATTCTGGCTGATACTTTTTAATTGAAATAGACCTTTTCGTTACGAGAGTAAGAAAAGGGTATTAGGTTGGGTCAAGACCACGAGAGTGTGAGATTTTAACCAGATAGCTAAAGTTAGGCATTTAAATTAAACACAGCGAGAGCGCTTTAAGATAAATTAGAATTATTTAGTTTCCAAAAATTACCTCTAAACACTTATGGGCTAGCGAGAGCAGGCATAGGGCTTTAGGGATAAGATCTGATATAAGACCACGAGAGTGTGAGTTGGGGGTATTTAAACTGGTAATCTCTACCGAATAGATTAAGTGAACATCTTTATAAGCCTAGGTTAGATTGACCCACCTAAGTTAGTATAATTACATATCGACCGCCTTAGTATTATTTTATTAAAAACTTAAATCTAATTCCGCCTTTAATAGTCTTAAAAACCAACAACAATCGTGACAACCATTCGCCTTAGCTAAATTAGAAGTTCATCTAGCACTAAGTAACAATAGAATCCCTGTGGATCGATAATCTTAAATATTACTTCGATAGGCTGTGCACTTGCAGTAAGATACCGCTAGACGCATAAGTAGACACGTCTTTAGCCCATCAAGTTTTTGGCGCCGTTGCCGGGGATTCCTTAATTTAGTTACTAGTGCATTTAGGTAGCATTGTCTAGACTAAGGTATCAACTATTTAATTTAATCTAATCTCCGAGTGTATGCCAAGTACTCGCTCTAAAAGCGAAGACTTGCAACCTCTAATCCCTGAATCGGAACGCTTCTTACACGTAAGAAGACGTATATTCGATTTCGAAAATAATTCCAATATTCCAGATATTCAATTAGATCCGCCTAAACCGGTCATAAAATCAGACGCAGGGATGGCTGAAGAACAAACTCATCCACTCAAGTATTACGCTAATCCTTCGCAAGGTGAACCGCATTCAAGCATTGCAGCGCCGGCTATCAACCGAAATGATTTCGAACTAAAACCTTCGTTGATATCAGTCGTGCAACAAAATCAATTCGCCGGAAATCCTACCGAGGATCCGAATCTTCATCTTTCGATCTTTGTGCAATATGCAGATACCGTAAAAGCCAATGGAGTTACCCAAGAAGCTATTAGACTACGTTTATTTCCTTTTTCACTTCGAGACAGAGCAAGAGCTTGGCTTCAATCTCTGCCTTCGAACTCAGTAACTACGTGGGCAGAACTTAAGAAAGTTTTCTTGAATAGGTATTTTCCACCTAGCAAGACAGCTATGCTGAGAGCTCAGATCAACGGATTTAAGCAAAGAGAAAGTGAATCATTATTCGAAGCTTGGGAACGCTATAAGGATCTGCTTAGACTTTGTCCACATCATGGATTAATAGACTGGATGGTCATCCATACCTTCTATAATGGACTCTTGTACAATACAAGAATGACAATTGACGCTGCCGCGGGTGGTGCATTGATGGACAAAGAATATCGTGATGCCTATGCACTTATCGAAAGTATGGCTCAAAATCATTACCTTTGGGGAAGCGAGAGAGTCGCAACTGAGAAACCAACAAAGGGAGGTATGTACGAAGTAAGTAGTATGGACCAAGTCAATGCGAAGTTTGACCAACTAAGCCAAAAGATCGATAACTTGGCCATAACACCTGCAGCCACCGTGGCTGCAGTAACACCTAACTGTGAGTTATGTGGAGTCCCAGGACACGAAGTTTCTGATTGTCAACTATTGACAGGAACTCCCACCGATCAAGTGAATTATGCTCAAGGAAACCCTTACTCAAACACATACAACCCAGGTTGGAAGAATCATCCGAACTTCTCCTATAAGAATAACAATGCTTATTACGCACCAGGTCAAGCACCAGCTACATCACCAGGATATCAAAAGACTGCTCCTAACATCCCTAGAAAATCGAACCTTGAATTGATGATGGAGAGCTTTATAGCTAGCCAATCTTAGACAAACAAGGACTTCTTAAACCAAAACATTCACACTAGTGAGCAGATTAAACAATTAGTGAGCAAAGTAGATGCATTAGCTACACATAACAAAATGCTTGAAACTCAGATTTCACAAGTAGCTCAACAACAAGCACCTACTGCTGCACCAGCTGGAGTATTCCCTGGACAACCTCAACCTAATCCGAAAGGACATGCTAACGCTGTAATATTAAGAAGTGGCAAGGAACTGGACGGACCTACCGATCCAAGACTTGACAATCCAGCCATGTACCAAAAACCGGATAAACCGACTGAAGTGGTGAATGATCCAGAAGAAAAGGAAGATGACAATCGAGAGGTAGTGGAGAAAGAACAACCTTATGTGCCTCCACCACCCTATAAACCACAAATTCCGTACCCTCAAAGATTAGTAAGTTCCAAGACGACGGGTCAATTTAAGAAATTTGTCGAACTTCTGAAACAGTTGAATATTACTATTCCGTTTACAGAAGCAATTACCCAAATACCCTCGTATGCTAAGTTTTTAAAAGAAATCTTATCCAATAAGAAAAAGATAGAGGATAACGGAACAGTTACACTTACTGCCGAGTGTAGCGCCATAATTCAGAATAACATGCCTCCTAAGCTAAAAGATCCAGGAAGTTTCTCTATACCCTGTGTAATAGGAAAATTCGTCATTGACAAAGCTCTATGCGATTTAGGAGCCAGTATCAGTGTTATGCCCTTAACGATTTGCAAAAGGCTAGACATGGGAGACCTAAGACCAACTAAAATGTCTGTTCAACTAGCCGATCGCTCTGTTAAATATCCTGTAGGCATACTAGAAAACGTCCCAGTACGTATAGGACAATTCTACATTCCTACTGATTTTATAATCATGGACATCTCTGAAGACTCCACTACACCTATCATACTAGGAAGACCATTCTTAGCTACCGCCGGAGCTATAATAGACGTGAAAAGAGGAAAGCTAACCTTTGAAGTAGGTGAAGAGAAAGTTGAATTTGTTTTAACACAATTCTTACAATCACCAGCTATAGAGGATACATGCTATCTAATGGACGTAATTGACGAATGTGTAAGAGAAATGGAGCTGAAGGAGACCGCTTATTCTGAAATAATGAAAATTCAAATCCCTCCGATTTTCGAAGATGATAATTGGCGAAAACCGTATCAGGATGATAGTCTAAGCGAAAGTTTAGCACTTACACCGGATCCCATGCCAAGTAAAGATAAACCCACATTAGGGTTAAAAACTTTACCTCATAACCTAAGGTACGAATTCTTAGACGTTGAATGTAAAAGACCAGTTATAGTAAATTCCAGTTTAGGAACTATAGAAACAAAGAAACTTTTAGATGTCTTGAAGAAATATCCAACTGCATTAGGATATAACATATCTGATCTCAAAGGAATATGTCCTTCAGTTTGCATGCATCGTATTCTGCTAGAAGAAGATTGCAGAACCTCCAGAGAATCTCAAAGAAGAATTAACCCAACCCTTAGCACTGTAGTAAAAGAAGAAGTCAAGAAATTATTAGATGCCGGGATAATATATCCAATCTCTGATAGTGAATGGGTTAGTCCAATACATGTAGTGCCAAAGAAAGGAGGTATCACTGTTGTAAAAAACGCTCAAGGAGAATCGATATCACAAAGAGTAGTGACGGGATATAGAGTGTGCATAGATTATCGTAAACTAAACAAAGCCACTCGAAAAGATCATTTCCCACTACCTTTTATAGATCAAATGTTAGAACGATTAGCCAAGCATTCTTACTTCTGTTACCTTGATGGTTACTCAGGATTTTTCCAAATCCCTATCCATCCTGACGATCAAGAGAAGACTACATTCACATGTCCTTATGGAACGTTCGCTTACAGGCGAATGCCCTTTGGATTGTGCAACGCTCCTGCAACCTTTCAAAGATGTATGATGTCAATCTTCGCAGATTTTATAGACAACATCATGGAAGTGTTCATGGACGACTTCTCTGTATGCGGGCAAAGTTTTGAAGGATGCTTATCAAATTTAGAAATGGTGTTAGAAAGATGTGTAAAAGTAAATCTCGTGCTTAACTGGGAGAAATGTCATTTTATGGTCAACGAAGGAATAGTGTTAGGTCATGTAATATCGGACAAGGGAATTGAAGTTGATAAAGCTAAGATTGAAGTAATAAAAGATCTTCAACCCCCTAAAACTGTTCGAGAAATACGAAGCTTTTTAGGACACGCCGGTTTTTACCGACGATTCATCAAAGATTTCTCGAAAATCACTAAACCTCTTACTGGTTTATTAATGAAAGACGCTGAGTTCATATTCAATGAAGATTGTCTTAAAGCATTCGAAACTCTAAAAACAGCCCTCATCACCGCACCAATCATGCAACCCCCTGACTGGAGATTACCTTTTGAAATCATGTGCGATGCGAGTGACTATGCTGTAGGCGCAGTCCTGGGCCAGAGAAAGGAAAAGAAACTCCATGCGATTTACTATGCCAGTAGAACCTTGGATTCTGCCCAGATGAACTACGCTACTACAGAAAAGGAATTGCTAGCAGTTGTCTTCGCGCTTGACAAATTCCGCTCTTACCTAGTTGGAGCGAAAATAATCATTTACACAGACCATGCTGCTATCCGATATCTATTAACTAAGAAAGATGCTAAACCAAGACTCTTAAGATGGATTTTACTCTTACAAGAGTTTGATCTAGAAATAAAAGATAAGAAAGGTACTGAAAACGTCGTAGCAGACCATTTATCTAGAATAGAAGGTATTAAACCCGAACAAGTGCCGATTAACGATGATTTTCCGTATGAACAGCTGATAGCACAAATAGGAAGCGACCTAGCCCAGTTAGACATAAATGAACCAGAACCCGTGGAAACAATACAGACAACTGTAGGACTGCCATGGTACGCTGACATTGTCAACTACCTAGCCGCAGGAGCTCTTCCACCCGATCTAACCTATCAGCAGAAAAAGAAATTCTTTCATAATCTGAAACATTACTATTGGGATGAACCATTATTGTTCAAAAGAGGACCAGATGGAATCTTTCGCCGATGTATTCCCGAAGAAGAAATAGAAGATGTCATTGCTCAATGCCATTCATCTCCTTATGGTGGACATGCAAGCACTTCCAAGACTTGTGCAAAGATCTTGCAAGCCGGCTTATTCTGGCCTAATCTATGGAAGGATGTCCACATCGCCGTTATAAATTGCGACCGGTGTCAACGCACTGGCAATATTTCAAGAAGAGATGAAATGCCCCAAAAGGGAATTTTAGAAGTAGAAATCTTCGACGTCTGGGGAATAGATTTCATGGGACCATTCCCATCGTCTTTCGGTAATAATTACATACTCGTAGCTGTTGACTATGTCTCGAAATGGATTGAAGCCATAGCTTCTCCTACAAACGATACACGAGTAGTAATAAAGCTTTTCAAAAATATAATCTTTCCCAGATTTGGTGTGCCTCGACTAGTCATAAGTGACGGTGGCTCGCACTTCATTTCAAAAATCTTTGACAAATTACTATCTAAGTATGGAGTAAGACACCGTGTGGCTACACCATATCACCCACAAACAAGTGGACAGGTCGAAGTCTCAAACAGAGAGATTAAACAAATCTTAGAAAAGACTGTCGCCATATCTCGGAAAGATTGGTCATCTAAACTTAATGAAGCTCTATGGGCTTATAGGACCGCTTACAAGACACCCATAGGTACTACACCTTTCAAACTAGTTTATGGAAAATCTTGTCACCTCCCAGTAGAACTAGAACACAAAGCTTATTGGGCGATCAGAACTCTCAATATAAACTATAATGTTGCAGGAGAAAAGCGAATCCTAGACATTAACGAATTAGAAGAATTAAGGTTAGATGCATATGAAAATGCTAAGATATATAAAGAAAGAACTAAGCGATGGCATGATAAACGCCTATCTAGGAAAGAATTCAGTGTGGGAGACGTTGTACTCCTCTTTAATTCAAGACTTAGGCTCTTTCCTGGAAAATTAAAGTCTAGATGGTCAGGACCCTTTGATATAACTAAAGTATTCCCGAGTGGAGCAATAGAAATTAAGGGTAAGAATAGTGAACCATTCATAGTAAACGGACAACGTCTAAAACACTATCATAAAGTTGAAAATAGAGATTATGCGAATAATCTAAAGCTTTTGGAATTGTCCACTAATTCCCCTGATTAATCTAAACCTAAGCATTACGTCAGGCTTTTGACAATAAAAACAGTGCTTAGTGGGAGACAACCCATTTACTTATTTACTTATTTTAACTATTCTTTTCTTTTAGCACATTGTTATTTATCGTTTTTACTATTTGTTTAAAGTGTTTTGTCAGTTTTATTTTACATTACTATTATCGCCATTTCATTAAGCATTTTATTTTCTTATTTTTAACTTAAATCACTTTTTACAGATTTTCTAAAGTCTTTTCCACTGATTTGTTTCCCCCATATTTGCACTGACCATGGCTAACCAACCAATTAACTATATGGAAACCAAATTTAGAGGTAGGAACCAAAGAATGAAGTTTGAAGAGTTATCACAGAGGCAAATGGATTTGACCCTGTACCCAGATGATAGGACTATGGAAACCTTAGGTATACATGATAGTGTCATGTACTTGTTCAACCGACTCGGATGGGAGAATGCATTGATCCAACGTAAGTTTGCGACTTACCGTGAGCTCACCCTTGAGTTCCTTAGCTCCTTACTTTACCTACCTGAGCGCGGTTTTGGATTTAGGAAAGGATTTATTAGTTTCCGCCTATTTGGAATAGAATACGACTTTAACCATAAAGAACTAGCTGACTTGTTAGGATTCCCTAGTGGACCATTTGCTTTTACTACCACACAGGTAGAATTGATGGATGTGGAGCTAGATTTCTTTTGGGGAACTCTAACCGGAAACTACCACCCTGAACCAAATAACATGAATAATGATGAGTTCCATAATCCTGCTCTCCGTTACTTCCACAAATTCCTTGCCCACACCTTATTTGGAAAAGAAGAAAACATTACCGGAGTTTCTAAAGATAAAGTATTTATTATGTCATGTTTCACTAATGGACAGTCTGTTAATGGTGTACCTTTCATGATGCAAACCTTCACCTGCATCCAAGAAGAACCTGAATTACCTATATTAGTAGGAGGTCTTGTAACCATGATTGCTGATGCCATAGGACTTAGGTACCAACTGGACAGGTGCACCCGTCTAGGAACAATCCGCCCTATGAATCTTAAATTCTGCTTCAATAGACATATCATAAGGAATTTAGGACGCCCACCTTTTGAGTACCTAATCCGGAACGACGTAGTAACCCTGTTCACATTGCCCAATCATGCTAGAGTAAGTGTTCACAATAAGGATAACTGGCTTTATGAGTTAAACCCACCTGATTATCCAGCTACTCCTGAAACACCTCAGTCTCACAGGATAACAGATGATATAATGACCGCTGTTGAAACTGACCCTGAGACACCTTCTGGTTACCATGACATTGACCCAACTGACAAAGTACATGAAACCCCTGGAGTGAATCAAGGAGAGTATGCTAACAACTTACAAAACATCATGAACACTCTCAATGCCTACCAAACTGACATTAATCTATTCAAAGAAGACATTAAGAGCATGCGATTGGACATTATAGGATTGACTGACATGGCCTGCGAACAATTCTATCATTTGGACTCCGCCATCGAAGACCTGAAGAAACGCCTTTGAAAAGGCTATAAGTGATTTAGTTTTTTTTTCTTTCTCATTGTTTTCGTTTCTAGTTAGATTTATCTTTCGCAACAATTTCATACCGTAATTTCCGTTTTTGTAATTTCATTTTCAATTACTTTATGCAATGCACCTTTAATTTCAATTATTTCTCCATTTTTAGCAACTTACATATTTTTTCTATATACTGTTATGCCTACATTATTTCATGTATACAATCTTTCATGCAAGTTCGTATAATACTGTGTTGCAAATTATATACAATATGGTGTGTATTTAATATAAGTGTTACTAAATAAAATAAATTATTATTAATTTATGAATAACGTGAGAAAATGTTCTTTTCTGGGAATTATTCAGCAAAACATGTCCTCACGGTCGTCACACCTATCTTACGATCGTGACGTGCTCATTTAGCGTGTCACGACCGTCACGCCCCTGTCACGACCGTGACTACCTCTATTACAGGAATCGTGAGAAACAGAACTGTTTCTCATCGTGTCCCCTCTTCTTCTCAATCCATAACCTACCCAAAAACTTCCCCCATTCCTTCCACAACCGCCGTAACCGCCCCATTACCCCCATTAACCCCCCATTATCATTACCCATCTCATTAACACTCTCCCTTATTTAACCTGAACCTCTATCTCCCTCATTTTACCATTTTTCTCACAAAACCTCACAAAAACCTCACAAAATCCCTCTTCCCTCACTCTTCACTCTTGCATGTTATGGATTCCATCACTTTTAGAGAAGGTGAAGCTGGAGTAAACCAGAGAGACCGTTTCATCCGCTTCCAAAACCGCGGTGTGCAACCTACCCGCTACATTGCCACTGACTGTCTGCGAGAACTCGGTATGTTGGCCAGCGTTCAAGGCCTACTGCAAAAGGTCGGTCTGTGGGATCTCTGTCGTCAACCTCAGCCTACTTTCGAACTTCTGACGCTGGAATTCCTAAGCTCTTACAGTTACATCACCCCTCCCGGTTCTCAGAGTCAGCTTACCGGCATCGTAACATTCAGATTGCACGGCCAAGAGTTCAACCTCCCGCAAACCAGGATAGCCGAGCTGTTAGGCTTCGATCACGGAACTGAAGCCCACCGTCGCGTGCCCGATAATTTTAGTGAACAAGCTTTCACTTTATGGCACGACTTAACCAACACCCGTGCATCCACCTTTCAGAGCCTCAACGCCACACACATCCACAACCCGGCGATCCGCTATTTTCACCGGGTCATCTGCAACACAATCTTCGCTAGAGAAAGCAACCATAAGCTCAACTCCAAGGAGCTTCTGTTCTTATACTGCGCTCTTCATGACGAGCCGATCAACGCTGCCCCTTTCATGCTTCATCACATCCAGGCCATTGCACAGCGAGGCTCCTCCCCGTTCTTCATAGGCGGCATTGTCACCGCCCTCGCCATTCAGTTAGGGCTTGGTGACGCGCTCGTTAATCAGCCTCACCTAGCCGCCGAATTCCTGACCAAGAGCTACTGCAGGTCCGCCCACCTGATCGCGCAGCGAGAGGATGGCAGGTATAGCCCTATTGTCAATGGCACCATTTTCCACCACATCACTCTGTCGTCCTGCACCCGCATCGACCCATCCAACCGAGCCAACTGGCTCTTTGTTTTACCTGCTGCTGCCGATCACGTCCCGGTTCATGATGATCAGGCAGACGCTCCAGTGGACGAGATGCAGGACGCTATGGACGCCGCTGAGCCTGTCCAGGATATCCCAGAGACATCTACCCGACAGCCCCCTGCTCCCGCAGTTACACTTGAGGAAGTCCTCCTTGTGATTCATCAGCAGAACCAGATGAACGCCGCACTAGAGCGAAGGCAGAAGGCGCAATATGATGCTTTACTCGGCACTATTGCTGCAAACCACGAGGCCACTAATGAGCGGTTTGGAGAACTTTTCAGCGAGCTAGAGGCGCTCCGCATTAGCATTACTGCCACCTCCGGCACCGGTTCTGATCCCGACGCGACTCCCTCCAGACGCCGCTCTCGCACCAGAGGCCGAGCCCGCGGTCCTCAGCAGCCGTAGTTTACTTTTCTGTTTATTTTTCGTTTTAGTCTTGTATTGTATTTGTACCGCATTTATATCACAACATTGAGGACAATGTCTGATATAGTGTGGGAGAGGTACCTTTCATTTCCGCACTTTTTCATTTCGTTGTACTTTCAATTCCGTTGTATTTCTTTTAGCAAATTAATGAAAGGAGCAAATCTTTGCGCTATTTTCTTTAATTTCGAGCTTTCCCCGATTATTAAGCTATACCAGAAAAATCTTTAATTATTCGCATTACCCGACTCACCTACGGAATCGTAACTAGGAAGCCGGGAACGATTAAACAAGACCAATACAATCTTGACATCTTTGACTCCCTGCTTAAGAAATTCCATCCCGATCACCATTGCGAGTGCACCTTTAGTTTCAGTTCAAAAGTAACCCCCAATAGTTTATACTAGCAGTCAGCACCGTCTGAACACAAACCACGTGGGGAGCCGATGAATATAAGCGTTTGATGCCTAATCAATAATGATCCTTCATATCTCGATGCAAAATGAAAAGAAATTGCACCAAAGTACACGGTCGCAGATAAGAAACGAGAAATATGAGAAGGAATCCGTTTCGAGTTGGTTCAGAGGTACTGGTTCTGAACTCGGTAGGGCGTGCTACGGCTCGATCCCCCACAACCTCCGAATCGGATAAAACATGAAGGGTTACCACACTCGTGTACCAGACCCCGTGCTCAAAAAAAGGATCAAAATCGCTAACCGGCTACTCCACTACGTGCGTGCTAAGGCAAAGGGCTTAATGTGACTGCGCTAGAACGAAACCGGGCGAAATAAGATCGAAAAACTCTAGGTGAAATCGTAATGTGATTGCCGATTGTTTCGTTTGACGGGAAGTCGACGACATAGCTTGTTGCTTATGTCATTAGTGTATCGGTAGTGCTCTATCAAAGTACCGGACTATCCGACAAAACGATCCACCGTACGGTTTGTTATGAGTATGCGTGAATAAAATCTTGTCCGCCGATTTTCGACCGACTATTTGCTTGAGGACAAGCAAAGGTTTAAGTTTGGGGAAGTTTGATAACGAGAAAGCGCATCGATTATATCGCTAGATTTCATTGACGTTTTATCGCGTATTCACCGTTTTAACACTCGATTTCTCGAGTTTTCCTTACTATTTTGCAGGTACATCGTTATGTGAAGCCGAATCATGAATTAAGAGAAAAGGAACAAAAGAGACCACAAGGAGATGAAGAAAGGCAGAAGCCTGCAAAAAGACTGCATAATTTGTTGCAGCCACGGTCGTTACAAGGGTGTCACGACCGTGACACCCCAATTTGGGCCATCACGACCGTAAGGGAGTGGTCACGACCGTGACACTTAAAATCCTCAAATCACGAACGTGAAGACCTTGTCACGCCCGTGACAAGGATAAAACTTGGTTTTGACTCAGACTACGTCAAGGCACCACTGAAGACCACTTCTCCTCTTATTTCTCCTCAAGGCAGCACGTGAAGACGACTTCTCCCATTTTTGTTGCCACGTTCCAGCATTTCCTCAACAACTTCAGCAAGGCCCATGCAACAAAGGACCAAGACTCCAGCCCATTAAAGGCTCTATAAATAGTACAAGCTCTGTGAACTCAAGGACAGACTTCATTATCCAAAATTCCTGTGGAAGCTCTGCCGAATTACCTTACGAACCAGCATTTCCATTCCAGCATTATTTTATTTTCTTTCTCGTTTTATTTGTATCTAAACCAACCGTATAACAATTTCCAACATTAGGGAATTGTTATACATTTATTTGTTCTAAACCTTCAGCGTTCGTTATTTTTAATTTCCGCCTACTCCAAGCTTTCCGGTCTGTGGAAGAAGGAGTCTGCTCAAATATTTGTTAATCAGGTTTTTCAATTTATTGCAATTTAATTTAATTATAATGTCTATTTATTTTTCCGCCATGAGTAAGTTATTATTTAATTCTCTGTCTGGTTCAACCTCGATGAGTAGCTAAACACCTTAGGGCGGTATGTAGTTATAACAAACTTAACCGGTAAAATATAACCATAGGCTGAAAATAATTAATCACTTAACATCCTGGCTGATACTTTTTAATTGAAATAGACCTTTTTGTTACGAGAGTAAGAAAAGGGTATTAGGTTGGGTCAAGACCACGAGAGTGTGAGATTTTAACCAGATAGCTAAAGTTAGGCATTTAAATTAAACACAGCGAGAGCGCTTTAAGATAAATTAGAATTATTTAGTTTCCAAAAATTACCTCTAAACACTTATGGGCTAGCGAGAGCAGGCATAGGGCTTTAGGGATAAGATCTGATATAAGACCACGAGAGTGTGAGTTGAGGGTATTTAAACTGGTAATCTCTACCGAATAGATTAAGTGAACATCTTTATAAGCCTAGGTTAGATTGACCCACCTAAGTTAGTATAATTACATACCGACCACCTTAGTATTATTTTATTAAAAACTTAAATCTAATTCCGCCTTTAATAGTCTTAAAAACCAACAACAATCGTGACAACCATTCGCCTTAGCTAAACTAGAAGTTCATCTAGCACTAAGTAACAATAGAATCCCTGTGGATCGATAATCTTAAATATTACTTCGATAGGCTGTGCACTTGCAGTAAGATACCGCTAGACGCATAAGTAGACACGTCTTTAACCCATCAACATGTCATCGACAGGTCCTCCGGTATCAAAAGGCACAACATCATTTGTATGCTCAAAAGGCGGGATGATCTGATGGTATGATGCAGTAAGGTGCCACTCCAGGTAACCATCTTCACATTACGTGGGGTGTTGAACTCCTGATGCATTATCTCTAAGGAAATGGGCAGAGCTGATGAAGTTACCCTATAATTGGTCGCAGGATGCCCTAGTCTTACCCATATTGACGCAAACACCTCTAAGGTAAGTGTCTAGCCACTAAGGCCATCTCAGATAACCAGAAAATAGAGAAGACTCGTAAAACTCACGGTGGATTATGTGATATGCGTAGGGTGTCCATATAACATCTTCTATTATCAATGCATCAGGTCTTCTATTATACTCCGTTGGAACACCGACTAGATATACTTGCCTGGTCTTCCATCTCTTCACCTATGGGAAGCCAACAGGGGTAGGTTGCACCCTTCTATCACAAATGATGGGGAAATACTTGTATATCCAACATTGATTAAAGAACATAGACGAATCAAGAAATTTCATACATAACAATTAAATAAGAACTAAATTTTATATAAATAATAATTGTTAATATACCTATAATAGACTTATATAGCCAGCAAGCTTCCTGGTCTCAAAGGTAGTCGCGTCTCCAAAGTAGCCATCAGTTAGTTTCAATATATCAAGTATCAATAATAAATAAATTAAAGTTATACAAAAATGTATATATACCTCTCCCTGCCATAATTGGTATGCCACATGGACGACATATCCTGTAAGCATTAACATTCACTAGGCCCTCCATGAAACTCCCCATCAATGTGTGCAGATGGATCCATCGAAGTAGGAACAATAAATTATGTATCACAAACAATAGTAACCTTGACGCACCTGTCTCAGCCTCAATGGTAATAAGGGTCGCATTTGTCTCGGACTCATCAGTAATAATGACCATATTTGTCTAAGCCTCAACAGTAATATGGGTTGCATCTGTCTTGGCCACCTCAATTGAGTCAATAATAGCCTAACCTTGAACCTCTTTAGCATGAAGAGCCTCAGCAACCTACTCATCTGCATCATCTTTTAATTTGCATGTCACCTTTAATAGCTCGGTGTCGGTTGATATGAGGTGTGTAGAATAATTGTGCAATCAGTTGTTTCTAGTGAGAATCGATTAGAACTACTATCCCCGTCATAGCTAGGAATATTATACCTCGGTTTTCCTAGAATAGCTCATCATTGCCTCTCTATTTGTGGTCCTGAAAGCAATATATTTGTCCTTTCCCTTGTCCTGACAAAAAAAATTTAAAAAAAAAAATCAATTAACTACTGGCAATTTCACAATTTCTGGTATTTTACAGCTATTGTCGATAATTTCAAAATACTCGGTACTATATTAAAAATTTAAACTACTGTCATTTTCAAAATTCCCGGTATAAGTCCATGAGTAAATACCAGCAATATTAAAATCCCTAATAAAAACACATACATTAATATCGTCATTTTCAAATTTCACGATAGAAACACATGAGTTTTTACCAGAAAAATGAGTCATCGCGCGCGTGATAACCTCTATCGCGTGTGCGGTGCAGCTACTACAAATATTTCGCACGCGATAATGTGTGTGATTATTCAGGTAGTTGCACGTTTTTGCTTCTTTTACACCTGATTTTTCACTAAGTCAAATTTCTTCATTACTAGTTATTTTTTTCTTATTCTTTAGTCTTTCTTCTTCATTTTAGCTCCTATTTGACTTGTTTTCTCTAATTCTTCACCTAATTTCATGCAATGACTGACTGTCATCATAACCCCAAACTTGAATTATTGCATGTCCTCAAGTAACTCACTTGCAACTGCACATTTGAATAAAAAACAAGTCGCACAATAACAATTGAACATCACCATGTAATTTTTTTCGTTGCCTGACCATCATTCTAGCTTCCAACTTCCATCTGACAAATTCGAAAAAATTCCTCAAACATTGACGAGTACTTAACCTGTCTCTAAGATCACTTTGACTCACTCAATGGATAAGGTCATCTCTCAATCAACATGCAAAATAAATTATGCTTAACTTGGTCATATTCTAATATAATTCATAACAGATAGCCCATGCCTAAGGCACATCAAGCGCAAGGGATACCCTCACGTCGATCAATTCACCTGTTGTTATTCATTTGTCAACCTTGTTACCCTTTTCCTCCAGATGGTAGCATGTATCCAAGTCCTCCATATACGGTGTCCAGTCACACACCTTGAAATCACTTTTCATTTGTTGAACTTCAAGATAAGTTCACCGGTCTCCACATCTATTTTGGCTTTCCCGATTGCCAAGAATGGGCATCCGAGAATAACCCACCCTTCAGAATCTCCTTTCATGTTAAGTACCACATAATCTACAGGAGACACTAAACCATCGACATGCACCAACACGTCTTGTAATATACCAAACGGGCATGTCACAAATGAATCAGCTAAAGTAAGAGTCATATTACTTGGTATGATATCTCCCAAGTTAAAATAATTAACCTTATCAAATGGCATAACATTTATACTAGACCCTAAATCACATAAATCATGTGAGATCTCTACTCCACCAATAGTACAAGAGATAGAAAACTAACATGGATCCTTTAGCTTTGGTGGAAATGTGTTATGCATTGTCGTCTCATCCTTTTCAGTCGTGTTTACCTGTTCCTTCGCCATTTTTTGCTTCGTACCTAATGTCTTCATACATTTAGTAAATGTAGGCATTAGTTCTAAAACCTCATGGAATGATATACTTATCTGGAGTGTATTCAGCATCTCCTTAAACTTTGCAAACATTTCTGCCTCATCTTCATGAATGGGTTTCTTCTTTATTATTGGATACGGTGGTTTGATGTAATCGAGTAATTTTGGATTGGGGTCATTGAGGATATGCTTCTTGGTTCTTCTCAAATGGGGGTTTTGTCTATTAATTGTTGAATAATGACTCCTTTCTCTTCTTGGTCAACCTGAATTTCACTCTCCTCACTTTCAATCCTTAATTCTTCTTTTTCCATTATCACATCTTCAACTATTTCATTTGTACCCTTGTTAGCAATCACTTCAAAACCTGTTTCCACAGCCTAACAAGACTCATTCTTTGGATTATTTATCGTATTACCCGTGAATCCTCCACTCGAACTCGGTAAAGCAGCTATTTGTTTAGACAACTGACCAATTTGCATCTCCAAAAATTTGATGGATGCTTTTTGGTTTCTACTCATCATCTCATGATTCTTATTTACTTGATTAAAGCTATTATGAGTGACCTTGATAAAGTTTTGCAGGGTTTCTTCCAACTGTGAAGGTTTTCTTTAGATAGGGGCTTGTTGTTTTTGTTTCATACCTTGGTTACCACTTGAATTCTAGTTATTGCCTCATCATAAATTCGGATGATCCTTCCATATCGAATTGTAAGTGTTGGAGTAAGGATTATTCTTCTGGAAATTGGAAAATTTAGCTTCCTCACTTGGTTCTTCCAACAAACATATTTTGTTAGCATGTCCTCCTCCACAAAAATCACACATAAGTGCTTGTACCCAGCTCACGTTAGCTTTATTTAAGTTTCTTTCAACCAGCTGCTTATTTAATAATTCTATTTATGCTAAAAGTGCAGTTTGAGTATCAACAACTAACATACCTTTAGGGGTGCCTACCGTTTCAGTTTTTACCGACCTTTCACTCTTGAAACGATACTCATTTAAGCACATCTTCTCAATTAGATCTTTTACTTGAGGTTTGGTCATTGATCTGGCTGTGCCTCCCGCAAAAGCATCTAACAACATGCGTGTCTAATTCTTAAGGCCTTTAATGAAATTCTGCATCTGGTCCATATTATTCATATCAAGATTCGGGCACTTGCGTAATAATAATTTAAACCTCTCACATGAGTCATACAATTATTCAGTGTCTCGTTGCTCAAAATTTATGATTTCTGCTCTTCTCTCGATAAACTGTGTGATGGTGAAAAATCTTTCTAGGAACTTATCGTCCATCTCCTTCCGTGTTTGAATGGTTCCATTTGGAAGGTACATTAACCAGTCTTTCGCCCTTCCAATGAGTGAGAAACCAAACAATCATAACTTAACTTGGTCTTCTGTGACATCATTTGGTTTGCACATCAAAGCAGTTTCGTAGAAGTGTGCAAGATGAGCTCTCGAGTCTATGATAGCATTCACGTCGAACAAACTGTCTCTTAAACCTAAAATCACATAATTCTTAATATCAAAGTTAGAGGTGTAAGTGCTCTTGATTGGCTGCATTTTGTGGCAAAACACTAGAGCATGTGTGTATGTCATGACTGATGTTAGTGCATACATAATATGGTCTGTGCAGGGTAAGTTGACTTAGATAAAAGCAAGATTAAGCTGAATGTCATACCCAGTGTTATGACATGGGTCGTATGACATCAAGCGCATGTTTGTTTTTCTGGTAGCTAGAAACCAGGAAACTTAATAGGAGCTCAAGTTGGATATCAGGAGACTTTCTAAAAGCCCTGGTCGAACTATAATGTCCCTGAAATAAGTGGCAAGCGTGCAGATTATTGAAATTAGGTTTGTTATGAATAAAACCTAATTTATGCACCAAGGCCCAAAGGACTGACAATTGTTATAAATATCAGATGAAGCAACCCTGAAGAGCAGCTCTTTCCAGAAGAATAGAGAGTGCAAATTAGAGAGTCCTTGTAAAGTGAAGAAGGCTAGTATTCACACGTGAATTGAGTCTTAGGAATACTTGTACTCCAAATAATTGTTTGTTGGATGATTGCATTAGTTAGGTAGATTCTAAGATGAGTCTCACTCAAAGCTGTGAAGCAAGAGTGTGTGAGTTCCTTGATCAAAGTTGTGAAGCAAGATCAAGGTGTGTATGAAGTGTCTCTTCATATTGTTTTTGTAATTGTGAGTCATATATCACTGTGGTATGATTGAGGGGGAGTGAGTGGGAATACTCAGGTCTAGAGAGTCTCTAGGCTAAAGTGTCATTGGGTAGGTTTTAAGTGAGGAGTGCAAACTGTTTTGTTTGACTCTGAATTAATTCTGCTAATAGTGAAGTTCCTCCCTGGCTTGGTAGCCCCCAGATGTAGGTGTTGTTGACACTGAACTGGGTGAGCAATTGTTGTGTTACTTACTGCTTTTACTTACAGTACTATTACTTAGTACAGTAGCCAATGTCACTGTGGATGTTATAACTTTGGGAATAACATCCATCGTGTGCAGGCAGAATTTTCAATTGGCATCAGAGCAGGCACCCTGCTTGTTTAATTCTGGGTGAGATCTAGGGAAGACAAATTCTGTTACTATGGACAAAGACATAGGATTCACCAATAGACCATCAATCCTGGATGGGTCAAATTATGACTATTGGAAACCAATGATGATTTCATTCTTGAAATCTATAGACTACTGTTGCACCCTAAAATTTGACCAACCGATTCTCCTGTCTGACTCGTGGTTTTAAATTCATATTCGCAAATCAGACGCAGGATATTTGTGCACAAACGGAGGATATCAGGGTTACAGCTTGATTTTCGTCTATCAGATATGGCAGATCCAGTCCAGATCACCAGGGTTTTATTTTCGGGAAATTGTGCGCTCCTCGGTGATTTTTAGCTTGCATAGTGATTTTGGGGATATTCTGCTGCCCGGGGCTCTCTGTTCGATTCGATCTGGTCTCGTGCGCTCTTTTATGGGGGTCATTTGCATTTGTCTGCATTTTTAGGGTTTTATATAGGCTTTATAGATTCTTCTGGAATTTAAATAGGGTTTTTGTATTTTTTAATAGTTTAATTCTCTTTTTAGAATTTTATAGGATTTTTAAATAGATTTTTTAGAATATAAAAGAGTTTAAATAGTTTTAATTGTTTTTAGAATAATAAAGAAAAAGGGGAATATAGTTTTTTCTTTCATTAATAATAGATGTTAATAGTTTAGAATTTTAATTGATATTTTATAGATTTTAAAATAGGTTAATAGTTTTTTAATCATTTTTAGAATATATTAGAGTTTAAATATAGTTTTAATTGTTTTAGATAATATAGGAAATATTATAGATTTTTTTTCTTATTAGTTTTAAATAGATTTACTAGTTTTAAGCAATATTAGAATTTTAATAGAGATTAGTAGAAGTTTAGAGTCAATTAGATCTTAATCATTTTTAGATTTAATTAGGATAATATAGAATTAATTAGATTTTTAATCACTTTTTAGAGTTTAATTAGGTTAATTGAATTTTTTAGATTTAATTAGGATTTTAATCATTTTTAGATTTAATTAGGATTAAGATAGCTGATTTTTCGGATTAGTTAGTTAATTAGGTATCAATTGATGTTAATTAGATAATTAGGTTTAATTGTTTTTAATTCAGTTTTGTACAGGTTTTGTCCAATATTTTCGTGTGGGCTAGAGTGCATTTTTTGAGGCCCAGCATACTATCAGTCCAAATGCATTTTTTGTGCAGGTTTTTGGCCAAAGAAGGACACTTGTCAGCGTATAAAAGAAGCCACGCGGTACACTCTGGAGGGTCCCAGCACACAACTCAGAAGCTCCTCAGCTCACGCCACGCGTCCCACTCAGCCACCACCTTCTCTCTCACTCTGTGCATGCGTGCCACGCGTAGCTCAGGCTGATATCCCCTTCGCCACTTGTCACCGTCTAAACATTCACCGGAGCTTCGCCAAAAGACCCACCGGCGGCCATGCATCCGCCATAACCTCCCACCGCCGGTCACCCCAACGTCCTCCGGCCACCGCAACAACTCGCCGGAGTTCGTTTTGCACCCAGAATCCCCAGAAACGCTCTGAGCTTCATCTTCTTCCTCCGTCCACCTTCATCGTCCCCTCGCCGGAAAAACACATACTCGCCGGAAACTTCAAGAACCGTTCCAGAATTCATCAGTCTTCAGCGTGTGTCAAGAACAGTTCTCCAGATCACCTTCCATCTTCATTGTTCTACAAGCACGATTTGACAGAATACGTTCGAACGTTCATCCTCATCCAAAGATTTTTCCAGAACGCATGAACATTCATCATCTTCATAAAGAAATTCCAGAAATCACTCAAACTTTCATACAACTTTTCCAGAAATCACTCAAACCTTCATCGTAACGTTTTCGTTCATCATCATCATCAAGAACCTCGTGGATCCGTCAACCACCTTCAACAACAATCACCTAATACATCCCCAGTTCTGTACAAGATTCATCAGCTCCGAGACTTGTAAAATCTTCATCAAGGTCTCATCGTTGTTCATCACTACGAGGTGTTCTTCGCGCCATCAAACCTTCAGCAAACATCCAGAAATCTTCAAAGATCCCTCGTTCCCCTCGCGTAAACCCAGGTTTGTCTCTCTTCGTCATATCTCCATTACCATTGATGAAAGTAGCCTCGATTAGGGTAAATTGATTGATTAGGGTTTGGGTTTGATTTGTGTTGGATATGAGAGAGTGGTGAGATTGTTGTGTCTGCTTGATTGATTCGTTTGAGTGTGGAGAGCTTTGATTAGTTGTTTGAGAGATTCAGAGAAAGAGTTGGGGGAGACGAACGAAGACGGCTAGGGTTTTGGTTGGGAGAGGTGAACAGTGTTTAGGGTATGAAGAGAGGGATTTGGTTTTGTTACTTAGGGTTCAGATTAGGGTTTGGGCTGAGGTGCAAAGCCCAAACACGTGGGTTACTGAGGCCACCTTCCTTGTTACTCAAACCCCCCCACGCGTGAGAGAGGAGATAGGCAGATTGGACTTGGGCCTTAGGCCCTAATGCTATCCACACCCCCTGGGCGTAAGCCCAATGAAATTCAACCATGAAAATTCACTGATGGCACCCCCCAGCGAGTTTCTATTTTCTTTTATTTTTTATGACTTTCTGACTCATTGGGCCCTGCGCCCATTTGCTGTTAGCACCCCCCATCTTCAGGGCCCAATGTAGTAATAACTGAAATTCATTGCTGTTAGCACCCCCCTCCATGTTATTTCAATTTTGTTTTTTCATTTTCTTTTATTTCTTTGCATATTATAAAACTCATAATAAAATGTAAATAATTGATTTTTTAATTCTTCTTTTTTCTACCACTTTATAATAATGTCTAGAAAATCATATAAAAATAGAAATGCCATTTTATTTTTGTTTGATATTTTTTGGTATATTTTCCATAATTGACCTTTTTTAATATTTTTTAGGTTATGCATATTGTTAGAAAATTCATAAAAAATAGTAGGTTTAGTCAAATAATTCCGTTCTTTTTTCTGTAGACTCGTAATTCAATGTAGAATTTTATAGTGCAAAAACATTAGCTTAGTCATGCATTTTCAGTTTAATTGCATTTTTGTTTTGCTTTGATATTGAATAGATGGGTTTGTGGATATGTCTGTATTGCTGATTTTAGTTCTTTCATCTGGCATTGCATTCTGTTCTGATTTTTCAGTATGTTGTCTTAGAGCCATGTAGGTTTCCCATAGATTTTTGTTAGATTTTTGTAGGATGTTCTGAGGTGATTTGTCTGAGCTTGAAGATAGGAGAAGTCTTGATGACTTCCGACTTTGAAGTTCAACTGTGGTTGAACTTCAGAGATAGTCTCTTGTGGTTTGTTGGCCTGTGGGTTCTTCTTGAGGATGGGAGCTGATTGAGGTCCTGTTGGAGCTTGCAAGGATGCATTGGATTGAGGCTTAGTCTAGGAACTTGTTATCTGTTTGTGAGGTTCGAGATCCTGAAGTTGAAGGGAGTTTATGGTACTTTCCTGAGGAAGACACTATGAATGACTTTCATTCTTTCTCCTCACCTCTTTCGTAAGTATCCAATGATGTCGGAACCAACTTGTGAGTTTAATTTCTCCTGAGGAGGAATGTGAACTGATCACAGTTGTTGAGCCACGTAGGATACGATTCCTAAGTGGAAGCCCCCTAGTACTTTCCTGAGGAAGGTCCTATGGGTCTATTCACTTAGTTCCATTAGTTTATCTAGGATTTCTCAAGTATCCAGTGATGTTGGAGCCAACTTGTGAGTTTAATTTCTCCTGAGGAGGAATGTGAACTGATCACAGTTGTTGAGCCACGTAGGATACGATTCCTAAGTGTCAGCCTCCTAGTACTTTCCTGAGGAAGGTCCTATGGGTCTGCTCACTTAGTTCCCTTAGTGCATATAGGTTTTCTCAAGTATCCAGTGATGCCGGAGCCTTCATGTGAGTTTAATTTCTCCTGAGGAGGAATGTAAACTAATCACAATTGTCGAGCCGCATAGGATATGACTCCTGAGTAGTAACCTCCTGGTACTTTCCTGAGGAAGGCACTATGAGCTTGTCTGCTTAGCTCCCTTTCTCTGGTAAGCTTGTTCTAAAGCTTGGAGACTGGGATTGATTCCTCTTGCTTAGGGTTTTGATTAGAATTTTTGCTTAGATTTTTGCTTAGGGTATTGTGTGGAGTTTTGTTTAGAGATAGATTAGAAGTTTGTTTGTTAGGGGCCTTGCCCAGGAGTAGTTTCTTGTTTTGTAGATAGAGGCTTGTCAGGTTAGCTAGCCTTCTCTTTGTATTGTTTGACTTGTGTGATGTTATGTTGCATTAGACTTAGGTATTCATCTAGATAGTTCTGAATAGGTGCATCTTAGAAGTAGACTTGGTGTGCATGAGAAGTTGAGGTGGTCCTCCTTCTGCTTGTTTGTTATTGAGTGGCTTTGCTTGTTGGTATTTGGTAGAGCTGAGCTCCCTTGCCTCTGTGGTTTGCGGCCTTTGCGCCTTGTTTGTCTAGTTGTTGCATTCATGCATATTTTCAGTATTCCTTTACTTTGTAGTTAATTCTTGTTTTGTCGTCTAGTCCTGTTGCCATGATCCCTTAGGAGCTCTGACTTCTCCGCTGCGGAGTTGTTATGATAGACATTAGGATGGTCAACCAGGTGCGATAGCAGTAGGTAGATTCCCCTTTCTCAGCTATAGTTTTAGGGTTTCCCTTTCCTTTCTGTAGGAGCTTTTGAGTAGCTTGATCCGTGGTTGGCTGAACTACAGCTGCTCTGATTCTTCGTACCAGACGAAGATATGTAGGCATAGGATGCGATATCCTAGCGAGCACACTAACAACTAACATTTGTTCTCTCGCGGCTGTGCGATCGAGACTTTCCCGCTAACGACTAATTGTTATCCCTTTCTCTTGCCCGAGTGCATTTGAGACCAGATCGTAGTTGTAGGTTCCCGAACCTTAGAGACCAGTTTGTTTTTTCACTGCTGTGTGAGAGCGCCCAGTTTACCCGTAGTTAGCCGAACTACGTTTGCTCTGATCTTTCATACCAGATGGAAGTACGTAGGCACAGGACGCGATGTCCTGGCGAGCAACCTTTTCCCCGTTTAGACGTAGGCAGTCGAACTACGTTGACTCTGACTTTCCCATTGCACGAGGGAATACGTAGGCCCAGAACACCGTATGTTCTGTCGAGTCCTGTCCTTTTATTTTCTTTTCAGACCGACCATTTAGCGTAGATAGATAACACACCCTTTACCTATAAACATCAAGCGTGGATCCCATCGAGTACGATGGACATGAGGGGTGCTAATACCTTCCCCTTGCGTAACCGACTCCCGAATCCAGGTTTTGGTTGCGATGACCATACCTTTACCCGTCTTTGCGAGGTTTACTTCGAGCGTTTCCTTTCCCGCTCTGAGGGATAAATAACGCACGGTGGCGACTCTCCTGTCAAGCCGGCGCCGATTTTCGCAGTAGCGACAACTACAAGGCTTGGAGAGTTGTGAATTCAGAATGGGAATATCCAGTGAAAATTGACAAGGATGGAGCATCAGTGTTGATTCCTGAAGAGGAATGGAATAAAGAACAAGAAGCTCTGGATCTTGGCAACTTTAAAGCCTTGAATGCTCTATTCAATGGCATAGATAAAAACATCTTCAGGCTGGTACACCACTGTGAACTAGCAAAGGAGGTTTGGGACACTCTCAAAACTACTCATGAGGGAACCTCAAAAGTAAAGATGTATAGACTATAAATGTTGACTACAAAATTTGAAAGTATAAAGATGAAGGAAGATGAGACAATTCATGAGTTTTACATGGATGTACTTGAACTTGCTAACAGCTCAAGATCTTTGGGAGAAAAGATGTCTGAAGAAAAGCTTGTGAGGAAAATCCTTAGGTCCCTGTCTAGAAGGTTTACAATGAAGGTCACAGCCATTGAAGAAGCCCAAGACATATGCCACATGAAAGTGGATGAACTCATTGGTTCCCTTCAAACCTTTGAAATGGGAATGAGTGATCAGGGTGTGGAGAAAAAGAACAAAAGCATAACTCTTGTTTCAAACACTGCAGAAGAGGCGGGAGGAGAAGATGGGGAAGAAAATCTGTCAAAAGCAATAGCACTGCTTGGAAGACAATTTAGTAAACTGATCAAAAGAATAGATCAGAAGTCAAAGCCCTATGTCAAAAACAACTCCTCTGACATCAACAAAGCTGAAGACAAAGTTGGTCAAAGCAAAGGAGTCCAATGTCATGAGTGTGAGGGATATGGACATGTTAGAAAGGAATGTCCCACATACCTCAAAAAGAAGGGAAAATGCCTAACTATCACTTGGTCTGATGGAGATTTTGAGAGTGGATCAGAAGATGAGTCTGCAAAACATGTCACAGCTCTAAAAAGTGTATGTATATCTGATGGTGACTCAAGTGAAGAGGAACTAACTTATGATGAACTAGCATAATCATATAAGAAGTTGTCCATCAAAAGCATTGAGTTGTATCAGCAAGGAGAGCACCAGAAGAAATGCATAATGGAATTAGAGGCTAAGAAGATAGAGCAGCTAGCAACAATAGACTCACTCAAAAGTGAGGTCAACTTGTTGGAATCCAAAATGGAGCAGATGGCAAAATCCATAAGGATGCTAAATCCTGGGACTGACACTCTAGAAGAGATTCTGCAGAGTGGTCAGAACTCAAGAAATAGGTCTGGATTGGGATCTGTTGATAGACAGAATCCTGTTTTAAAACTCAAGAAATTACAGCCTGAGATTCAGAAGTTAAAAGGGATGTCATGACCAATGTCACAACATCCACCACACAGAAACTGGAACCAAGCCAAAAGACCATTCCAAGGGTATAGATGTTACCACTGTGGAAAACTTAGGCATATTAAAGATGTGTGTTTCTGGCTGCATGGATTTCCTAGTCAAGGAAAACCTAAACAGAGAGCTCATGTCAAAAGGCAGCATCAAGCAAAACCCAAGAAAGATGTTCCTAACAAGCAAAGACATTGGGTTGTCAAGAATATGGCTTTAGTAGCTCAAGCTTCTCTAAAGATACCCACCAAGGAAGATTGGTACTTTGACAGTGGATGTTCCAGACATATGACTGGAATCGAGGATCACTTGATAAAACTCAAACCCCATTATTCTAGTCATGTAACATTTGGGGATGGGACTATAAGAGAAATTAAAGGTGCTGGAAAACTAGATGGCCACAGTGTTCCAAAACTGAATGATGTCTTATTGGTGAAAGGACTGACTGTTAATCTCATCAGTATCGGTCAGCTTTGTGACCAAGGCTTCAGTGTAAAATTTACTAAAAATAAGTGTGATGTCATCAATGAAAAAGGTAAGGAAGTTATGAGGGGATCTAGAGCCAAAAACAACTGTTATCTATGGGAGCCTAGAAGTAACCTCAACGTCTTGGTCAATAAGGAAAATAAGGACCAGCTATGGTTGGAGAAAGGAAGACAGCCACTAAAGATGGAAAGAACCAAGTCCAACACAACAACAAGTGGATCTTCAAAGTGTGCTTCAGAGAGAAGGACGGGATGTAAGGGGAAGCAAGCCAAGAAGGGATACCCAAAGATTGGTCATCAGGGAAAGCTAGATAGGCTGTATTGGAACCTGATGGAGTCCATGGAAGCTGCCCTGCATAAAGAAAGCAATGTCATTTCAGATGTCGTGACCTTGTTCTGTAACATCAAGAGTACCATCCAAACAATCTCTGATGAGTTCAAGGGGGACATGCTCAAGGGTAACTTGTGTAAATGGCAAGAGGGTTGTGCTAAACCTGGAGATTATGTCCTAAATAGTGCTGACATGGTTTCAAGAAGTGTCAAGGAGTCTCAATCTAAAAATTCTCTACTAAAATTGAGGTCATCTAGTAATGATGAGTTGGAGCAATTAAAAGTGATAGGAAATTACAGTTTCAAATTAAATCATTTAAATCAAAAAGGTAAGTTCCCTCCGATTGGGCAATCGTACCCCACTACTAAGATACATCCCTTATATCTTTGGTACCCCCACAAACTGTTTGTCTTCCATTCATCCCTCAACAAGCACAGAGAATCCTCTCTCTCACGATCAAAGTCACCAAAAATGTCTCAACATCCAACAGATATTCCTTCCAAGAAGATGCCAACCAGTTTTGACACAGATTTCGCTGCTAACCCTAAAGAGGTTCTTGAAATAGCTCCTCTGAGAATGCTAACCCCAGAAGGATTGATGGTGAAGAATCCACGGACCTCACATACAAGAAGACCTACAAAACTTGTAACAAGTCAGGCTCCTCACTCTTCAACTCATGATGAGGCAATCAATGAAGAAGAGGCTAGGAAAATCCACTCCATTATTGCCAATCTGGTAACAAGGGTTCTGATTGAGCCAAATGAGGTGTCAAGGATAGCCATTCCACCTAACTCTGAGAGTCATGCGCCTAATTTGGATAATCAAGACAATGTCACGCACGATGTTGAAACATTGGAAGCCACCTCACAAGAGGGCAACAACAAGGGTCAAGGGTCTGAGAGTATGGATGTTAACATGCAAGGTGATCAGAATGATGATGTGACTGACACTGTAGATCCTAAGGAATACTCTGATGATGATTTGATAATCAAGAGCAATCCTGGTATAGCCAAAAGGCTCATAACGAGGAAAGGGAAGAAACAAGTTATGCAAAGCAACCCAAAAAGGAAGACTGTAGCCAAGAATACCCCTGTTGGGCATGCTAAAGCATGGAGCAAGGTGGTTCCAAAGAAGAGGAAGGCCCAATCCAGTATTGAAACTTATTCTACTTCAGATGATGATGATGTATCTGAAATTCCATCAAAGAAGAAACCAACCACTAACAAGCTTGCTAGTGTACCTGAGGTTCCAATTGACAATATTTCATTTCATTACCCCTCATGTGTAAATAAATGGAAGTATGTTGTTCAGAAGAGGCTGGCATTGGAAAGGGAGGTGGGACAGAATGTTCTTGAGAGTAGAGAAATCATGAATCTCATTCATGATACAGGATTGATGAAAATAGTTAGTCAATTCTCTCAATGCTATGAGTTACTTGTTAAAGAATTCATCATTAATCTTTCAGAGGAACGTGCTGACAGAAAATCTAAAGAGTTTGGTAAGGTGCATGTTAGAGGGAATTGTGTTACTTTTTCTTCATCAACAATCAACAAGTATCTCGGTAGATAAGATAGAGCTCATCCTGATGTAACTGTCTCTGAAAATAAAATGTGGCAAGTGATAACAGGCAACCAGGTACAAAGTTGGCCATCAAAAGGAAATCTAGTTGCCAGCAAATTGAGTGTCAAGTATGTTATGTTGCACAAGATTGGTGCTGCAAATTGGGTGCCTACAAAAGATAAGTCTACTGTGGCAACTGTTTTTGGAAAGATCATCTATGGTATTGGGACCAAGGCCAAATTTGACTTTGGGACATATATATTTGATCAAACTATGAAGCATGCCGGCAACTATAGCATCAAAGGACCCATTGCATTCCCTTCACTCATTTGTGGCATCATTTTGAAATAGTATCCAAATATTCTCAAGAAAAGTGATGCTGCAAGCAAAAGAGAAAGCTCCTTATCATTCCATCCCAAGTTGTTTCTAGGAACTCATGTTCCTGACATTGTTGTAACATCAGCTGAGACATCCAAGTTTAAATCAAGAAAGGCTGAAGTGATTGCCATGCTAAAGAAAACTTGTCGGGAGCTGGAAGCAAGGAAGAAAACTCTTGAAGCATTAATCAGGACCCTTGAGAAAAATAAAGATGCTGAGTTCACCGATGAGGATAGGCAAAATGATGGGTCAGAAGAGAATGATATCTAGGCAGCTGATTCAGAGAAAGATGATGCCAACTCAGAGGAACACTCTAAAGGAGAGGACATTGATGAAGATGGCTCCCCTGATGCCGAGGAGACTAGTGATGGAGAATCTGAGAAGGTTAGGTCCAATTCTGCCTCTGAGGAGGAAGAATGACATGTGTTGATGAAGTGCTGTAGAGCTCAAGCTGCTTGTTGCTGAGCTGTTGTTTTGAAGTTTTTTGTGTCTGAGTTCTTTTGGTTAGAATTATTTGACAGCAAGAATTGTATTGTGTTTGTGATGCTCTTCATAAGCAATGTTTATATGTAATGATCCCAATCATATCTAAAGTTACATATTGTGATCTATACCAATTAGTTAGATCTTAATTTGTGGCTAAAAAGGGGAAAAGAATGTTAGATCATGACAACAGGTAATTGAAGACTTGCTAGAGCATATGTACCATTGTGCATAACATATGTACCATTGTGCATAGCATATGTACCATTGTGCATATGATATACTCATACTTGCAGGTGCAACCATAGGTGATGCTGATGAGATATGTGATAACAACAGTCTAGTGTTGTTAGTAATGTGTTATGTGTGTGAATTCTTATGGTGTATAGGAATGTTTGCTAGAATTAGTTGTGTGTATCTGTAGGATAGAAGCAGAGAATGTTGTGCAACTCTTCAGGGGGAGTAGCACAAGTGTGTACTTCAGGATGTTATCCTGAAGGTCATAACATCCAGAGCAGACTGGATGAATATGTGTGACTGCAGACTGTTTGCAGGTTGTGAGTGTTGCACCCTAAAATTTGCCCAACCTTATTCTTGGTTTATGTTTCAATGTCATTAGCATTTGCATATAGAGTCATGTACATAGACTAACCATCTGCATAGCATAAGCATAGCAAGTCATTCAACAGGGGACCAATCATTATTCTCATCTCTAGAAGCCTATCAAGGGGTTATTATTCCAATTCAACTTCATTCAAGTCATCAGGAAAGAATTTGAAAGCAAAGAGTTCAGCAGATCAAGCCTTGAGTCCATCTCCTAGTTGAGGGTATCTGAGGATCAACAAGAGGGTTGTGAGCTGTGGATTGAAGGCATGGAGAGTATCTAGACATTATGAGAGACTTAGAAAGTCATTTGGAGAAGGAGACAAGTCATTGATGAGAGCACAAGAGCTACAGCTGAAGACAGTCAACTAGGGTTTCATCTGGGTCAACCCTAGGTCAACCCTAGGTCAATTGACTGATTTAAGGGGTATTCAAGGCTATTGGAGAGATGTGGGGTTCATCATTGGACATATAAAAGAGGATATGGATATATGCCAAGAAGAATTCAAGAGAAATCAAGGAGAAGAGGAGTTTCTAAATTAGGGTTTCTGTGTAAAATCCCCTAGTTTAGGTCAAATTTCCAAGCAAGATAAGTCAAAATGCTAGCTTCAAATGGCTTCTTGGCCAGCATGAAACTTGTGGAGGATCTCAAGACCTTTAATTTGAGTGGTGGAAGACATCAAGGAGATTTATAGAACTCAAGTTATGGTCCTTGCAAGTTACAGGTCATCTGAGGTATCTGAATTTTTGTCTGTGAAAGTGACTTGACTTCCAAGCTAGTTTTACCCCTCAAGGAGATTTCAAATGAATTCTTGGTCAACATAAGAATTGTTCCTCATTATCTTAGCTTTCTAGAATGGTATGGCATGCCTTCATATGATGTGTGGAGCTCAACTTATGGTCTTGGCAAGCAAAGGGTATTTTGGGCATTTGTGAATTACAGGTCATTTTAACCTATGTCCAAAACTCATACAAGGAGGCCTCAAATGGAAAAACTTACAACATCAAACTTGCTCCAAATGGGATTTTAAGTCTAGAAAGAAGGTCACAAATTGTTGGAAAAGCTCATAACATGAAGTTGCATAATTGGTCAAAAGTTGAACTAAAATGGCTTATAATTCAAAGAAATTCAAGATGGAAAATGGTTTGGGAGATTTATGAGTCCAAATGGAGACTTCCAATATATGATTTTGAATGGAAAAGCAATTCTAAGAACAATGGTTCAAACACTTTTTTGAGTTTAGAAGGAAAAAAGAAAGTTATCTTTGGTTACTTGTAATTAAAGAAACATAACCAAAATGGATCAAAGTTGGAAGGCAAGGGAATGTGCAAGATGGATCTAGAAGTTACCATTGGGGTCTATATATTCATGAAATGAGAATTTAGCAAGGGTTGGACTCATTTTCACCAAGGATCTCACAAATTCTCTCATTCTTTTCTCATTGCAATTCTCTCAAAATCTCACAAAATCTTCATCAATTTTCATCCATATCAATTCAATCTTATTCAATCATCATCCTATATCAGAATTGAAGCAAAGGTTTGGTGGTTAGAATCCATTTTCGAGCACTTCCATCATCAACATCAAAATTGAAGTTTCCATTGGACAGCATAATTCAAGCCAGGAATCATCAAAATATTGCATACAGAATTGAGTATTGAGTTAATTGATCAAGATCCAAGCCTTGGAAGCCTCAGATCCACGAGTCTCCATTGCTGTTTGCAAGCTTTTACACCAGGTATGTTTTCATTCACACAGCTTGATCTAGTTGGTTTAGCATGTTGTTGTTAGTTTAGATATGATCTAGGTGGTTAGTAGAGTAATTAGGATGAATTTGAGGCTGAATAGAGACCATTGTTAGCAGGTGATAGAAACTGTTAGGGCTTGAAACTCTTAGGTTAGTGCATTAGAATCTTAGCTTGATAGCGCAGGTTAATTACCATTAGTTGTAGGTTAGATTGGTGTAAGTTTGATGGAGAATGGTGTTGATGCATCTCAGAGGATTTCCATGGTGACCAGATTTTGCCTCGATCGGGTTGAGAGTTGTGATGAATTTCAGAGTAATCTAAGACCATAGGATTGTAGAGGGAAGAATTCTGAGTAATTTTCATGTTTATAGCATGTTGATTCATGGACTGGTGATGGAGAACAGAGGGATGGAAGCTTGCTCGTGCATGGAAGTTTCATGGTGAAACCCTAGTTTCTAACAGATGCAATGAGGAAGACGTAATCGTGGCCATTCATTGTGCCTTGGACCTTTGACTTGGGAAGCCATCCTAGGGCTGAGATTTAATCTGATTTTTGGAGGGAGTGAGTTGGCCAAAACGCACCGTTTCATTAATTGAAACGGGCGGGCCTGAGCGCTAGGTGTTATCCCCACCCCCAGTTATGAGCCCAATTCCAATTTTAACGTGATTTCACTTCTATTTTCACCCCCAGCGTGTGTTTTTTTATTTTCTTTAATTCTGAGTGATGCTGGGCCTTGGTAAAAATGCTACGCGCACCCCTGGCTGTGTGGCCCATTCTGATTATTACTGGGCGCATATTCTATTCATACCCCCTCCCTCATTTTAATTCAATTCATTTTTTTAATTCCATTTTAATTTTTCATCAACTTTGAAAATTCATAATAAATCCATAAAAAATCATTTTCACTTCATTCTTTTTACACTATTTTCTTTAGGATGTGTAGAAAATTATAGAAAAATAAAATTGCATTTTTATTTTTATTTCATATTTTTTCCATATTTTCTAAATAAATGTCATTTTACATAGATTCATTTCATGCATGATTTTAATAATTTTTGTTCTATTACATGCTTTAATATTTTTTGTTCATTCTTTTTAGGTTGTTTAGATTAGATATTGAACTTGTAGAAACAATTTAGTTCCCTTTTTTAGAAATTGAATTTAGGGGCTTAGTGTAGGTGTGAACAACATGAACAAACTAGGGTTTTTAAGTGATGACTTAGGAAGTTTGATTTTTTTCCTTAGGACTTAGGATTTAACAAGATTAGTTATGGGACTATAGGGGCTATGGGTAGTTACTAGATCCCTTAGAGAAAAGTCAGGATTCCCCTACTGCTATTAATACTGTCTGTATATCTGATTGACTGGTGTGGTGTGCCCTCTGGGGAATTATTGCTTGCTTGTTTGGGTATTGGGTTTGTCTGGGGCCCTGGGAGAGCTGAAGATTTGAGGAGATGAAGACCATTGGAGATTCACAGATTGAAGATCAACTGCCAGAGTTGGAAAGGAGGTTCTTGCTAGCAGCTGCTGAGGAACTAGGGTTTAGGAGCTAGGCAGAGCTCTAGATTAGAAAGCTTGTTTCTCAAACATGGAATGCCTTGTCTGCATCCATCCTTTCTCTATGATTCAAAGTCTCTTTCAAATATCCACCTCCTTCCTTTGGAAGGATCAGTGAATATATTTGAAAGATAGAACTTTTGAGAGGAAACTTTCTGTTTAATGTTAACAGTTGATAAACCACCATTGGTAGGTAATTAACTGTCTAACATTCATTCACTTCACTCTTGTGACTGATCCCTCATCCTGGAGGTTTGAGCTTGAAGAAAAGCCATTGCAGATAGAAGACTGATGATCAAAGCCCTTGCCTGAAGGTCATGAAGATGGAGATTGATGCTTGTTGAAGCCTGTAGCTGATTGGAGATTACTGGAAGCTAGATGTTGATTCAGAGCTGCTGATGCTGTTTCTTATGCTGTTGTAGTTCATTTGCTGATGTATTGATTGGTTTTCTGGACTGTATTGTTTGCTGTTTACCCTGTTGGGTTGAAAGTGAAGCCTGTTCACTTTTGCCTATTGTTTTCTAGGTTCGAGGTTGAGTGGGACTCCCTTGCCTCGCTTGTATTGTTGCATCCATGCATTTTACTGTTTTACTGTATATATATCTGTTATTGTTTCTGTTTCTGCCTATCCCGTAGGATCTCTGTTTCTCTCTGCGCAAGAGAGGAGCATGATAGACACTAGGTCTTAACCCATGCATGATAACATTAGGTTAGTTTGTTTCCCCTCGCAACCGTAGGTTAGAGTTCTGTCTCTTCTTTCTCAAAACAAACAGAAAAACACATAAAGATTTCAAACACAATAAAAGACACTTCTTTCGTAAAAGAATGTGAACTCATCAAAACGTCATTTTTGTCCTCTTGGACTGTTAATCAAGAAAACCTTTTTCAGAAGGAATAAAATCAATCAAGGACAAGCTTGTGTCGTACGTGGCCCGAACTACGTTTGCTCTGATCTTTCATGCCGTGTGAAAGTACGTAGGCATAGGATGCGATATCCTAGCGAGCAACCTTCCCCTCCTTTCCCGTAGGTAGGCGAACTACGTTGACTCTGATTTCTCGTTCCAGGCGGGAATACGTAGGCATAAAGTGCGATACTTTGCCGAGTCATTTTTATTTTTCATTTTATTTTCTTTTTAACCCTTGACCTATAGTTTAGATAGAATAACAATCCATACCCGAAAACAAGCGTGGATCCCGTCGAGTACGACGGACGTGAGGGGTGCTAATACCTTCCCCTTGCGTAACCGACTCCCGAATCCAGGTTTTGGTTGCGACGACCATACCTTTCCCGTGTTGTGCGAGGTTTACTCTGAGCGTTTCCTTTCCCTCCCGTGGGATAAATAACGCACGGTGGCGACTCTTCTGTTCAGCCGGCGCCGATTTTCGCAGTAGCGACAGCTGGCGACTCTGCTGGGGATCCAACGTCCCCTGGCTGCTAAGGACTGCGATGGTTCTTATGCATTTGGGATCCAACGTCCCTTAAGAGAGTCAATCCTAGCGTTTGTTTTCCCGTCGAGGATTTTGTATGGAGTTATTGTATATTTCTAACCTTGTATTTTCAGCTTTGTATATTGATTATTATTGCTGTATTTGGGGTGTGACGGGTGTTCTGATATTGAGAGATAAGCCGGACCTGGGCTTGAGTGCACCTAGAATTAGCGTAGAAAGTAGTGGGCGCGTGCCGGCTTTGCTTGCATTAGTGTCTCATGAAATCTACACTCGGACGAGGTTCTTCTGGTTGGCTTCTTTTTCTACCCTTTGGGTCGAAGGGGTTGTTGGTCAGCTGAATTGTCGACTCCGGGGACCGATCATTTGGAAGTTGGCTGAGTGAGGCCTCTTCAGGAACTGATGATGCCACTCCTTCTGGGAATCGTATCATCAACCCTGAAAGTCTGTGACGCCGACGACCGCATAGGATGTCGTACCTTGTGTCAGTTATAGAGCCACCCACCTGTGAGGGGATTTGGGGTTATGCAGGTAACTAGACTTTCAGACCACCGGTTATTTCTTGATCAGAGATCTTGGTTATTTATGGAGAGTTATGAGGTCTGTCAGAGACCATTTGGAGATGAGTTATGAGGTCTGTCAGAGACCATTTGGAGATGAGTTATGAGGTCTGTCAGAGACCATTTGGAGATGTGTTTCGAGGTCTGTCAGAGACCAGTTGGAGGGTTATGGGGTCTGTCAGAGACCAATTAGAGATGTGATTTGAGGTCTACCAGAGACCAGTTGGAGTTATGGTTTGAGGTCTGTCAGAGACCAATATTGGAGCATTGTTTTGGGTCTGTCTGAGACCAGGGTTGGATGACTTCTGGATGGTCTATCTGAGACCTTTCTTGATTGGGTTTAGGCTATTCAGCTGCAGCTTTGGTCCCTGTTGCATGATACTTGCATTGCATTGTCTGCATATCCATTATCATTTGCATTTCACTAACGTGTGTCTGTGCTGCAGGTGCATTTGCATTTCCCTAGTTCTAGTGCCCGGACTTCTGAGTGTTGATTATGGCTAGTTTGAGGAAAACAGTTGCGTATAAGCTGCCTTCACCTGATATTACTTCTTTGCTTGGTCTGATATCTCTTGCTGATGAGGAGGTTAGGAGGAGCTTCAGAATGAGCCATGGGAGAATACTGAGATTAGTCTGTAAGCCCACTGCTGATGAGATGAACGGGCTATACACCTTGATGCAGTTCTATGACCCCGCATTGAGATGCTTTACTTTTGCTGACTTCATTTTAGGACCTACCATTGAGGAGTATGTGGAGTTTACCGAGCTTCCTGTGCAGAATAAAGTTCCCTTCATTCACTCTGCTGCTGAGCCCAAGTTGGAGGACTTAGCCAAAGCCTTGCATATGAACGCTGCAGATCTGTTATTGACTTCTTGGCTTGGGGTGTCAGGTTTCTCTCTGGATTTCTTAGTTGTCAAAGCTCGAGAATACGCCAAGAACGGTTGTTGGGTGGTTTTCAATGCTATTTTGGCTTTATGCATCTATGGGATTGTGCTGTTTCCTAACTTGCCCAACTTTGTGGATTTAGATGCTTTCTATCTGTTTGCTGCAGGCAACCCAGTGCCAACGTTGATCGGAGACTTCTATCACTCATTGCACTATAAGAATGAGAACCGAAGAGGAAAAGTTGTTTACTGCTGTACTCCTCTGTTGAATATGTGGTTCAAGAGTCACCTCCCCACGAAGGGACCATTTGTAGACAGTGCAACCTCAGCCAGTTGGTCAGAACGCCTGATGAGGCTATATTCCGAAGACATTGTATGGTTTGATCGAGACCTGTTGGGATCTGAGCTCATCTTTAGTTGTTCTGGGTACCCCAATGTGCCGCTGATAGGAAGAAAAGGGTGTATCAATTACAACCCCTCTCTATTCATTCGTCAGTTCGGGTATGCGCTGAAGAACCCACCTCAAGAGGAAGAAGTACAGGAATCTCTGTACTTCACCGGAGACGTAAAGGGGGAGTTATTAGCCAAGTTGCAACATGCCTGGACGCGTATTAACCGCAAAGGGAAGCCGTTGTTAGGAAAGAACGATTGCCAGGCCTACGAACCTTATAAAGTTTGGATTCAGGAGAGAGCTAGTCAGTTGAGGATGCCGTTTCCAGATGCACCAATTCTTGATCCTATTCCGGTAGCAGAGCCAACTACTGTTTCTAGAGAAGTCTATGAACAAGTTGTGAGAGAAAAAGAAGCCTTGATGAAGATTAACGAAGGGTTAGAGCAAGAGCTAGCTCAAGTACGCAGTGAGAAAAATAAGGCCGTATATGCTTTCCAACAACAGATCGAGCTAGTAAACAGATTAGGAGCTGAGTTGACTGAGGAGAAGAAAAAGCGCGAACGTCTGGGGCAAGAGTTCAGAAGTTCCCATGACATGCTGGAAGCCAAAAAGAAAGCGCTCGACGCAGCACACCGAGAGATCTCCTCTTGCAATAAGACTTGGAATGCTACACTCACCAACAACAAGAAGAGGGAAGATAAGCTAAAGCAGCAAATTTCCGACCTCGAAGAGAAGTTGAAGTCTAGCATCAAGAAGTGTGAGGAAGAAGTTATGACCCGGTATAGTGTCCAGCATGCACTGAACAAGGCAATCAAATCCAGAGATGAAGCAGTGTCTCAGAAGCGAAAGTTAGAAGATTGCTTCGGAGTAGCAACATGGGAAGAAACTGCTGAAGACGTACGCCGTGTCCTTAAGAGGAGAAACCAGCTTGTTGAAGGGCTGCTGGATCGACCAAGCCATCCGGAGACCAAGAAGTTGGTAGAGGAGTATCAGACTTTTGGGAGGATTTGATCATTTCATGTAGTATCTTGTATGCTTTATTTGCATAAGTGCTGACCATCACCAGGATTGTTGGTTGAGGTCATGCCTTCTTTGAACTCTCAGTAATATTGTACCCTGGGCTTATTGATTTTCCCTGCAATATATGAGGCTTTTCTATGATTCAGCTCCGATATTCCTATTGTCAGCACTGTCACTGCACCGGCACCTTCGCACTAGAACTGGGGGAATGAATTTCCCTAATGCACAGACACATTGCATTGCATTCATACTCATATTGCATTACAGGTAATCTTTGAATGGTGTCTTACTTCCTGCTCTGTACCAGGTACTTAACAGGATTCCAGATCAACATCCGCACCGCTATTCTACACGCTCCAACTGTCGAAAAGTCATGGACCAAATTCAGAACGAGATGCAGGATGTGCGCGAGAAGCTCGCTCTCTTCATGCAGACCATGGAGGCTATAGCAAAAGGGCAAGAGAATTTGCAGGCCATGGTCCAGCCTCTGTTGGCTCGCAACGCTGGTCATGGTAATGAAGATCATCAGTCTGTCCGGGTTGATACTGCTCATGGAGACGGCACTCCCACGCCAGTGGCTCCGCCCGTAATCAATATGCCTGCTGCTAACGTCAACAACGCTACCGCTGCTGTGAATGGTAACGTCGGAGTGGGGAATGAGACTGCTGTCCATAATGTTGGGATGGGTGATGTCAATGTGGGAGATAATCTCGGAGGCAATGGCTTTGTCAATGCTGGGTTCGGATTCAACGATCAGGGATTCGACAACACTGGCAAGTACGGCTTTAATGCTCAAGGCTTTGGGCAAGATGGTTATGGTATGGTCAATCAGGGTTACGGAGGCTTTGGAAACGGAAATGGTACTGGATTTATGGGTTTTGGTCCTGCTGGAGGTGTTCAAGGGTACGGCAACAGAGGCCGAGGTCCGGGGATGAATCAGATCAGAGCTGGACGTAATAATGCGTACGATGGGTACGGGGCTGGAAACGGTATGTGGCAAGAGGATCAGCAGGAAGACGCCTTCTCCGGAGGAGGTTTTGAAGGACCGATGGATGATTCTCAAAAGATTAGAATGCTGGAAGAGCAAATGAAGGGAGTCCTAAACCAAAGTGCTGTGGGATTGGACATGGCAACAATGGGCTTGGTACCTGGCTTGAGGGTGCCAATTAAGTTCAAGGCTCCTGCGTTCGATAAGTACAAAGGAGACACATGTCCGAAAGTGCATGTACGAGCTTATTACAGAAAGATGTCTGCATACTCCACTGATGAAAGAATGCTAATGCATTTCTTTCAGGATAGTCTGTCGGGCCCTTCCCTAGAGTGGTACATGGGGTTGGAGCCAACTGATATCAAGACATGGAAGCAATTGGCGGAGGCGTTCGTAGCCCATTACAAATATAACAGCGACCTGGCACCCAATCGGGTCCAGTTGGCCGGGCTTTCGCAGAAGAAGGGGGAGAGTTTTAAAGAGTACGCGCAAAGGTGGCGCGATATGGCTGCCAGGGTCCGTCCTCCTGTAGAAGATAAAGAAATGAATGATATGTTTGTTGGCACATTCACCGGGCTGTTTCATGATATGCTGTTTCATACGTCTCTGGCCAGTTTTTCAGACCTGATTCTGATGGGGGAAAAGATTGAACGTAATATTAAGCAAGGAAAGTTCCAAGTCGAGGAATCAACTGCATCTGGCAGTAATAGGAAAGCTTATGGTGGGCGCCGTCAGGGCGAGGCGAGCGCAGTATTTGGAGGCCGAGGCCGAGGCCGAGGCAGGGGACGAAATCAATATCGTCAGCCGCAGCAGGTGTCGAGTGTTACTATTCCCTATCAACAACAACCAATCCAGCAACAACAACCGGTTCAGCAGCAACCAATGCCACAGCAGCCGCAGCCTCAGCAGGGGGCACAACAAGCTCAGCGAAGATTCCAGGGTAGTAAGCCGAGAAGAGTGTTTGAGAAACCTCCCTCTACCTATGCTGATTTATTGCAGACATTGTTGGGATTGAATCTAGTAGAGAAAAGGACTCTGGCACCAATAACGGGAACTCCCCCGTTCGGCTACGATGCAAATAGGCACTGTGAGTTTCATTCTGGGGCCCCGGGCCACGATATAGAAGGTTGTCATGCTTTTAAGCACGTTGTGCAGGATCTTTTAGACAACAAGACTATCAACTTCGGAACGGCAGGTCCGAATATAGTCCAGAAACCCATGCCTAATCATGGGGCGAACGCCGTGCTGACTGAGGAAGGTCTGAATCTTATTATGAATGTTGAAGATTTGAAGACGCCGCTGAGCGAGATAAAGAGCCGACTGTTACAAGGAGGTGTTTACCCAGGTTGTACCGAGTATTGCTTAGATTGTTGGGCTCTAGCCGGGGGGTGTGAGGATTTGAAGAGAGGCATCCAGGCTTTGATTGATGAAGGTATATTGCAGTTTGATCGAGCGGCAACTGATGAGCCTGCAGGGGCAGTAGTGGATAATCAGAGTGATGTGGCCACGGTAACAATTCCGCGGAAGACGATCACTATTGCAGCACCAGCTCAGCGACCACCGATCACCATAACTAAAGCCGGGCCGATCCCATATGAGAATACGAAAGCAGTCCCATGGTCATATGGGTTAGAGGTGTATTGTGACGGGATAAAGATTGATGTCAACAAGCAGCCAGCAGAGGTTGTGGATAATGTTGTTGGCTCAGGAGGCATGACGAGGAGTGGCAGGATCTTTATATCTCCCGAAGTGGAGGCTGAAAGGCTAGCGAAAGGAAAAGGGAAAGCGGTTGAGAATGTTCCGGTACAAGCAAGTGAAAAAGAAGCAGCATCAAAGGATGTAGAAGAATTCATGCGCTTGATTCGGAAAAGTGATTATAAGATTGTGGAGCATCTACAGCAAACACCGTCCAAAATATCTATCTTGTCATTGCTGTTATGTTCGGAAGCTCACAGGAACGCTTTGCTGAAAGTCCTGGACACTTCTTTTGTACCCCAGGATGTCTCCGTAAATCAGCTAGAAGGAGTATTGGCACATGTGAATGCAGGCCACAGTCTGGGCTTTACTGATTTTGACTTGACTCCGAAAGGGAGAGATCATAATATGGCATTGCACGTGTCTGTGGAGTGTAGGGGATCGACGATGTCGCACGTATTGGTTGACACTGGATCGTCTTTGAATGTGCTGCCTAAGAAGGCGATGATGAAGCTGGATGTTCGAGGGATTTTGTGTACACCCAGTGATTTGGTAGTCAGAGCGTTTGACGGCACGCGGAGAACAGTCTTCGGATCGATTACCTTGCCTCTGCAAGTGGGGCCGGAAGTGTTTGCAACGGAGTTTTATATCATGGATATACAGCCTGCGTACAGCTGCTTGCTTGGAAGACCTTGGATTCACGGGGCAGGGGCAGTCACGTCTACCCTGCATCAGAAGTTAAAGTATATGGTCGGAGACAGTGTAGTCACCGTGTGCGGAGAAGAAGACATCCTGGTCAGCCATCTATCTTCGTTTAAATATGTGGAAGTCGACGGGGAGATCCATGAGACACCATGCCAGGCATTCGAAGGTTTGCGCATCAAGGACAAAGGTCCCGGGCCGAGCAAAGTGCCGGAGATAGCTGTCTCTTCGTATAAAGAAGCTCAAGCTCTAGTCGAAGCAGGAGAAGCCAAGGGCTGGGGCAAAGTGCTGGACATTCCTGTGAAAATGGACCGGTTCGGACTGGGGTACCGACCGTCGTCATCAACTCCTTCCGTGGGGGCCCCTCATTTCAGAAAGTCAATCACCATCTCTGCCAGTGGAGTATGTCATGAAACTGTCAATGCTGCTTCAGAGTCTGATGAAGGAGACAGCGACTGTGATATGGATGCCTGGATTCAGCCAAGCACGCCAGGACAAGGACTGTGCAACTGGTCTATTCAGGAGCTTGTTCCTGTGACTTTTAAACAGTAATGCTTTGCTTTATTAATTGTTGAATAATCTGATGTCTTGCCCGGGGCATCAGGATTTGCTTAGGGCTGTGTTGTTATAAACATTGCGTGTTAATCATTAAATAAATGGCGTTTTTTCATGTGCAAATACCGTAATCCCTGTCTTTCCTGTTTTGTATTTTTCAATAAAATGGCAACATGGTTATTCGCTTTATACGCATTTTGAAGCACTTAACCATTCCTTTTGCAGGATAACATTTTCAGATGACATCCTTGAGCCACCTATGACTCGTCCCGACTTTGAGCACCCGGTATTCCAGACCGAAGAAGAGGTTGTCGAAGATAGTGACGTTCCTGAAGAACTGTCTTGGTTAGTGAAGCAAGAGGAGAGAGCCATTCTGCCTCACGACGAGGTTATCGAAATTATCAACTTGGGGTCGGAAGGGGTTGAGAAGAATATTCGTATCGGAGCCGCACTGCAGAGTGATATCAAGCGAAGACTGGTTGAAATGCTCCGAGAGTATAATGATGTATTCGCTTGGTCGTATGAAGATATGCCAGGGCTCGATACAGATATGGTTGTGCATCGCCTGCCACTGAAAGAAGATTGCCCGCCAGTCAAACAAAAACTTCGCAGAACTCGACCAGATATGGCAATGAAGATCAAAGAGGAGGTTCAGAAACAGTGGGACGCTGGTTTCCTGGCTGTGACGAAATATCCCTCATGGGTTGCCAACATCGTACCAGTGCCAAAGAAAGATGGCAAGGTTCGAATGTGCGTGGATTATAGAGATTTGAATAAAGCAAGCCCAAAAGACGATTTTCCACTTCCTCACATTGACGTGTTAGTTGATAATACTGCTCAATACTCCGTATTCTCCTTCATGGATGGCTTTTCAGGCTATAATCAGATTAAAATGGCGCCAGAGGATATGGAGAAGACTACTTTCATAACGCCTTGGGGAACATTTTGCTACAAAGTGATGCCCTTTGGTTTGAAAAATGCTGGGGCAACATATCAGCGTGCGATGACGACTCTTTTTCATGACATGATGCATAAAGAGATCGAAGTTTATGTTGACGATATGATTGCCAAATCCCAGACGGAGGAAGAGCATCTGGTGAATCTGTTGAAGTTGTTTAAAAGACTTAGGAAGTTCAGGCTGAGGCTGAACCCTAATAAATGCACCTTCGGGGTGAGATCGGGTAAACTGCTGGGGTTTATCGTAAGCGAAAGAGGAATAGAGGTCGATCCTGCTAAAATAAAAGCGATTCAAGAAATGCCGACGCCTAAAACAGAGAAAGAGGTGCGCGGGTTTTTAGGGAGGTTGAACTACATTGCCCGGTTCATATCTCACCTAACGGCCACGTGCGAACCATTATTCAAGCTGCTAAAGAAAGATCAAGCTGTAACGTGGAACGAAAATTGTCAAAAGGCGTTCGACAAAATAAAGAAGTATCTGCAGGAGCCTCCTATTTTGATACCCCCGGTGGCAGGGAGACCCTTGATAATGTATTTGACGGTTCTTGAGGGAAGCATGGGTTGTGTTCTCGGTCAACACGACGAGACGGGGAGAAAAGAGCATGCGATTTATTACCTGAGTAAGAAATTTACAGATTGTGAATCTCGATACACAATGCTGGAGAAAACTTGTTGCGCGCTAGCCTGGGCCGCCAAGCGTTTGAGGCAGTACATGCTGAATCATACAACCATGCTTATCTCGAAGATGGATCCGATCAAATATGTATTCGAAAAGCAGGCGTTGTCAGGTAGAATTGCCCGGTGGCAGATGGTCTTGACTGAATATGATATTCAATACGTCTCGCAAAAAGCTATAAAGGGGAGTGTGCTATCTGAGTATTTGGCGGAGCAGCCTATTGACGAGTACCAATCGATGAGATTTGATTTTCCTGACGAGGATATCATGTACTTAAAGATGAAGGATTGCGAAGAGCCGTTGCCAGACGAGGGACCAGAGCCGGGGTCCCAGTGGAAGATGATATTTGACGGAGCTGTGAATGCTTACGGTAGCGGAATAGGGGCAATTATTACTACGCCGCACGGGTCGCACATCCCGTTTACTGCCCGATTGACCTTTGCCGTTACCAACAATGAGGCCGAATACGAAGCTTGTATAATGGGGCTCGAAGAAGCCATTGATTTGCGAATCAAACATCTAGACGTATACGGAGACTCAGCTCTGGTAGTGAATCAGATCAAAGGGGAATGGGAGACGCGTCAGCCTAATTTGATACATTACATGAATTATGCAAGGAGATTGTTGCCTTTCTTCGACAAGGTTGAATTGCATCACGTGCCGCGGGCAGAAAATCAAATGGCTGACGCCCTTGCCACTTTGTCTTCCATGTACAAGGTCAACTTCTGGAACGAAGCTCCCCAAATCACTATCTCTCGGTTGGACAGGCCAGCTTATGTATTTGCTATTGATGAAGCATCTGATGACAAACCGTGGTATTTCGATATCCTTAATTTCCTGAAGAATAAAGAGTATCCGGCTGGGGCATCCAGTCAAGATCAGAAGACTCTCAGGAGATTAGCGGGCAATTTCTACTTGAACCCGGATGGTGTCTTGTACAGGAGGAACCACGATTTGGTGTTGTTGCGTTGTGTAGACGAGAAAGAGGCAAAGCTCCTCATGGAGGAAATTCACGAAGGTACCTTTGGTACGCATGCTGGTGGGCATGCTATGACGAGAAAGCTGCTGAGGGCAGGTTACTTTTGGCTGACGATGGAAACTGATTGTTTCAAGTTCGCGAGGAAGTGCCACAAGTGCCAAATCTATGCTGACAAGATACATGTGCCTCCGAGTCCTCTAAATGTGATGTCATCTCCATGGCCATTCTCGATGTGGGGAATCGATATGATTGGAAAGATCGAGCCGACGGCTTCTAACGGGCATCGGTTCATTCTAGTAGCAATCGATTATTTCACCAAGTGGGTGGAAGCGGCGTCTTACGCAAATGTAACGAAGCAAGTGGTGGCTAGATTCATCAAGAGAGATATCATTTGCCGATATGGGGTTCCCGAGCGGATAATCACGGATAACGGTTCAAATCTGAACAACAAAATGATGAAGGAGCTCTGTCAGAATTTCAAGATCGAACATCACAACTCCTCCCCTTACCGACCCAAGATGAATGGCGCTGTCGAAGCGGCCAATAAGAATATCAAGAAGATCGTCCAGAAAATGGTGGTGACTTATAAAGATTGGCATGAAATGCTACCTTTCGCTTTGCACGGTTATCGTACGACGGTACGCACATCAACCGGGGCAACTCCGTTCTCATTGGTATACGGAATGGAAGCGGTATTACCATTGGAAGTTGAGATCCCTTCTCTGAGGGTATTGCGAGACGTTCAGCTGGACGAGGCAGAATGGGTAACGAATAGATTGAACCAATTGAGTTTGATGGATGAGAAGAGGCTAGCTTCCCTGGCATACGGTCGTTTGTACCAAAGACGAATGAAGAAAGCGTACGACAAGAAGATACTTCCGTGAAGCTTTCAGACGGGCGACCTTGTGCTGAAAAGGATTCTCCCGCCGCAAGCAGATCACAGGGGCAAGTGGACCCCCAACTACGAAGGGCCGTACATTGTCAGTAAGGTCTTCTCAGGAGGAGCGTTGTTGTTGTCCACCATGGACGGAGAAGACTTTGCGTCACCTGTGAATTCGGACGCAGTTAAAAAATACTTTGCTTGAAATAGACCCGCTGGACAAAAAAAAAGAGAGTCCAGGCAAAATGGGGCATCCTGGCGAACCAAAAACAGAATGAAAGGTTCGGGCAAAAGTTAGGGATAAAATTGAAAAAATGTACACCCGCGAAGTTGAAAACCTACACTGGGCGGCTTCGGCAAAAAAGGGTATCCCGGTGAACTGAAAACCCGTAAAGGGCGGTTCACGCAAAAGTTAGGGATTTGAAAAGCAAATGACTGCGGTCCGAATTTGATATTGCAGTGGGCATCAATGCGGGAGAATATATTTGAGGAGCCAGTTATCGGATACAACCTCTTCAGAAGTGGGGATACCGGGAAAGCAATAGGGTCGGACGAGTCATGGGAGGATCAGTTCGTGGTGTTCATCTGCATCCCGTTGCCGACATGTGTACAAAATTTAATTTGTCAAAATATTCATGCTGCTTGTGCATACTTATGTATTTGCTTTGCGTAGCTTCCTCTTTTCAGGAGTTACATCCCGTGTACAAAAACTCCGCCCATTCAGGGCCCGATCAATGAAAATATGTTATTCAGTACTTGATGCTGTTCTTTACTGTTTTGTGCATGATTAACGCCTAAGTTTGATGAAACTAGCATGAGTATAACATCCCTGGCCCTTGCCAACAATTGTTAAAGCTTCGAATTAACTGAGTGTAACGTCACTAACCTGAATTGATTTGATTGCATAGGCTTGCCTTGTCTTGTTTGTGTTGTTGCAGGTTTCATAACCATACGAGGAAGGTGATCAACAGATTGCGATAGCGAAAGACTCAGTCTTCACGCAGGTCATGTGTGTTCTTCCTGAAGAAGGATAGAATTCCCCAGCTAGCCGTAGCTTATCCAAAGGACGTGCTCCAGAAAAGTTATTCGTCCTCAGCAGAGTTTGGCGATTCCAAGATCATAGGGCTGTATTCAGACAGATTCATCGTTCCCCGCAGGGTCATGCACTCTTCCCCTAGTGGAGTCAGTTAATTTTCCCCAAGAGAATCATCCCATCCCCAGCGGAATTCTCTTTGCAAGTGTTTTCATTCCTTCCAGTGGAACTCGAAGATCAAGACTCTCCAAAGCGGAGTTGATGGTGGGTCCTGTCATGTATTTTGTCAAGGATACTGGTGATATCAGTTCACGTTCCAGCAGAAAGTCCGATCGTACTACGCACATCTGCTATTCCCCAGCAGGGGGTTACCTCAATAGGGTGTGGTTTGAGTTCCCAATTTCCCAGCCGGGTTGACTTCACCCTTCCAGCATTTATTTTGCTGGAATAATTCTGTAGCATCTGGCTATCCCCGGCGAGTTGGCATTATCCTTCCAGCATTTATTTTGCTGAAGCAGTTCCTGTATTCTAGCGGTTCAGGTGGAGAGAGTTCTCGCTCAAATGAATTACCAAACGGTCAAGATCTCGGCATGAGACATTCGACGAAAATGTCAGCTTCGACAGTATTCCCCACAGAGTTATCATGATGAAGTTCTCTTTGTCTCCGAGCAGAGTTATTTGTGTAAATTTCTCTTGTTTTCCCCACCAAAGTCTGCAGGATAAGTTTCTCTTTGTCCCCAAGCAGAGTTACTTATGTCCCCGCCAGAGTTTTGTTGAGGTTTCTCTAGTCCGATCAGCGGATTGTTTCCTTCAAAGTTGTTGTTACGTCAACATTAAAAGGGTTCCATGAATCAGAATTTCAGAGACCACCGCCGGTTATCAGAACAGGCGTCCGATAGTTGGGTTTCCAGACATCCCCAGTAGAGTTCATCTCAAAGTCGCTGTCACGTCAGTGCTAAGAAGTTTGTGGGTGAGGATCAGTGGAGAACTAAGTCCTGACGTGGACAATTTATTCCTATATTGACGGGATTTCTTCAGAAGTGGGCGTCCTAACGTGGACAGGTTTATTTCCTTGGATTGATGAGGTGTGTTAGTCCTATCGTGGGCAGATTCGGGTTCTCGAAATTAGTGGAATGGGAGGTCATGACGTTGACAAAAGTGATTACTCTTTGTTTTGGTGTCCTGACGTGGACAGATCAGACCAGCGTGTGAGTCCTTACGTGGACAAGTCTTATTTCCTCAGCGAGTTGAAGACGCCTGAGTCCTAACGTGGACAAATCAAGAACGAGGTAGATTCCTAACGTGGAAGAGTTTAGTCCTGACGCGGACAAATCAAAGAAATTATTATTCCTAACATGGAAAAGTGGAGTCCTAACGTGGACGGGTTTTAATTGAAAGAGATGGAGATTCCTTACGCGGAAAAAAAAATGAGTCCTGACGCGGACAAATCGGAAGACAATGTTTCCTGACGTGGAAAGAAGTTGGTATTCCTTACGTGGAAAGATCAGAGTCCTTACGTGAACATATCAAGAGCATTCATCACGTGGAAGGAAAAATGGTTTTATTCCTGACGTGGAAAGATTGAGTCCTCACGCGGACATACCAAGATTGATTCCTGACGTGGAAAGAAAGAGATTATTCCTTACGTGGAAGAGTTTAGTCCTGACGCGGACAGATCAAAGAAGTTATTCCTAATGCGGAAAAAGAAGATTGTCTCCTTATGTGGAAAAATTGGGGCCCTTACGTGGATAGATTCAAGATTCCTGACGTGGAAGAAGGATGTACCCCTTATATGGAAAGTTGAGTCCTGACGCGGACGGGTTCAGAAAAGTTGAGTTCCTTACGTGGAAAGATTGGAGTCCTGACGCGGACATGTCAAGTGGTATTGGAGTCCTTATGTGGACAGATTGATATAGTTCTCCTTACGTGGAAAGAGGTTTGTATTCCTGACGTGGAAAGATGCAAGTGTTACTCCTAACGTGGAAGAGTTTTATTCCTAACGTGGACGATGCAGTTTATGGAAATGCAGACGAGTTATCCCCAGCGGAGTTGCTGAGATTTTCTGGGTTAACAGCAAGTGGAGTCCTAACGTGGACAGGTTCTAGTTGAGATTTCTTCGTATTGATGACCGACAGAGTCCTAACGTGGACAAGCAAGCAGTCTGTGATGACAGAATCCTCTTCAGAACGATGAAGACAATCCCCAGCACGGTCGCGCGAGATCAGTGGGTTACCGTAACAGTCAGATTCAGCTGATGAATGTCGTTCCCCAAATAGGAGCGCCATTTAGTTTTGTGGTTGGCAAATTTCTGGTTTCACTAGTATTCAACCGTCTCGTACCGCGAATGTCTGAAGGCTCCGGGCTCTTCACCCAATCGGGTCCAAGTCGCTTGAATAGGGGCAGCTGTTGCACCCTAAAATTTGCCCAACCTTATTCTTGGTTTATGTTTCAATGTCATTAGCATTTGCATATAGAGTCATGTACATAGACTAACCATCTGCATAGCATAAGCATAGCAAGTCATTCAACAGGGGACCAATCATTATTCTCATCTCTAGAAGCCTATCAAGGGGTTATTATTCCAATTCAACTTCATTCAAGTCATCAGGAAAGAATTTGAAAGCAAAGAGTTCAGCAGATCAAGCCTTGAGTCCATCTCCTAGCTGAGGGTATCTGAGGATCAACAAGAGGGTTGTGAGCTGTGGATTGAAGGCATGGAGAGTATCTAGACATTATGAGAGACTTAGAAAGTCATTTGGAGAAGGAGACAAGTCATTGATGAGAGCACAAGAGCTACAGCTGAAGACAGTCAACTAGGGTTTCATCTGGGTCAACCCTAGGTCAACCCTAGGTCAATTGACTGATTTAAGGGGTATTCAAGGCTATTGGAGAGATGTGGGGTTCATCATTGGACATATAAAAGAGGATATGGAGATATGCCAAGAAGAATTCAAGAGAAATCAAGGAGAAGAGGAGTTTCTAAATTAGGGTTTCTGTGTAAAATCCCCTAGTTTAGGTCAAATTTCCAAGCAAGATAAGTCAAAATGCTAGCTTCAAATGGCTTCTTGGCCAGCATGAAACTTGTGGAGGATCTCAAGACCTTTAATTTGAGTGGTGGAAGACATCAAGGAGATTTATAGAACTCAAGTTATGGTCCTTGCAAGTTACAGGTCATCTGAGGTATCTGAATTTTTGTCTGTGAAAGTGACTTGACTTCCAAGCTAGTTTTACCCCTCAAGGAGATTTCAAATGAATTCTTGGTCAACATAAGAATTGTTCCTCATTGTCTTAGCTTTCTAGAATGGTATGGCATGCCTTCATATGATGTGTGGAGCTCAACTTATGGTCTTGGCAAGCAAAGGGTATTTTGGGCATTTGTGAATTACAGGTCATTTTAACCTATGTCCAAAACTCATACAAGGAGGCCTCAAATGGAAAAACTTACAACATCAAACTTGCTCCAAATGGGATTTTAAGTCTAGAAAGAAGGTCACAAATTGTTGGAAAAGCTCATAACATGAAGTTGCATAATTGGTCAAAAGTTGAACTAAAATGGCTTATAATTCAAAGAAATTCAAGATGGAAAATGGTTTGGGAGATTTATGAGTCCAAATGGAGACTTCTAATATATGATTTTGAATGGAAAAGCAATTATAAGAACAATGGTTCAAACACTTTTTTGAGTTTAGAAGGAAAAAAGAAAGTTATCTTTGGTTACTTGTAATTAAAGAAACATAACCAAAATGGATCAAAGTTGGAAGGCAAGGGAATGTGCAAGATGGATCTAGAAGTTACCATTGGGGTCTATATATTCATGAAATGAGAATTTAGCAAGGGTTGGACTCATTTTCACCAAGGATCTCACAAATTCTCTCATTCTTTTCTCATTGCAATTCTCTCAAAATCTCACAAAATCTTCATCAATTTTCATCCATATCAATTCAATCTTATTCAATCATCATCCTATATCAGAATTGAAGCAAAGGTTTGGTGGTTAGAATCCATTTTCGAGCACTTCCATCATCAACATCAAAATTGAAGTTTCCATTGGACAGCATAATTCAAGCCAGGAATCATCAAAATATTGCATACAGAATTGAGTATTGAGTTAATTGATCAAGATCCAAGCCTTGGAAGCCTCAGATCCACGAGTCTCCATTGCTGTTTGCAAGCTTTTACACCAGGTATGTTTTCATTCACACAGCTTGATCTAGTTGGTTTAGCATGTTGTTGTTAGTTTAGATATGATCTAGGTGGTTAGTAGAGTAATTAGGATGAATTTGAGGCTGAATAGAGACCATTGTTAGCAGGTGATAGAAACTGTTAGGGCTTGAAACTCTTAGGTTAGTGCATTAGAATCTTAGCTTGATAGCGCAGGTTAATTACCATTAGTTGTAGGTTAGATTGGTGTAAGTTTGATGGAGAATGGTGTTGATGCATCTCAGAGGATTTCCATGGTGACCAGATTTTGCCTCGATCGGGTTGAGAGTTGTGATGAATTTCAGAGTAATCTAAGACCATAGGATTGTAGAGGGAAGAATTCTGAGTAATTTTCATGTTTATAGCATGTTGATTCATGGACTGGTGATGGAGAACAGAGGGATGGAAGCTTGCTCGTGCATGGAAGTTTCATGGTGAAACCCTAGTTTCTAACAGATGCAATGAGGAAGACGTAATCGTGGCCATTCATTGTGCCTTGGACCTTTGACTTGGGAAGCCATCCTAGGGCTGAGATTTAATCTGATTTTTGGAGGGAGTGAGTTGGCCAAAACGCACCGTTTCATTAATTGAAACGGGCGGGCCTGAGCGCTAGGTGTTATCCCCACCCCCAGTTATGAGCCCAATTCCAATTTTAACGTGATTTCACTTCTATTTTCACCCCCAGCGTGTGTTTTTTTATTTTCTTTAATTCTGAGTGATGCTGGGCCTTGGTAAAAATGCTACGCGCACCCCTGGCTGTGTGGCCCATTCTGATTATTACTGGGCGCATATTCTATTCATACCCCCTCCCTCATTTTAATTCAATTCATTTTTTTAATTCCATTTTAATTTTTCATCAACTTTGAAAATTCATAATAAATCCATAAAAAATCATTTTCACTTCATTCTTTTTACACTATTTTCTTTAGGATGTGTAGAAAATTATAGAAAAATAAAATTGCATTTTTATTTTTATTTCATATTTTTTCCATATTTTCTAAATAAATGTCATTTTACATAGATTCATTTCATGCATGATTTTAATAATTTTTGTTCTATTACATGCTTTAATATTTTTTGTTCATTCTTTTTAGGTTGTTTAGATTAGATATTGAACTTGTAGAAACAATTTAGTTCCCTTTTTTAGAAATTGAATTTAGGGGCTTAGTGTAGGTGTGAACAACATGAACAAACTAGGGTTTTTAAGTGATGACTTAGGAAGTTTGATTTTTTTCCTTAGGACTTAGGATTTAACAAGATTAGTTATGGGACTATAGGGGCTATGGGTAGTTACTAGATCCCTTAGAGAAAAGTCAGGATTCCCCTACTGCTATTAATACTGTCTGTATATCTGATTGACTGGTGTGGTGTGCCCTCTGGGGAATTATTGCTTGCTTGTTTGGGTATTGGGTTTGTCTGGGGCCCTGGGAGAGCTGAAGATTTGAGGAGATGAAGACCATTGGAGATTCACAGATTGAAGATCAACTGCCAGAGTTGGAAAGGAGGTTCTTGCTAGCAGCTGCTGAGGAACTAGGGTTTAGGAGCTAGGCAGAGCTCTAGATTAGAAAGCTTGTTTCTCAAACATGGAATGCCTTGTCTGCATCCATCCTTTCTCTATGATTCAAAGTCTCTTTCAAATATCCACCTCCTTCCTTTGGAAGGATCAGTGAATATATTTGAAAGATAGAACTTTTGAGAGGAAACTTTCTGTTTAATGTTAACAGTTGATAAACCACCATTGGTAGGTAATTAACTGTCTAACATTCATTCACTTCACTCTTGTGACTGATCCCTCATCCTGGAGGTTTGAGCTTGAAGAAAAGCCATTGCAGATAGAAGACTGATGATCAAAGCCCTTGCCTGAAGGTCATGAAGATGGAGATTGATGCTTGTTGAAGCCTGTAGCTGATTGGAGATTACTGGAAGCTAGATGTTGATTCAGAGCTGCTGATGCTGTTTCTTATGCTGTTGTAGTTCATTTGCTGATGTATTGATTGGTTTTCTGGACTGTATTGTTTGCTGTTTACCCTGTTGGGTTGAAAGTGAAGCCTGTTCACTTTTGCCTATTGTTTTCTAGGTTCGAGGTTGAGTGGGACTCCCTTGCCTCGCTTGTATTGTTGCATCCATGCATTTTACTGTTTTACTGTATATATATCTGTTATTGTTTCTGTTTCTGCCTATCCCGTAGGATCTCTGTTTCTCTCTGCGCAAGAGAGGAGCATGATAGACACTAGGTCTTAACCCATGCATGATAACATTAGGTTAGTTTGTTTCCCCTCGCAACCGTAGGTTAGAGTTCTGTCTCTTCTTTCTCAAAACAAACAGAAAAACACATAAAGATTTCAAACACAATAAAAGACACTTCTTTCGTAAAAGAATGTGAACTCATCAAAACGTCATTTTTGTCCTCTTGGACTGTTAATCAAGAAAACCTTTTTCAGAAGGAATAAAATCAATCAAGGACAAGCTTGTGTCGTACGTGGCCCGAACTACGTTTGCTCTGATCTTTCATACCGTGTGAAAGTACGTAGGCATAGGATGCGATATCCTAGCGAGCAACCTTCCCCTCCTTTCCCGTAGGTAGGCGAACTACGTTGACTCTGATTTCTCGTTCCAGGCGGGAATACGTAGGCATAAAGTGCGATACTTTCCCGAGTCATTTTTATTTTTCATTTTATTTTCTTTTTAACCCTTGACCTATAGTTTAGATAGAATAACAATCCATACCCGAAAACAAGCGTGGATCCCGTCGAGTACGACGGACGTGAGGGGTGCTAATACCTTCCCCTTGCGTAACCGACTCCCGAATCCAGGTTTTGGTTGCGACGACCATACCTTTCCCGTGTTGTGCGAGGTTTACTCTGAGCGTTTCCTTTCCCTCCCGTGGGATAAATAACGCACGGTGGCGACTCTTCTGTTCAGCCGGCGCCGATTTTCGCAGTAGCGACAGTGAGCTCAGAGGATATGCATCAGTTGAGGGGGAGTAACACAGAACACAGTGTGTTACTCAGCAAAGTGTGACATCTGTAGTGGTAACTAACAGATGGTTAATAAGGTGAGCTATAACAGTGAAAGCTAACTGTGAGGACTCAGAGTGGGTTGAGCTATTAACTTTCCTGCATGACAGGATACATCATAAGTCTTCTGCTGTGTAAATCTCTGATAGGATAACATAGTGTTTTAGCCAAAAATTTGTCAAAGGGGGAGTTTGTAAGTGCTCTTGATTGGCTGCATTTTATGGCAAAACACTAGAGCATGTATGTATGTCATGACTGATGTTAGTGCATACATAATATGGTATGTGCAAGGTAAGTTGACTTAGCTAAAAGCAAGATTAAGCTGAACGTCATACCCAATGTTATGACATAGGTCGTATGACATCAAACGCAGGTTTGTTTTTCTGGTAGCTAGAAACCAGGAAATTTAATAGGAGCTCAAGCTGGATATCAGGAGACTTTCTAGAAGCCCTGAGCGAACTATAATGTCCCTGAAATAAGTGGAAAGCGTGCAGATTATTGAAATTAGGTTTATTATTAATAAAACCTAATTTATGCACCAAGGCCCAAAGGACTGACAACTGCTATAAATATCAGATGAAGCAACCCTGAAGAGCAGCTCTTGACAGAAGAATAGAGAGTGCAAATTAGAGAGTCCTTGTGAAGTGAAGAAGGCTAGTCTTCACGTGTGAATTGAGTCTTAGGAATACTTGTACTCCAAACAATTATTTGTTGGATGATTGCATTGGTTAGGTAGATTATAAGTTGAGTCTCACTCAAAACTGTAAAGCAAGAGTGTGTGAGTTCCTTGATCAAAGTTGTGAAGCAAGATTAAGGTGTGTATGAAGTGTCTCTTCATATTGTTTTTGTAATTGTGAGTCATATATCACTGTGGTGTGATTGAGGGGGAGTGAGTGGGAATACTCAGGTCTAGAGAGTCTCTAGGCTGAAGTGTCATTGGGTAGGTTTCAAGTGAGGAGTGCAAACTGTGTTGTTTGACTCTGAATTAATTCTGCTAATAGTGAAGTTTCTCCCTGGCTTAGTAGCCCCCAGATGTAGGTGTTGTTGACACTGAACTGGGTGAACAATTGATGTGTTACTTACTGTTTTTACTTACAGTATTATTAGTTAGTACAGTAGCCAATGTCGCAGTGGATGTTATAACTTTGGGAATAACATTCATCGTGTGCGAGCAGAATTTTCAAGAGGGGTCCGCCAGTACAAACCTTTTAGAAATTTATCCATCATCAGTTCTTTTACAGTAATCCCCCATGGTTTTGGGTGTTGGTGCTGACATGGTATCTTCCTCTTCAGTGTTCAAAGAAAGCAATGTTGGATCTTCTACTTGGATCCTGTCGGTCAGAGTTGCTTCTTTAACTGCTTTTTTAATAGCACATGCAGTTCTTTCAATTTCTGGATCAAATAGTATTAATGTCGATTCTGAGTTGTGTATACACAAATAGAAAATACCTAAGTACCATTATGATGAACAAGAAAATAAAATAAAAATCAATAAAACAAAAAACTTAAAATAAAACGTTGGACAAGCGTTGCCTTGTTGACGATCAACAACCCAAAAAATTTGATGACTTCTCATCAATTGTACCTATAATGTCTCAATAATAATAAAGTTTAAATCCATAGGGATTGCGTTCGAACAAGATAAATTGGTGCAATGTAAAGAAAATAGTAAAATGGGGGGGGGTCAGTTTGCAATGTGAAAAAGTAAATAAAGTGTTTAAACAAAATTACGAAAGCAGTCAGGTTGTGTATTGAATCCTCTATTTATCTATTATTGATGTTTAATGTCTTATATGAATGATCTTATCACTATAATCCCACGGCGAATTAACAAAGCCATTATAATCATTCTCGTGCAAAATAACTCACTGACCACTACTTAGAGTTTCCCATCCCTATTCCATAAGCGTAAGCAGGATTAGGCGGTGCAGAAAACGTTAATTCCCTATGCCATTACTCGGGGTGTCCTATTTCTATTCAACTAGCGTAAGTACAACAATTGCCTTAGATCTAACACAAAGATTAAGGGTCAGTATTTCCTATGTGCCCAAAATCAATTTAAAAGAGTATCTCACATAAAAAAAATTAAGAACAATAAGCAATTGAATAAGATTATAGATTAAAGGATTCATACAATGTCAAATCAACATATTACCCAACAACATTGAAACGGGTTCATCACATACAACCTAACCTAGAGGAGTTTAGCTACTCATACTTCATATTACAATACCAATTAAATAAAGAAGAATAACATATGATTTACCTTGAAGGACTGACCTCTAATGGCTCCAAATGCTCTCTCGATCTCCCTTAATGTTGTAAAAATTGTACTTGCAATGTCAATTTCATAACCCTTACATAAGTGCCTAAATTCCCCTTAAAATGAGCTTATAATGGATCAGACGCGTAAGAAAAAGCCCAGAAAATAGGGTCATCACACGCGTGATAACTTGTATCGCGCGCGAGATGCAGTTAGTACAAATCTATCGCACGCCCGATGTTGCGCGTGATTATTTGAGTAGCTGCACGCTTTTGCTCCCTTTTTCACATGATTTTTCACTAAGTTCAATTTCTTCATACTTAGCTATTTTCCCTCATTATTTGGACTTTCTTCTTCATTTTAGCTCCTCTCTGACTTGTTTTTCTCTGTTTCTTCGCCTAATTTTATGCAACGACGGACTGTCATCAGAAACTACTGAAGAACAAAAGTAAGTATTTTTGTATTATCATATCCACATGGACTAATGTGATATTACAATCATTCAACGATATTTACAATTTTAAGAAACGTTGTTTTAAAATATGTTTGTTTTATAGAATTAAGTTTAAATAACGATAAATGAAAGTAAGATTAAATATTAGACGAGATTGTTGGGGTTAGATTTTATTATCTTATTCTCATGTATTATCGTGATCAATTATACATATTTTAGTCAACATTTATTATCATCACATATCACTCTATGTATGTTATTTGTATCTAAACAACAATGTCATATCAATCATATTGTGTAACTGATGATGTCTCAGTCTGTTAATCAATACGGGTAGTATTAAGTGTAAATAATGTATGTGAATGCAATGTTTTAAAAATCGGACCCAGAATCGGAGATGAATCCAGTTGGGACAATCTTTCAAAACCGCTAGTGGGTCAAAACCCGACTAAAATCAGAAAAACCTGATTGAACCGTCCAAAAAGCATTCAAACCAAAGAATCAGAGCCGGATTTGTAAAACCATCTGGTTTTAAAAAATGCATCAAATTGACCATTTTTTAAAGTTATGTCAATATCAAATTTTAACATACATTTCTCAATCACAAAAAATAATTCTGTGTTTTTTTACAACCACACAAACTTCTAAGTTTTGTCACTCTGTTATAGTTTCTCTTTCAATCATACTCCAACATTATCATGTCGTCTCTTTCAAACATAGTCTAGTTTATAGCTCAATATTGTTTGTCGTTCAAGATAATATTGTTTGTTGCTGTCAATTATGACTTGTTTGTCATAGTTCAACTCGAATTCATTCTTTTTGTTGTTTTATTAAGTATATTATATCGTTTTTCTATGTAAAGCACAACACGCAGAATTTCAGACACGATCTCATTCACACACCAAAACTAATTTCTCATTCATTCACTAACTTGGGCATTATAGTGCTAACATTGTAAGTCAATCTCCGCTCTTCCATAATAGAAGCTTACTCCACCGCATTTTAGACAATTTCCATGTTTGGTTCTTTTACAAAACAAGTAACATGTGTTAGGATATTCAAAAGCTAATGGTAATTCTCTCTTCGATTTTAGAAATCCCATCATTTCTCAGTATGTTACATTGTAGTTGACATGCTTTATTGGCCTCATGTCCCTAATAAAGTGTATAATGTTAAATAAAGGTATCATGTCCTTAAGTCGCTTGTCAAGGTCAACCTCTTAGTTGAAAAGAGTCGTGGAGTGTGAATATTCTTAAAAAAATTAAGAAGTTTCTATAGAAATCTTGTCACAACCTCCCCCCCCCCCCCCCCCCCACCCACCCCACAAATGATCTTTGTAAGAAAAGAATCTCTTATAACATTATTTTTCCAATTTGTAATTTGGAGAATAAAACTATTGAGCATACTCTGTTGATTTTCCTAGGAATCGACTGATTTGGTTTGGTATGCAAACTCAGATTGTACTCATTAAAGAAAACATATTTAGATTTTGTCTCTTATTTGCATGAAGTAGGTAGTATCGGTTAATTGTTGTTCTTTGTGTTTGTTTATTCTAAATGGGTGTTTTATTTTTAAGGTGGTTGGATTCTCTTCTACATTTCTTAACTTTAATCCATTACTTCTTTATGATTAGATTTTCTTTTGTTATTCGGTGGAATATAAAATTGTAAAAGTTTCCAGTTTCGATGATTTATAATATTATTTATAAATTATCATATAAAATAATTTTATTTTAACATTAAAAATAAAATATATACTGCATACTGATTTTTTTTGTTTTTGTTTCGAAAGACGAATAAAATAACCAAATGAAAGAGACTAAAATTATACAAAAATATCAAGAACTTGAATGGATGTTCAAGTTTAATATCAAACTTGTTTTAAAATGAATGAAAGAGACCAAAATTATACAAAATTTCAATTGAGGGAGATGTCTAAGTTTAATCTCGAACTTGTCTTAAACTGTACAACTTTCATGTAAAAGAATTGTAGTAAACAAAACAAAAATTAAAATAATACGACAATTTCTTTTCTCACCCTTATGGTGTGAGTCGCACTCCTGAAACTCTAAAAATGCCCTCATATTTTTTCAGAGATGCATCTCTGAACACACCAAATACCACTTTTGCCAAAATTTAGTCCAGAGATGTATCTACGAAGATTTCTGGGGTGAATTCGCAGATGCATCTCCGAAATATTCTCTACATGTTTCTTAGTAGAAACACTATTCTAAGTTTGTATTTTTTATGAATCCAAATTCATTTTAATTAGACTAACATTTCCATTATTTAATTCAAACATTAATAAACACGAATATTGTAGAACAAGGTAATGCGTTAATTTAAAAAACATTCGATCATATTACAAACACTGTTCTCAAAGTATGGTAAAAAAAGTAAAAACATCCCAAAAAACAAATAAAAGCATAACCTACTGCGTATACCTAATCATAACCCATGGTTCCTCCTCTACCACCAGTAACCCAAGGTATTCCGTGTCTCGGTAAGAATGCAACGTGTTAGGGCAACCACATCATCGACACCTCTCTTAAACAGCCCAGACTTTATGCCTCATACATAATCTATATAATATTCGGATAGGTTGACAACACATCAATAGAATGGTCATATCTTGCCTGCTCATTCTCCAATATCTCCTTAAGAGCAGACCTAGGTGGACGTCCAAGAGCGTCTGGTATCATGATATGGTGTGAAACACTATAGAACTAAGTCGTGTAATTATCTGACCACTGACTTATGGCTGACATACTTTGATACTCCTTTAGTACCAGATTACTCTCGTAGTCCACCATTATGTCATCATGATGTCTGCGGATTATGCTGTTAGAAGCATATACGAATGGAAATCTAAGAATGATTTGCACATATCCAAACTGACGCATGCATTGCTCTGGCAGATACATGCACATCAGATCCGCCCCACATGCCAACCATCCAAAGTAAAATGAAATGGGATCGAAGGGAACAATTTAATGATGAGTAGTGTATGGTTTCCAATCGATGTCGTTGTGTTGAATCCTACCAATATACACACGCAATGATCGTACAACATCATTCCCTCTGCACGGGCAATATAGGCAAACACGTGGATAATTCTCGATATACTCTAACACATGATCAAACCCGTGCAGGATCTGACGCGCGTTATATATATTATATATTCAACACTTTCAGAGATGCATCTCCGAATTTTCCCTTGGATTAGATGCATCTGCAAATAAACCTTAAAACAAATGCGAAAATGCATCTCCAAATTAAATTTTGAAAAAGTAAAAAAACGGTGTGTTTGGATATGCATCTCCGAAATTATAGCCATTTTTTACTTTTCACCAAGTGTCTGGAAGAACATATAATGGTAGGAAAAGAAATTGCCAGATAATAATGTTGATAGTATTTTAAGGAGACCTCTCACACGGCTAATTACCTTTTCATTTAATTCCACAATTCCATAGATTATACTCTTTTTTTAAGATAAAAGTTTAGGGAATTTCTTAATGCATCCTTATATTACTTAGGCACCACGTGAAAATACTTAAATGCCCTCAGACTCTGGAGATGCATCTTCGGGCGCATCCAATTCAAAGTTAACGTTAAAATATCCCAGAGATGCATCTAAATTTTTTTTCATCACTAAGTCCAAAATCAAACAACCTAACTCAAAAGATCTTCAATCAACATCAAAATATCATCCAACGCTGAAGCAAAGTGAAAAATTGTAAGTTTTTAATGTTTTGATATGTTTTTTGAGTTTTTGTGTAAATGAGTAGAAAATGATGATTTAGATAGGGGTGGCAAAACGGGTCGGACCCACCGGGTCAGCCCGTTTGACCCGCCTGAACTGAGATTTTCGGCTCGATACTTTAAGTTGGCCCGTCCCGCCTAACCCGCTTGAAAAAGCGGGGCGAGGCAGGGCGGAGCGAGTTTTATCCACGGGCTTTTTGTTAAAACTTTTTATTTTTTTACTTAGAATTAAAACAATTTTAACTATAAGAATAACATTATTCTCTTAGGTTTATGTTGATTGAATTGTATTATAAATTATTATACAAACAAATTGAATTATAATTGTAATGTTCATTCTATAACTTTCTAATACATGTGTTGATTGGAAAAACTTAAAATAAAAGAATAATTGTGTGTCATGCTGAATTATTAAGTTGTCAAACATTAGCTCTCATGTTTTCAATAGAATTAGATGTTGATTTTAAGAAAATAAAGGATTAGATTAGTGTATACGTGTGAAAAATTTAGGATTTAACTATTAACAAATCAGTTAATATAAGAGTCTATATGATGTAAATAGTGAGAAAGTCAGGTGTTGATATTTTATGCATTGTGATGTTTTATGCGGTGTAATTGTTATCATTGTTTTTCTTTTGTAAATTCTTAATTGGGTTCTTTTAGTACTTAATTTTTAAATAGGATTAAGATGATATATATTGTTTATTTATTTATTTTGATACGTTTTTTTATTGTGCTTGAGTTTATTTTGTTTTTTTTTTGTTGTAATTAGTCTTTATTTATTTTATTTTGTGAACTGTTTGGACTTAAGACATGTTGAAGTTCTATTATGCGTTCTTAAAAAAATATTTTGTCGACCTCTTTGGTAATAAATAATTTTTTTTGTAAATTATGTAGTAAATCAAATTGTAAAATAAAAAGTAAAAAATTAGCCTCGTTAGTAAATAGGACAAACTTGACTTTTGAGCTCGGACGCCTAAGTTGCACCGCCCCACTTTTGGACGGACTTAAACGGGACAGGCTGCCCACTTTGTCACCCCTAATTTAGGTATCAAATGAGTAGGAAATGCAAGAATGATAGTTTATACATGTTGTAAAACACATTTGTTTGTTAAAAATCACAACCTAACCATTTATTGAGGTTTGTATTTCTGCATTGCCACCATTAATGAACTAAAGAGTCATAGAAATTTTCAGAGATGCATCTCCGACATTTTTCAATGTTTGGTTTCATATTACCTGGAGATCCATCTCCGTAAATTAACAATCTATTTTATTTTTTGCTTTTTTTGTTTGTTTGTAGTGTTGCTTGCTTGCACTAATAGTATGGTTTACTTTAAATTACAGGCTTTATAGATGATAGACACGATAGGCTAAGACACAGGAGGATTGCATAACATGCATCAGTGCGGTAGGAGAAGACTCGGGTTTTAGAGGCTCATGTTCACTCTGACCATGCAGAGACATTTACTTCTAGGGATCCTGCCTCTCCATCTTCTTCTCCTATAGGAGACGGGATTCACCTACCAACACATCACTCCCTCCATCCTCCCACAGGCGCCAAGTTTTACCTATTCCGACACCAGAGGTACCCAAGTCAACATTGGTGTTGGAGGCACCAGTGCCACCTCTGACAGATGGTGCTTTTGAGCCAGTGTCACCTTCTACTACTGATGTTGTTGAGCCAGTGCCACCTCTTACTACTAATGCTGCTGAGCAGGTGCCACCTCTAGATGGTGAGACTGCTGAAGATGTTGAGCAAGAACCATTTTGAGGAGGCCCTGTAAAGTTGTCATTACTGCCCATATTGCCAAACATATCCGGGACGAAAAGGTAGCATTAAGTGGATTTATTCTTTTAATTTACGTTTATTTAAATTTACACGTTTCTGACATTGATTTATTTTTATGCAGGAATGTGGTCCGTTGAAGATTATTAATCACGGGCAGAAGATTACTAGCTTGCCTCATCTGAATGAAGAATGGTTTTAGGCACTTTTGTTTCTATTTGGGATGAAGAACTTATGCATGACCGATTATATTATGTACGGCCAACCACACGATGCTTAATGCATTCATGGAGAGATGATACACCGAGACCTCGTCATTTCATCTCCCGCTTGGTGAGATGTCTATAGGGCTGGAAATGAGTCGAGTCGACTCGAACTCGCCTCAGCTCGATTTGACTCATTAAGAATTGATTCAGCTCAAATCTCGGTTTTAGTTCGACATGAACTTTTTTTAAGCTCAAACTCGACTTGTTATAAGCTCACAAGCAGTTTGCTTCAACTCGTTAGGTTCACCTTATTTTCTTCACGGACTTAAAAGTCATATTTAAGTCTAATTCAAAAACTACTCAATTAGAGTTTAAGTTTGTCTCAAAAAATTCACAATTTCATCTAAACATTTAGGACCCTTATAATTTCAATGAAATAATACATAAAAAATTACTAGAAATTGATATATTTCCATCACAGAATGTGTACAACACTTGTATCCTTCATTACACATGTTGTTTTCGCAAATCATAATGCATCTAACAAGGATGACTCTAAGTGCAATTGTCAGCTTTACTCTCATAACTAGTACGGAAGGGACAATATAGAGTTAAGATTTGCAATAAGTATTTAAACCTACTCTTAAAGATAATATAATCCTTCTCATATATAATCGAGTTGGCTCATGAACCTAACGAGTAGATCTATGTATAGTTCAAGTTCAACTCATTTAGTTAACAAACTTAGTTTTTCGCTCATATTCACCTCATTTAATTCATGAACTTAGTTCAACGATTTAATTGTTGAACTAAGTTTTGAACTATTTTTTGAGTTGGTTCAGTTCTTTGTCAGCCTTAAATGTCTATCACACTCGATGAGTATCGTGTTTGCTGCATTTTCCAATCAGGGAAAACTTCTAGATCATGGGAGAATTAACAAAGATGAGGCATTCGAGATGGTGATAGATTATCTGGGAGTTGACCCAGCGGATGCGATGACAGAGATGGATAGAACCATGAGGGACTCATGCTAGGTTTGAAAGCCTAAAAAAGGTATATACATATAAGCTCTGGAGAGCTGAGCAAGCTAGAGGCGATGGCGAGCATGTGGAGCTCTATAGAGTGTATGTTATGAGAGCATACTTGATATATTTGGTCGGCACTGCGATTTTGTTAGACAAGAGTGCCACTTATACAAATGTCGTCTACCTACAGTACTTCGAGGATTTCGAATGGACCCATGAGTACAACCAGAGGGTCGTTTGTTTGGTCTACTTGTACTTGAAGTTATCAGATGATTGTAGGTGGAAGACGAAATAAGTCACATGCAGTATCACACTACTGACGGTAATATTTATTACTCTTTTAATGTTTTTGTGTCATTTTCATTGCACATTTGCAATGCCATTAACGATGATTCATGTGTTCCAATACTTTCCAGGCTTTGATCCTCCAACACTTCCCACACATCTCTGGCTGGACAGGTGTACTGACTTGCACAGAGGATACATTGTGTGTTATGCATTTGCCCCGCTCAGAGGGAACTAGGCGACATAGTCGTTCATAGTGTATCTTGATCGCTTAGTTGCCGAGGAAATGCATTTCAATAGTTATGTGGATCACCATGAGACGTGACAATTTGATGAGATAGTTCTATACTCGGGATGATTGGCATGTAGATCACGTCTCACTACTCTTCATCTACCTGATGGCGTGATGCGGCAATTCAGATACATTCAGACCATTCCCAAACACTTTGTTGTCTCTGCTCCTCCTGTAACACCCTTTTCTACCCCACAAATATAATGGCAAATCAATCACACTTATCAGATTAAAATATTAAACACAATAAAAATTACCTCAAAGAGCGTACATTTCTCAATAACTCAAATAAAAGTCAATGTTCCGTAAACAACAGGTTTTCCCCAAATTACTCAAAAATTGCTCAAAAGGCAGCGAAACACAAAAAGGCAAAATCCAAAGTTTTTCTTGCGCACCAACATAATCAAAATAACAATAATCAATAAAACATGGTTTAACTCAAAGACCCCAACCTGATGTTACACTATCAGAGTAAGACCCTCTAAGTCAACCAAAAGTCAAAAACTCCAAAAAGTCTTTGAGGACATCCACGGCTAAACATAGTCATATGCATGTTACCCACGTGGAGGCAACATCCAAACAAGCAGGGTGAGTAAAATGATTCATAATAATCAATATAGAAATAAATATATAAAATAGCGTTTTTTTCGTATTCAACACCATCATAATCATCAAGGAAACATCAAAAAGCCATAATATCATAAATTACACCAAATTGTCACATAAATGCAAATGCAACAAGACCCATGCATGTGGTACCAATTCATCAAAGTTCGATGGACACTGAACCATCAACCCTCCATAGATCCCCATCAATAGGATCGATTCTACACAAGAACCGGAGCACAACAAAATACTTCGCATCCGCACAATGGAACTGAAGCCACAAGAATCAAACACTAGACCGAAGTCCGAAATGCATATGAATGCATGATCCACACGTCAATATCATCCTCATAATAAACTCATTAGGTGCATCATCATTCATCAAAATTATCATAATAATCATGTCATCATATAATCATTAAAAACTCTTGGCATCAACATCATAACTCATCATCATTACTCATAGGAATCATCATACAATCATGTATTAATCACATATGAATCACAGTCATACTCAAGGTAATTCATCCTGAAAATAACAGCATCAAAGCATCAAGACAACACGGCACAATAACACAATTCGTGAAACTCTGCTACGTTCGCTGGACAGTTCGGCGTGCGAGTCTGGGACGAGTGTTCGTCGTGCGAAGGATTGTTTGCTATGCGAACTCGCGATTACAGCAAAACGTTGTTACATACCAGTAGCAAAACCAGCCCAAAAGTCCTTACGACTCCTTCCCCCAATGCCCCAAAAACATCCCTCGATCATTCCTAAGGTATTACGGCGATAAAGGCACAAAATCTACGACTTATTAAGTCAATTCCGTATCATATTTACGCCTCCAATTCTCATAAAATCCTTACAGTTTTCCCACATTCATTAGAGTTCTCATAATCAATGACCCTATACGGTTAAAACCTCAACAACAGATTTTGGCCACGAAGGCCTAATTTCCCTTACTCCCAAATCAACCTCAAACCTATCAGACCATCAGTTCAAATCCCTCAAACTCATTAAACTCACCAGAAAGGCAACAACAATTCAATACTCAAAATTTCTAAACCCTTAAATCGGCTTTAAATACATTGAATCACATATTGAAAACAATGAAGGTAATACTCTCCATACTTTAACAACCTTAAAAACAGATTTGGCCACGAAGACCTAATTTTCCTCAAACTAAAAAACCTCATAAATCCTTAAACCGACTTTAAATACATTGAATCACATATTGAAAACAATGAAGACAATACTCCCCATACCTTAATTGTCGACTCTAAGCCTTTCTCCTTGATTCTTGGAAACCTTGCGAAACTTTTCCTCAATCCTCTTCCTTAGAGCTCTGGCCTCTATTTCTTCCCTTTTCACGGTCTAACAAGAATGAATCTTAATTCTTTCAAAATTCTTTTTTGTTAAACCTAACTCTGGACCTTTAAAATGGGCTTTCAAATTTCACCCTCACTAACTCCTCCTCAAATGTCCACTTTGCCCTTAAATTAACTTATATTTATTTAAATTAATAATAATACCAAATATATTCATATTATATACTATTATTTAAATAAATAACTCAAAACTCCATAATTCCCAATATTCACACCAACCACTGAAAATCACCAAAAATACGAATATTCATATTTAAATAAATTAAATAAATATTTCAAAATTTTGGGCAGGTGTACTAACTTGCACAGAGGATATGTTGTGTGTTACGCATTTGCCCCGCTCAGAGAGAACTAGGCGACAAAGTCGTTCATAGTGTATCTTGATCGCTTAGTTTCCGAGGACATGCATTTCAATAATTATGTGGATCACCATGAGACGTGACAATTTGATGAGATAGTGCTATACTTGGGATGATTGGCATGTATATCACGTCTCACTGCTCCTCATCTACCTGATGGCGTGATGCGGTAGTTCGGATGCACTCAGACCATTCTCAAACACCTTGTTGTCTATACTCCTCCCGCTTTGACGCGTAGACAGATGGATGCCATGTTTGATGATTATAAAAGTCATCTAATACCAGAGGAGGCACAAAGTACTATAGCTGAGAGCGACTGGAGCTACGTCAACGAGTACATCAGGTGGTTCTTTAGGGTGTCACATTCGTATAAGGTGCAGGCTGCTCCAAGAGATCCACCCAGGTCAGCTAATCAGGATTTACTAAAGGAGGAGCAAACATAGTTAGATCATGTTGAAGATGCATTGCCTATATGTCGTTGCATAGTGGAAATTGTATAGACAGACATCAACAAAGATATTTTCCTTGATGGATCTGATGTGAGGCATGTCCAAGATGCCATCATGACAGAGGCACGGGGGACATTGATGTACCGAAGACAACGCTAGAGAACGAGGGGTAGGGGAGGCCGAGAAGGCAGATGAGATATAATTGACATACACAATAGTATATAATAATTGTACTTGGATTCATTATGGATTGTATTTTATCTTTAGTTCATGCTACTTTATCGTGTATTTTAACTTTATTTCTATTTCATTTTTGGACCATCTGAATTTACATACTTCATTTTTTGCATATCGATTATATGATCTAAATCTCGTCACATAACATGGTACATAACAATTATAAATCCTCATCTAAATAAACATAAACAAAACATAACATACAATATTCTGATATGTTACGAAGATGCATCTCCATAAGATAACCGACGATGTGTAACACCCTTATTCTACCCCACAAATATTACGGTAAAATAACACGGATTTCAGAGTAAAATATTAACTTTCATTAAAAAGCCACAAAGGGCGTACATTTCTCAAAGTCAACAAAATTGGTCAATACTCCGTAACACACGGGTTTTCTCAAAATACATAAAAACATCATATACAACGGAACTCAAAACATAACTCAATGTTTTCCTCATAAGGGAACATCAGTAAAATAACCTAATGATATACAATCAACTCAAAGAATCCAACCCGATGTTACATATCAGAGCAAGACCCTCTACATTAACCATAAGACTAACGACTCTAAAACGTCACAATACTCCTCGACGGCGTCCACGGCTAAACTTGCTCATCTGCGCGTTACCCACGTGGAGGTAACATTCAAACAGGCAGGGTGAGTAAGACAATTCATAATAATCAATGTATAACAATTAATGCATAAACGACATATTACTCATAGTTATATTCAACACATTGATATTCTTCAATTATGCCTCAAAGGCCACAATGTCATAATTATACACAAAGGCTCATAAATGTAAATACAACATAGACTCAATGCATGTGGTACCAATCATCATAGCTCGATGGACACTAGGCCATCAACCCTCCATAGATCCCCATCAATAGGATCAGAGCACATCAAAATACTTCACATCCACACAGTGGGATTGAAGTCAAAGTAATCGAGGTCCTGAACCGAAGTCCGGATGCACATGAAGGCATGATGCACACTTCACAATAATCCTCATAATAACAGCATATGGTGCATCATCATTCATCATATTCATCATCATTACGCGTCATATCTCATCGTCATATTCATCATCATAAATCATGTCATCATAGCTCATCGTAACAATCATCATCATACATCATGTTATCATAACTCATCGTAACAATCATCATCATACATCATGTTATCATATCTCATCACAGTAATCATCATTATACAACATATCATCATATTTCATCACATTAATCATCATACATCATACCATCATAATTCATCATATTATTCATCATACAACATATCATCATAGTCCATCATATTAATTAATCTCACACATCATGTCATCATATAATCCCGTATAAATCACATATTAGCTCATAGTCATTTTATCCCATATTAATTCATAGTACTACCCTCATATCATCTCATATTAATTTATCAAGTTATACTCACGGTAATCCTCACACTATCGCCTATCAATCACATAAACTTCACGGTTCTACTCATGTTAATTCATCATATTATCACAGTTACCCTCATGGTAATTCATCAGGAAAATCGCAGCATCAAAACATCAAGACATCCTTGAACCAGAACATGATTCATTAACAGAACATATACACAATTGACTTCTCAAACATAATTAGATATAAAAATATTGGGAAAACAATTCCCTTATCTATACTATGTTATAGCTCTGTTTATTAGCTTTTCAACGCTTCGAACGGGGTCAAAACGGACTTACGGATCAAAAGTTACGTCCAAAACAATTTTGACCAAAAACATGAACAGTCGTGACGAACAGAAAGACGCTGTTACGCTCCGGAACTGATTTTTACTCAATTATTCTTACGAATCACTCACTCAACGTACCCAAAACATCACTAAAACATTCCTAAGGTTATACGGCAATAACAACACAACTTCTATGGTTTATTAAGCTCATCTGACAACATTTGCAACGCCTATAACACTATTTTCTGCAATTACTCTGAGTACTTCAGAGTTACTCACATATGAACATTCCTATTCCTACAGAGTCAAACATATCACAATCCAAGGTTTTGGCCACGAAGGTAAAAATCATTATTTCTCGGCATCGTAATTTCAAATATCAAATATTCTATCTCATATGGACAGACATATAACGATCTAAGGTTTTGGCCACAAAGGCCTAAGATTTCCTTTCTCATATCAATATTCAGTGTTACATACCATTAACCATAACTTCAAAGCCTTATCACCAATTTCCTTATTTTCCCACAACCAACCCAAAATACCTTAAATCTTAAATCAACCATAAACACACCGAAAGACATACATGGAAAATCATGAAATGCGATACTCCTCATACCTTAGTCGATTCGCAACTTTCACGATTAATCTTTGGAATCTTCTGCTTCCAGCCTTTCCTTCAGAGCTCTGGCCACGAACTTTCACGTTAAACACAAAATGAAATCTGATTTTCTTTCAGAACTCAATTTTGTCTAACTTAGTCTTGGGCCTCACAAATTGGGTTTTTCCCATAACACCCTTACTAACTCTTCATAATGCCCAATTTACCCTTATTTCCCTTATATTCATTTGAATAATACTACTACTAATATTCTCATATAGTATACTATTAATTAAATAAATAGTCCAACATGCACATCTTCTCAATAATTCCAAAACCACCGAAAACACCAAAAATACGAATATTCTCAATTAAATAAATAAATTAAAATATTCCGATTAAATTTGGGGTGTTACACGATGCATCTCCGATACAATATGTGTGTCAAATGCCTTTTAGGGTTAATGCATAATGTATGACTTTTAAAATATTACAGAGATGCATCTTCAAATTATTTAACGTATTAAGGTGCGTTCGAAGATGCATCTCCAAAATCTAATTATTTTTACATAATGTTCTAATAAGATATAGAGTGCATTAAAAAAATACTCGATCATTATAAAACTTAAGCCTTAAAGAATATTTCAAATTTCTTAAACAAATTTATCCACCATAAATTAGTGTTGAAATTCAAGAAAAATTTAAACAGTCAAAGATACTTTAGAAATGTTTAAAGAATAATTAGAGCAAAATATAACTATAAAGATACTTTAGAAATGTTAAAAGAATAATTAGAGCAAAATATAACTATAATTGATACTGAGACCAAAGTTAATCATGTTTGGATCATCAGGCTAACCATTATTGCTAAGTGTTTGCGTTTCTTTAACCTCTTGAGGTGAATTCTTAAAACAATATACCAAAAAAAAAAAGCACCTCATACAAAAGACCGCATCAATGACAACAATCAAACTAAAATATTTGCCTACATTTGGTTGCTTTAGTAGAGGTGAGATATGAAGGTAGGGGAGTAGCATTGGGTATCTTTACAAGTTTCCTTTTATCTGACTGTTGACTCTGGTGAGGGTTTTTTTTTCTCATCATCATAGAACTACAGTGACTCTGGTGAGGGTTTTTTCTCATGGTCATAGACCTACAAGGTGAGAGGCAGGGAGGAAAATCCAAGTCAGACGGGGGTTGACAATAAATAATCTGCAAGGTCGAGCACATTGATAACAAACATAAATCTGTTCTATTGCAAAGTCAAACACATGCCTAAGATAAAAACATAAAATTGAAAGCACTTGCTCCGACTAAACGACGAGTTTTAAAGCGCAAATGCTGTCGAAAAGAAAGAAAAAAAAAGTTTTCCGGCACTAATGCCGTCCTAAAGGAAAATAAACAGAAGCTTTTGCAAGTTTCAATACATTAGCCACTCCTCTCCAAGCTGATTCTTTCCTCTATCTCTATGTCTAGGCTGATGTTCACCAAAAATTTCCTAGTGAAGGAATGGGTTCCTGATTATGAATATAGCAGAAAGAGAATTGCATACAAGTCTGATCCAAACAAATATTTTCTCGACCTCAACATGGCTATATGATGTATTTATTTAATTATCAGCTTATTTTGTCTACTCAAAATCAAAGCATTGTGTGTTCTTTGAGCACTCAATGAACTCCATATATCGATGCTTGATAGCTTTTCTCCCAAATCCATCACCAAAAGATCCAAATTCGACTTCGTCATCATCACTGTCAACAGTCTTTGGAGTAACACGATTCTGATAGCTTCTTTGTTGGATAAGATATACATTGAAGTAGTAGTTCACTAAGTCTTCTCTTGTCTTCATTAGAAAGTCTGCAGATGTATTGTTCCAAAAATCGATCCAAAAAGCCTTGTTTTCAGCGGAGATATTTAGCCTCATTGAATCTTTAAATTTCTTTTCTTCTTCAGCTGTCCACTGAAGTGAAACTCCCTCGCCCATTCGATCAAATCCCCATTGGTAAAATAGAGAACCCAATTCATGCTTCAGTTTCATCCTGTTTCCAGCAATATGAAATCTGACACAGTCAACAGAACCTTGAACATTGCAGCTACACTTTCCCCGTCTTCCTCTCCCAACAAGATCTGTTTCAGTAGTAGGTTTTGAGTCATCTTTAACAGGCCATACTTGTGTGCCCAACCATTTAGGGTCACTCTTAGAAGCTACACCAGTCCATTCCGGGACTTTCACTTGGAAATGAGATCCTATAGGAACACAAGTTTCATGAAAACCACCCAAAGATGACATAAATTTTTTCTTTCCAGCTACACCTGGTTTAGCAGTATTTTTGTCCAGAAGGAATTTATTTCTATTACCAGGGCTACGAAGCCTTTTACTATATCTCAATTTCTTTGTACCTTGATGATTAAGAGCAACAGGATCCTCATGCATGGCAGGATGCATCTTCACCTTCTGTAAAGCACACAATTTCAGAAAACTCAGTAGATTTTTTCCACATAACACTTGCGTTAAATGAATTTCATCTTTAAGATATTGCCTGCTGGCAAAAGTAATCTTCAATGTTTTGATATCAAAGTAATAAATATTAGTGATTCGTTGAAAAATCTACTGTGTAGGCTGCAAGACATTATAGGGATTAAATACAGTGCATTTCAGATTTATCACTAATGAAATTTATGTAAATTAATAGAGCCGTAGAATAACAGAACAAAGATGAACTATGATATCATTTCAAGTTACTAGCGCATTATCTGAAAATTTGTGGATTTCGACAAAATCACCAGAGGGGTAAGTGTTGCCTCTCGAACCAGCAGGTATGTGGTTAAAACACCCAACAACATTAATCCACAAAAACAAAACAAACAAAAAAACAGAAAGAAAGAACATGTGGTTATGCTAAAATATCAATCAGGAGAGAAATGGCATGGGAAGGAGATAAGGGAAGGGTTGGTAATGAGAATTTGGAATTAGTTACCAAGTAAGTTAGATAGAGGGTAAAACAGAATGGAGGTGGTCATTTAGAGGCTGTTTTTTTAGATTCAAATGTTTCTAGCCATTCTTCATTTCCCTTAGCTAGATTCCTATCGGAAAACAACAAAGATCAAGTATTTTCCCATTAGGAGTACATGGAATATACAACATCACAATGCTCTATCATTTATTAATCATGTAGAAATATGGAAATATTTTATATATCTTGTAAAGAATACATAAGAGGTATTTATAGACTATACATCTATCTAAATAAGGGTGTAATTATTCTCCTATAAATGCTAATTATTCATAATAAGTTGTATAGGATAGCAGCTCATAATGAGCTGTATGATATTCAACATATTCTAATAATAATAATACTAATATTACAACACTCCCCCTCAAGCTGAGGAATGGATATCTATCATCCCCAGCTTGCAAGTAAGATCTCGAAACCGCTCTAAGGGGAGTCCTTTGGTGAGCACATCAGCTAACTGGAGTCCTGATGGGACGTACTGTGTAGAAATAAGACCACTGTCCAATTTCTCTTTGATGAAGTGTCGGTCTATCTCTATATGCTTTGTTCTGTCGTGTTGGACCGGATTGTGAGCAATACTAATAGCAGACTTATTATCACAGAAAAGTCTCATAGGAGCTTCATATTTTATTTTCAAGTCATCTAGAATAATCTTCATCCACAACAATTCACAAACTCCTTGAGCCATGGCTCTAAACTCTGCCTCTGCACTTGATCTGGCAACTACATTTTGTTTCTTGCTCCTCCATGTCACTAAGTTTCCACCTAAGAACATACAATATCCAGTGGTGGATCTCCTGTCAACAATCGACCCTGCATAATCTGCATCAGTATAGACCTCCATAGACAACTGCTCACTTTTCTTGAACAATAGACCTCTTCCTGGGCTCATCTTTAAATACTGCAGGATTCTATCCACAGCCTGTAAGTGCCTCTCCTCTGGATCATGCATGAATTGACTGACAACACTAACCGGATAAGCTATGTCAGGCCTGGTGTGAGATAGATAAATGAGCTTTCCCACAAGTCTCTGGTATTGAGCTTTATCAACCCTTGGACTTTCCTCATCACTCCCAATCCTGTGGTTTTGCTCTATAGGCACTCTGCTGGGTTTACAACCCAACTTGCCAGTCTCTTTGAGAAGGTCAAGGACATATTTTCTCTGAGAAATGAAAATGCCTTGTTTTGAGTATGCTACTTCCATACCTAGGAAATATTTCAACTTTCCAAGGTCCTTCATTTCAAACTGAGCTGCTAACTTCTTCCTCAAGTTCATCTTCTCAAATTCATCATTACCTGCTATGATCATATCATCTACGTAGACTAACAAAAGAGTGATTTTACCATTTTGAGAATGCTTTATAAAGAGAGTATGATCACCTTGGCTTTGTTTATAACCCAAGGACACCATAACATGAGTGAGCCTTCCAAACCAAGCTCGAGGTGATTGCTTGAGCCCATATATGGCCTTCTTTAATCTGCAAATCTTATTACTTCCTAAAGTAGGGTCATATCCAGGTGGGATCTCCATATACACCTCTTCCTTCAAATCTCCATGCAAGAAAGCATTTTTCACATCAAACTGTTGCAACTCCCAATCAAAGTGAGCTGCCAAGGAAAGAATGATTCTTACAGTGTTCATTTTTGCTACTGGAGCAAATGTCTCTTCATAATCAATTCCATAGGTCTGGGTGTATCCCTTTGCTACTAGCCTCGCCTTATATCTGTCCAGTGTGCCGTCGGATCGATATTTTACCGTATATATCCATCTGCAACCTACTGGCCTCTTGTCATTTGTCTTCTCAATAATCTCCCAAGTCCCATTTTTCTCTAGTGCCTGCATCTCTTCATTCATGGCTTGAATCCAGTTCTTATCCTTTAATGCTTCTTGTACTGATGTAGGGACTCTAATAGAGTCAATAGCTGAAATAAAACTCTGATGCTGCACAGAAAGTTTTTCAGTAGACACAAACTGGGATATAGGGTATTTAGTACAAGACCTTTTTTCTTTTCTCAAAGCAATAGGTAGGTCATCAAGGTTCAGCTCACAAGAATTACTAGGCTCAGGGTTAGGAACACTTACCTCAGGTTCAGACGATTGGACTTGTTGGGGCAGAACGGGTTTACCTTTCCACCTTTTTCGCTGGAACTGTAACTTGTATCTGTCAACGTTATTATGCACCGGTATTGGTACATCACCACCATCCTCATCATTATTATGCACCGGTATTGATACATCACCACCATCCTCATTAGGCATCAAAGGCTCTTGTATTACAGGAATAACAGGAAGAACAGACAATTCAGGAGACGACTCTGGGTCCTGTATTAGAGGAATAACAGGAAGAATAGACAACTCTGAAGACTCAGCTTCTTGATTATTCTCCCCCTGAAGCTGAGGATTGGGATAAAAAGACTCTGATTCCTGAAAAGTAACATCCATGGATATATAGACACGACGACTAGGAGGATGATAACACTTGTACCCCTTCTTATCTGAAGCATATCCTATGAAAATACATTTAATAGCTCGAGGATCTAACTTACCTCGATGAGGGCCATGAACATGGACAAAGGCAGAACAACCAAAGACACGATTCTGAAGACTTGACAAGATGGGCACAGACGGAAAGAATTGAGTCAGGACCTGCACAGGACTAACACCAGATAACACCCTAGAAGGTAACCTATTGATTAAATAAGCAGAGGTCAAGACAGCTTCCCCCCAATAAAATTTAGGAACATTCATTTGAAAGCGTAATGCTCGGGTGATTTCAAGAAGATGACGATTTTTTCTTTCAGCAACCCCATTTTGTTGTGGAGTGTTAACACAAGTCAACTCATGAACAACACCATTAGTTTTGAGAAAATTGTAAAAATTTTGGTTTACATACTCCTTACCATTGTCTGACCGTAACCGTTTAATAGGTTTTCCAAACTGTGTTTTGACCATTTGAAAAAAGTTAACAAACAATTGACACACTTCAGACTTATCTTTCATAAGAAAAACCCATGTAACCCGAGTACAATCATCAATAAAGGTAACATACCATTTTGCCCCAGAAATATTGGAAATGGATGAAGGCCCCCATACATCAGAATGAACAAGATCAAAGGGTTCGACACTCCTAGTATTACTAGGGGAATAGGTTGCTCGATGAGATTTGGCAAACTGACACACATCACAATGAAAGGAATCAACAGACACTTTGGTAAATAAGTGAGGGAATAGAGACCTGAGCATCTGGAAAGGAGGATGTCCAAGACGCCTGTGTTGGAGCCATATTTGAGCATTTGCCCATGACTCTGAACCAGCCTGATGACACTTACTTTCCTTATGAGGCAGACAATATAACCCGTTCTGTTCCTCAGCAATTCCAATCGTCTTACCTGTGGCAAGATCCTGAAAAACACAATGAGAATGAAAAAAGGTTACTACACAGTTCAAGTCTTTAGTGAGTTTATGGATGGACAAAAGATTGTTAGAAAGCTTAGGGACATGAAGCACATCATTTAGGTGGAGAGATGGGCTTAGGTGGATGTTACCAGATCCGACAATCGGGGTTTGAGACCCATTTGCAACGGTAATATGGCTTTTATTAGGTAAAGGTGAATAAGAAGAGAGATATGACATATATGGAGTCATGTGATCAGTTGCACCAGAGTCAATAATCCAGATATCTTTAGAACAAGAGGCATTAAAAGCTAAGGAGCTAGAATTCTTACCCATCATGGTCAGAGAACTAGTGTTAGAGAACTTACTCAAGGAGTCCATAGAGAGAAACAAACCGTCTCGAACCAGGAGAGGATCGAGATCTACTGTTAGGAGAGGATCGAAGGGCTGCCAATTAGAAACACCAACAACGATGACAACCGAACAATCAAGGGCTGCAAACAGCAAGTAAATAGAGGTACGGCAATAAAGGCTGTCCTAAAAAAAAGATGAAGGTGAAAACGTCCGGATCTGCAACGGTGGTTGAGCGGTGCACGATGGCTGCAAAGTCACCAAGATCACTAGGGTTCCAAGAGAAAGGGAACCTTGAAAAAAAAAGGACCGTAATAAGAACGGCTAGTGTTTTGAGCGCGGAAGCAGAGCCCCTAGAATCGGGAGCTCTGATACCATGTAGAAATATGGAAATATTTTATATATCTTGTAAAGAATACATAAGAGGTATTTATAGACTATACATCTATCTAAATAAGGGTGTAATTATTCTCCTATAAATGCTAATTATTCATAATAAGTTGTATAGGATAGCAGCTCATAATGAGCTGTATGATATTCAACATATTCTAATAATAATAATACTAATATTACAACAAATCAAAAGATAGATCATACCTCTAAATTACTCAATAGTTTTCCCAATAATTTTTCATGTCTCCTTCTACCTATATAACAAACCATTCTCCACCTCGTCAACTTTCCTTAATCATACTTTAAGAGCAGGATGTTCCAGGTATCTCAAATACATAAGGGGGATTTTCAATTCTCTGTATTTACCATCTCAGTTCTTGTATCAACTTAATATTGGGACGGCGTTTGACTTAATAAAATTCTATTACATTGTCAATTTTAATGCAGCTCTGATAGAGACCACGTGGGGGAGAATGAGACAAATGAGGCTATGGTTTATCATCAGCCCAATGGGCCCAGATATGGAGAGTTTATTTTAGAAGGGGCAAAAAGGGGAAAGAGCAGTAATTCTGTTAGAGTGTGCAGAGAGAGAATGATTGTACTATTCCTTAATATAAAGAATGATTGAGAGGTTGAGAGAATTACCTTGGAGAATATTCTGTTGGTTAGTCATGAATAGGAGGCTCTAGCCACCTATAGGAGCTTGCTCTGTGTCAGATTTAGGGTCATTTCCCTCTCTGTTATTCCACTTTTACATCAATTAATAAAACAATCATTCTGCTGTGTGTTTGCTGCATTATTTCATACTATTTCTGCTTGTGCTTTGTTGGGTTTCCAACAAATTGGTCCGACCTACCAGATTTGCGACGACAGAGCCAATGAATGCCACCTAAGAAGGTGACATTACCGCCGTTCACGAAGATGGAAGCCAGGGTCGAAATGTTAGAGAATGAGATCTCGGAGGTACGATCAACTCTAGACGAAGTGCAGAAGACGGTGACAACCAATCACGCTAACTTGATAGCAATGTTGGAAAAATGTTTAGGTAAGACGTTGACGTTGGATGACGGAGACACAACGGGTTCTGTTAAAGGTTCGCCGGTGGGAACGAAAAAAGGAGAACCACATAGCACTGTTACCAACAATCTTCGTATGGATGCTTTGACAGAGTTTCGTCAGTCCGTGAAGAAAGTCGAACTTCCGATGTTTAACGGCGAGGATCCAGCAGGGTGGATCTCGCGTGCAGAAGTCTATTTTCGGGTGCAGGATACCTCACCAGAAGTAAAGGTGAACTTGGCGCAACTGTGTATGGAAGGCGCAACGATTCATTTCTTCAATTCTCTCCTAGATGAAGATGACATTTTAACATGGGAAGGGTTGAAGGGTGCTCTCTTGGAACGTTATGGAGGAAACGGTGACGGAGACGTTTATGAACAACTCTCAGAACTACGTCAGAAAGGTACGGTTGAGGAATACATCACCGATTTCGAATACTTGATTGCTCAGATCCCAAAATTACCTGACAAACAATTCCAAGGGTACTTTTTACACGGCTTGAAGAATGAAATCCGTGGGAAGGTACGAAGCTTGATGACAATGGGTGGTATGACACGCGCAAGACTTCTCCAAGTTTCACGCGCGGGAGAGAAGGACGTTAAGAGAGAGATGGGTTTGAGCTATAACCGGGGATCCAAGTCATATGGGTCGGGTTATAAGCCCAACAGTAGTGTATCGGGTCGTCAAAGAATGTCAGATTGGGTTTTTGTCAAAGAGGCCCAAGAACGTGAAACATGCAGCAGTGAAAAAAATTCTGTTGGACCTAAGAGAAATTGAGTGGGCCCAAATGAAGGAAAGAGAGTTAGGCCACGAGACAGAGGCTTCTCACACCTCACATACCCACAATTATTGGAAAGGAAACAAAAGGGATTATGCTTTAAATGTGGTGGGCCTTTTCACCCGATGCATCAATGGCCAGACAAGCAACTGAGGATTTTAATAGTAGAAGAGGACGAAGATCCAAGAGAAGGTAATATTTTGGCGGTGGAAATAAATGAAAAGGAAGATATTGAGACAGATGGGGAAATGAGCGTTATGAGCTTGAATAACTTCATTACACCCAGCCGCGAGCAACCTCAAACAATTAAGTTTCAAGGCAAGATTCAAAGCATGCCAGTTTTAATTTTAATTGACAGTGGAGCGACACATAATTTTATTGATCAAAGACTGGTGCGAAGAATGGGTTGGGAGATTGTGGACACACCCGATATGTCAGTCAAATTAGGAGATGGTTTCCAAACCATGACTAGAGGGCGTTGCAAGAGCGTGGAAGTAGAGATGGGAGAAGTGAAGAATGAATGCACACCACATTTGTTTGAATTAGGAGGTCCGGACTTAATCTTGGGAATTGAATGGTTGAAGACTCTTGGCGATACTATCGTAAACTGGAACAAACTGACTATGCATTTTTTGGAGTGGGGGAAAGTCGGTTACACTGCAAAGGCTAAGGAGTAAGGTTGAGAGGGAGGAAACATTACAAAGCTTGTTGAGCAGAAGTAGAGGCAAGAATGAAGGAGTATTGTGGTCCATTGACAAGAGCCAACAAAACGTGACAGAAGCTTCATTGTCTTTAGAGCAACAAAAAGAGTTACAGAAGGTGTTGAAACACTATGACAGTGTGTTTCAAGAGGTGGTCGGGTTACCTCCTAAACGGGGGAGGGAACATACAATTAATATTCGTGAAGGAGAAGGTCTCGTCAATGTAAGACCTTATCGCTACCCCCACCTTCATAAAAATGAAATAGAGACAAATTCAAGAGATGGTGCAAACCGGAATCATTAGACACAACTCAAATGCCTATTCCAGCCCCGTCATACTTGTGAAGAAGAAGGATCACACATGGAGTATGTGTGTCGACTATCGTGCTTTTAACAAGGTGACCATTCCGGATAAATTCCCAATTCCGGTGATTGAAGAGTTGTTAGAGAATTACATGGCACACGATATTTCTCCAAATTGGATTTAAAATCCGGGTATCACTAAGTTAGAGTAAGGAGTGAGGATGTGCACAAGACGGCGTTCCGAACACACGAAGGGCATTATGAGTTTTTAGTTATGCCGTTCGGACTTATGAATGCTCCATCAACTTTTCAAGGGCTTATGAATGAAGTGTTTAGACCGATGTTGAGAAAAAGGGTGTTGGTATTTTTTGATGACATTTTAATCTATAGCCAAAACTGGCAGCAGCATATGAATCAGTTGGGTCAAGTTTTTCAGATCCTGCAAACACATGGTCTAAAGGCTAATAGGAAGAAATGCCACTTTGGACAAAGTAAGATAGAATACTTAGGGCACATGATATCTGAAGAAGGAGTTGATGTGGATCCCAACAAGTACAAAGTAAGATAGAATACTTAGGGCAAGTACAAAGTAAGATAGAATACTTAGGGCACATGATATCTGAAGAAGGAGTTGATGTGGATCCCAACAAGTACAGTAGCGTGGTGCAGTGGCCTATACCAAAGAATGTAAAAGGGATAAGAGGATTTTTGGGATTAACGGGCTATTATAGAAAATTCATTCGCGATTATGGAAAAATAGCCAAGCCTTTAACTGAATTGACCAAGAAGGATGCGTTTGGATGGGGACGAGAGGCACAACAGGCTTTTGAATTGTTGAAGAAGAAATTGATAGAAGCACCGAATGTTAGCTTTGCCTAATTTTGAGAAAGAATTTGTTATTGAGTGTGATGCATCTGGAATTGGCGTTGGGGCTATTTTGAGGCAAGATAAAAATCCTATTGCTTACTTTAGTAAGGCTTTAGGTGTGAGGAACTTGGCCAAATCAGCATATGAGAACGAATTGATGGCTTGTGTTTTAGCTATCCAACATTGGAGATCCTACTTATTGGGAAGAAAATTTGTGGTGTTGACTGATCAAAGGAGTCTTAAGGATTTGTTACAACAAAAAATCATTACTGATGAGCAACAAAACTAGGTAGTTAAGTTGTTGGTTTCAATTTTGACATCCGCTACAAGCCTGGGCGATTCAATCAAGGAGCAGATGCGTTATCCCGAATTCAAGAGGAAAGTGAATTCAATAATTTTGTGTCCTATCCATTTTGGGAAGAGTTTCAACAGGTGCATCAAGAGATACATGATGATGAGAAGCTAAGAAAAATTTGGCAGGATTTATCTGTGGATCCTAAACCTACAACACATCATGAGTTCCATATACAACAAGGCACGTTGTTATACAAAGAGAGGTTAGTTATGTCACCACAGTCAGTGCTGATTCCTAGAATGCTGCAGGAATTTCATAGTTCACTTCAGGGAGGGCACTCAGGTTTCTTGAGAACTTACAGAAGAATAGCTGCTAATGTATATTGGCCTGGAATGAAGAATACTGTCCAGGAATTTGTAAAAGGGTGTGATACTTGTCAGAGACATAAATATGTAGCAGCATCTCCAGGAGGTCTTCTTCAGCCACTACCAGTCCCAATGAATGTGTGGAAAGACTTATCAATGGACTTCATAACCGGTTTGCCGAAATCCAAAGGTGATGCAGCTGTGATGGTGGTAGTAGACAGATTATCTAAGTACTCCCATTTTGTGCCTCTCAAACATCCTTACAGGGCCAGAAGTCTTGTTGAGATATTTGTCAAAGAAATTGTAAGGCTGCACGGTATCCCTAATGTCAATTGTGAGCGATCGGGATCCTATATTCATGAGTCATTTTTGGAGAGAGCTCTTCAAATTACAGGGTACACATTTGAAGTTTAGTTCAGCCTACCATCCCAGACGGATGGACAGACCGAGGTAGTTAATCGTTGTCTCGAAACCTATCTTCGTTGTTTTGCTGCCGATCAACCCAAGGTGTGGATGAATTGGATTTCATGGGCAGAATACTAGTTCAATACCACTTACCATTCTGCAACCCATCAGACCCCTTTTGAGGTTGTATATGGAAGGCAAGCACCTGGTTTGGTTTGTTGGGGTATTGGCGAGACACGTGTTGAAGCTGTTTCAAGAGAGTTACAGGACAGAGATCAGGCATTGCGCCATTGCGAGATCAGTTGCTAAAGGCGCAGAGCAGAATGAAAGCACAGGCAGATGCTAACAGAGTAGAGAAATCCTTTATGATTGGAGAATGGGTGTTTGTTAAACTGAGGGCACATAGACAACAGTCTGTGGTTTCTCATATTCATGCCAAGTTAGCAACACGATATTTTGGCCCATACCCGGTGATTGACAGAGTTGGTGTTGTAGCATACAAGCTAAAGCTACCTGAGGGGTCAAAAATCCACCTCGTTTTTCATGTGTCTTTGCTTAAGAAAACTGTAAGAAATTATTAGGGTAAAGAGAACTTGCCTGACCAGTTGGAAGGTGAAGAACCAGATATACCAGAGCCTGACAAGGTGTTGGTATCTAGGAAGGTTACGAAACAAGGCGAAGAAGTGCAACAGTGGTTAGTACAATGGAAGGGTCAGACAGCAAATGAAGCAACTTGAGAAGATGCTGTGACAATTAGAAGTCAATTTCCGACATTTCACCTTGAGAATAAGGTTGAAGTTTCAGAAGGGAGTATTGATAGAGACCGCGTGAGGGGGAATGAGACAAATGAGGCTATGGTTTATCATCAGCCCAATGGGCCCAAGATATGGAGAGTTTATTCTAGAAGGGGCAAAAGGGGGAAAGTGCAGTAATTCTTTTAGAGTGTGCAAAGAGAGAATGATTGTACTATTCCTTAATATAGAAGAACGATTGAGAGGTTGAGAGGATTACCTTGGAAGATATTTTGTTGGTTAGTCATGAATAGGAGGCTCTAGCCACCTATAGGAGCTTGTTCTGTGTCAGATCTAGGGTCATTTCCCTCTCTGTTATTCCACTTTTTCATCAATTAATAAAACAACCATTCTGATGTGTGTTTGCTGCATTATTTCATACTATTTCTGCTTGTGCTTTGTTGGGTTCCCAACAAGCTCCATTACAACAACCCCTATTTTTCCCTTAATTCCCAATCTCCTTATGACTAATATACCTTTCTCCACCAATTCAAACTCTCCTATACTACCACAACACCACCAAAACTATATTTGACCACAGAAAACAACCTTTAAGACATTTTAAGTGTGTATCAAGAGTAAAATTATTGATTTAACTTTTCTCTTCATTAAATTTTGTAATTTGTTTAAAAAAAGTTTTTAAGTGAATTTTAATAGTATCTCTCTCTGATGGTGTGTGAATAGAAAATCTTGCAGTTCAAATTTAGGTTACCCAGTTCAAGTTGAAGAGGTTAACAGATAAACAGGTCAAGGTCAACTGCAGTTCATTTTAGGGTTAACTCGGAGTATGCGACCTTGTCTTATAGGTGTAAAGGTTGTTTCCATGACTATAACCTATGACCACCAATTGACAAAAAGGTACAATCTCTTTGGAGGAAGCTCAATGACATGGTTATCGAACCAAGATTCAGATCATGAGTTCAGAAGAACTATTTCCCAAATTATGAATTGAATCTGATTATAAATCACAGGGTATATGATCAATAAAAATAAGTGACAAAGTAAAGAGAGAAAAAGAATAAAGGAAGTGAGACGGGGCCAAAAGCAGAGTGTGCTAGAGCTGTTCAATGGTGATTCAAATTTGGGTTATTTGGAATACTTGATTTCAGCTGAGTCCAGGTTGCACGACTCAGTCCGTGTCAAGGCTGTGCTGCAACAGAATATGAATGCAGATTCATATTTGTGATCTCTATCCAACATGTAGATACAAGCATAAATTGGTATTGATTGGGAAGATTGATATATGACTCGCATGTTTCGTAGGATACTAATAATCAGGCTCAATAATGCAGTTACAGTTCTTAATGGAAATTTTATAATGCAAATGATTTTTTTCTCACACGTTGATTATTAAAGACAAATATTTTTAATGGTTGACCATGATATCTTTCTTAGTATGAAGTGCCTAGGTCATAGATGTAATTCCGAGTAGACATCGCCAAAAAAATCTATCCGATTACACTACACTATTATTGCATTAACCTTTGTTGATATTTAGCAGTTAGCAACCTGAGATTTCGGAATGTGTGTATATTCTTTTAGGAAATAAACCGATAGATTGCAAGTATATATTTATTACATGGACAGATTGAGTACATTGTATTGCTAATCATAAATACAATACCGCAACTACGATTGGGAAGGGGCTGGAACCACTTGATGCCAGACCTCACCCCCAAACCGGATTAGTCGGTCCAGTGGGCCGGATACTGATGGTGAAAAACCAAAAAATAATAATAATAATAATACAATAAAAAGATAACTAGCCATTCATGTGAAAACATTCTGGTTCAGGATATGAAACAACACAAAAAAATCCAATGATTAAAATCATGTATAAAGTCATTATATCCATTGAAGTTATACCTGGGAATATGATCCACGGTTCGGTTCTGCATGTTCTCTCACCAAGTGAATGTCTCTTTCTTTCCACTTTGAAGGTTCTGGCAACAGTTTAACAGCAGGATCAAACAGATGTTTTGCAATATGACTCGTCCAGGTCACCATTTCGGAGGATGATTCTCCTTCATGTTTGCGAGAATGAAATGCTTCCGTAGAAAGTTCCACGCAAGAGGCAGCATCACCATTAAAAGCATTGCTGAGCCAGCCTTCAAAACCACTTAGATATTTTTCGTAAACTAATTTTACCAGAGCCAAAACATGAAGGTCCAAACCCAGTTCAACTATGACAGAATCCCACAACCCTTTTCTTGATACCCCATCATGCCCACCATGTTTCTTCACAAGGGAAAAAAGATGGTATAAATCAAGCAATTGACCGTCACCGAGCATCACCGGCACAGGCCTCGCATTGCCTCTACTACAATTCTCCTTTAGGTAAACCGGAAAAAATTGACAAAACAAAGATTTTTGTTTAGTTTTGTCAATCTCAGTGCTATTCACGCGATCCCCAACAAGACAACTGCTGTTTCCATGAAAATTAGTAAACGTTTCAGCTTCAAGGCGATCAAGAGAAGACCCATTTGACATGACTTTTGATTCTCTAGTCTCTACTTCTATGTTTGATACGTTGAGTTTGATCTAAAAAACAAATGAGGCAAAAACAAACAACAAAATGAAGTTCTAGCTTTGCCCTTTTGTATATGTTGATGATAGAAATGCAGAACAAGACTTTACAGTGAAAAAGGGGTATGAAGGATTGTGACTATTTGGTACTTTATGAGCAGATTTATTTAATGATCAAGACCACTAAATGAAAACTAATACATCACAGAAATGGCAGTAGCAATAATGAGATGAAGGATTTCAGGAAGGTGAGAAGAAATAGACACAATTACATTACAAGATCTAGATCGAAGCTGAAACCTGAAAATGATTGATAATTGAGAGCGGCGCTGGTGGTACTAACTGGTGCTGCTGTTAAATTTCAATGCTACAAATGAAAAAAGCGAGCTGAATTTGAGGCATCGTTCAAAAGGATGAGAAAAACAACGCAAATATAATGACTAAGCTTGCAAGATTTTTCCTGGAAAAATGTAAAAACATTTTCAATTGGATGTAGCTTATGGAAAAAATGAGAGAGGAAGCAAATTAAATGCAAATTGCATTTAATTTTACTCTGGAAAAGATACACTTTTAGAATAAAATGCTTAAATAAAATTAAATTGATTTTTTTCCTTATGATTTGTAATAAAAAAATATGAGTTTTTTTAATTATAAATCGTTATGGAGGGAGCAGTCGATAATATTTTTCAATGATAATAAAGTATGATCTGATTTGATGAGGCATTAGGGACGGATTGAAGGGGACATACATATTAGTATATATACACACTATTATTTGTTTGATATATATAAACTACTCCATCTACTCATATTTATATAAAAAAAAATTATTTTTTAGATTCATTGAATAATTAAAGTATTTGGTCTATATATATATATATATATATATATATATATATATATATATATATATATATATATATATATATATATATATATATATACATACATACATACATATATATATATATATATATATATATATATATATATATATATACATACATACATACATATATATATATATATATATATATATATATATATATATATATATATATATATTTTTCAATGAATATATATATATATATATTCCAGATACATTGTTTATTCAATGAATTTAAAAAGTAATTTTTTTATATAAATAGAACCAGAATATTTGGTATATATATATATATATATATATATATATATATATATATATATATATATATATATATATATATATATATATATATATATATATATATATATATATATATATATATATATATATTCCAGATACATTGTTTAAACACAAGGTCAGCCTGCCCCGTCTCTCTTCCCTGTCATATTTTTGGTAGGTTAGGGGGCAGGCCGCAACTAGTAGTGACATGTTCAAAATCTCAATCACCCCACCAAAAAATGACGAGTTAAACAGTCCTACCAATAAGTAAGATCCACGCAATTCGTGGACAATATGTATGCCTGGGTAATATGCATGCACGTGAGATATATATAAATCTTAAGTTAATAATATTTTTAAAACATCATTTTTTTAAAGACTTGTCGTATCTAATCTCTAAATTAAAATTGTTTCTTTTCATGTTCAAAATACATGAAGTCTCTTTTCCCTCAAAGAACTCGTCACAATAGTTCTTGGTAACTGAACTAGTCAGTGATTGTCAATTTTTTCGGCATAAAAAAAACGACCAACTTTTCACTTTATGATTCTAATATATGATTAGGGTTTCAATTTAAGATGCTTATAAACTAATAGGGTTTCTAATTTATGATGCTAATAAATGACTAGGGTTATTAATTAGAGGGCCCGGGTCCATATTTGTCAAGTTCGATAAAGCCTACTCCAATTTGTTCAACTATAAATCAAACTTCTATTTGATAAAGAAAATTATAAATACACTCAACATGATTTAAACTATGTGTCAATACATGACATGACTTCATGGCATTAATTGATTCATATAGCCGACTCTACCTCGTAGGAAGAGGATTGGTTGTTGTTTTTTCTACACTATCCATGATTGCATAAATTAAAGACTGATCCACGTCAAAAAATTGAGAAATATAATTTTCTATTAGCAACCCAAAAAGAAGAAAACAATGCTCTAGCTCCCAATATGAATACAAACCTGAAAGCTTATAGCACATAAAACTAGGATAAGTATGTGGATGCAGCTGACATGTGTATGGGCAAGTGAGAACATAAGACATTCAAACTCTATTGGTTTATGGAGTGAGAGTTGATCTATTATTTATGAGGTGTTGATGCATTTGAAATGGAACATTATTCATTTTGCACAATCTTGAGCCTTCAAATCTTTTTATTTACCAATCGGTGACATTTCAATCCAATTGAAATTAGATTAAAAACGACTACTTGTGGTCCAACTATAATGAAGAAATTCTCATACTTTTAAAATTGATTATCTAGACATATAATAGACATTAAAGCTTCATACTATAAATTTAACAAGGATTACTACCTTTGACTTTTTATTCATATGCAGCACGGTCTCACATCATCAAGGCAGCAGCATCACCACTTAATGGATCTGATGCACTAGGGTCTATAAGAAGTTGAGGAAGAAACACTTCAAACACATTGACAACATCTGAATGAAAATAGGAAAAATGTAAGGTGGCAAAACTAACAATCAAACAAGATTGAATTAAATGCATAGTAAGTGTATTTGAAGTAATATTCCTTACTATCAATATATGTGAGGTACTATAGGTTGTTAACAATGCTTACCAAACATTGGACTCCAAGTCTGGTTAATAACGTCTAAGGCCTAAGCAAATTGAACCTATGTTATCAATCTCAAATAGTGGTGCGGCCATCCCCAAAAAATGGAGCGGAACCGGAATGGGGAGAGGAACGGACGTTATTTTAGTGACACGGACACTAATATAATGAATACTAATAAACACATAATTGTTAAAAACTAAAATAAATTACTCAAAATTCACGAAGTATTCATACTTAGAATTAAAAGCCTTGAGTCGTAAGCAAAACAGACTTGCAAATGCCATTAAATTCAATAAAATAACCTTGCCATCCTTAAATGGTTCAGGGTAATATTGTATACGGCATATGCGGACGGAGCGGCGTCATTCCGAATCTAATCTCATTATCGCGGTTATTCCAGCCGAGTCACCCATATTTGCCAAAACAACACGGCTTGGTGCAGTTTTCTTGGTTGTGTCATCCTGTGCCAAGATAACGGCCGAAACAGTCGAGTTTGATAACATAGAACTGAACTAAACCTGAATATCAGAGAAAAGCATTTTGATCAGCAGTTGAGTCTAGCAATTCTTGTGCGAGCCACAACAGCCAATATAAGTTCCATGGAGAATAATGGTGCTGCTAAAATACAATAGAAAACAATGAAGCCTTTTTCTAGATAGGAAAATGTCATTAAGTTAGTAGTTATGTAATGTTACTCTCCAGGATTCGAACCCTGAACTTCCTTCTTAAAACTCATTCAATGTCCCTTAGAAAACAAATAAGCTTTAATTGCTATGAGCAACTCACATTTCATCAACATTAGGATGGTAAATTTTGCTGACAAAATCAATAGAAGGAGACTTATAAGGATAAGCATCAGGTAGCTCCACTCTTATCTTCCACACACCTTCTTGATAAGGATCTGCAATGAGTCCCAATAAAAGTGAGTGAAAAAACAGAAGAAGATAAACCTACTTCTGTTCCACCTTCAATGTTACAACAAAATGCACACATTCATGTTTATTTCAGTCTCATTTACTTTTTAATGTTCTGCAACTTGCACACATTTAAAAAATAAACATAAAAACCAGTAATAGATCCTAATGCAATTTATTCTCGTTGGGGAAAATGATCAAAGAATTAAGCTACAAAATTGAAGCACAACTACAAGACCCTCATAATCCAAACACATAAAACCTCACATTGAATTCAACCACATACAGTCAACAGCAGTAAAGGAAAAAATAACCCAAAGAAAAACTGCATTCAATGATGAGACAAAAAGGGAAAGAAAATGGAAACGAGAAATGCAAAAAAAGAAATTACTGTGTTTTAGGTTGATGAAATTCCAGAAAGAACTCTTGCATGGCATCGTTGATCATCTCCACCTTGTAATCAGTCATCATCAAATCCATGTCTCATCGTTTGCTTGGTCTTTGAAGAGTGTCTTCCGTTAGGGTTTTTGTTTCTGTTTCGAGAGGAAAGTGTGATTTTCAATTGTACTGTTTTGTGTCGTTTGTGATAAGTTAGTTATTTTAATCTCCTTAATCGAGTTTAGGAAGTGAGGTTAGGCCTTTCCTTAATTCTTTAGTTGGTGCGGTTTAGTTTTTTTTTTTCCAAGTTGGACCACTAAATTTGATCAGTGGATTCGTTATGACATCAAGTGATTAACTCTCTTTCAATTTTAATTATAGTTGTGAGGGATCGGATCACAGTCATTTCTATCAAATTCAACATCAATTATCATTGGACTAATTAACGATTGATTGCGGTTCAGTTTTTTTTTTTCTAAAAAAGGATTGGTAAAATGGTAAATCTAAAAGGTGAACAATCACTTAATGAAAGGGTAGGTTTTGAGGAAATGGTTTGTAGGATAGGGTTGAGTCCTAATTGTTAAAATTGTAATTCCTTGTTTCGAAACAGTGTAGCTTGACAGAAACAAGAATTAGTCGAATTAATCTAATGTGTGTGTATGTCGAGTAAGTTATATGTCGAAGTGTCGAAGCAGGTTGCTAGACACAGAATTTTGACTTATACCAAAATTAGTAATTTTGGTCTTTTGTAATTTTGTGCTTTCTTCTATTATAAATAGAGGGAGTAACTCATATTTTGTAATAAATAGTATTCACAGAAGTTTGCAGTTGCAAAGCGAATAAAAGAAGATTTTTCACAGTTTGTGCGCGGAAATTCTGCAGTTGAAATCATTATTTTCCTCCTTTAATTTTGTTAAATTCTTTCTTTTTTCATTTTTCATTAACAGTTGTTGCGTATAATCTTTTTTGAAATTAAGGGTTTTGATCAGGTTGATTGAATATTATTCATCAAGATTGATTAGGAATTCTTAAAAGGTTTTGGATTAATTTCAACATCTAGTATCTAGAGCTCCGGTTGTGATTTGAGGGAAGAAAATTACGATGGTGCTGAATCACCCAAACAGACATTTTCCGGCGAACCTTCTAATTCCCAAGAACAATATTTATGAGAATTTGTGCAAGCAGATAAATGTGGTTTTTTGTTATCGAGATCTTTGAAAATGTTAGTGATGTAGAATCAACGAAAGAAACATGGGAAATCTTGGAGAAATCGTTTGGAGGCGCAGAGAAGCTGAAAGAGGTGAGGTTACAAACTCACAAAAAGGACGTATGAATTGCTTCAGATGGAAGAAAGTGAAAGCATAATTGATTTCTTCACTAGGGTTACTAAATTGGCGAATCAAATCAAGGTATGTAGAGAAATGTTGACATCAAGATCAGTTGTTGCAAAGATCTTGAGGTCATTGGCTCCAAAGTTCGACTATGTGGTAGTAGCCATAGAAGAGTCGAAAGACTTATCAGCATTGACAAAGAAAGAGCTTTAAGGGACACTTGAGTCTCATGAACAAATGATGGCTGAAAGAGTTGCAGAAAAGTCGAAGAATGATATGGCTTTGCAGGCGCAGTCAAAAAAGGAAAAGAAAGAAAAGGGAAGTTGGAATGGCAACAAAGCCAGAAGAGGCTACAACAATTCGAATGGTCGAAATTAGCATGAAGAAAACTGGTCAAATCAGAGAAAACCATATAACCAAGGCAACCAAAGAGGTGGTATTGTAGGTAGAGAAATAGTTGGTGTTGAAAACCTGACAAAAGTTACATTCAGTGTTACAACTTCAGAAGTATGGTCATTATTTTAGTGATTGTCCAGAAAAGAAGAAGAATCAAGAAATTGATTCAAAGCTGACGAAACATAAAGTAGCAGAGATGTTGCTGATGGCCACAACAAGAGATGAAGAAAGATTTCAGGACCAATGGTGCTTGGACTCAGGATTCCCATCACACATGACTGGTAGGAAAGATTGGTTTGTTAACATAAAGCCCTCAATGAAGAACATGGTGAAATTTACAAATGACAATACTCTAGAAATCGAAGGTATTAGTGATGTTCTGATTACGAGGGAAGATGGCAAGAGGTTAGTAATTTCCAATGTATTGTACATACCAGACACAATGAGTAATTTTCTTAGCACATGACAGTTAGTTGAAAATAACTACAAGGTGTCGATCGAAGACAAGATGATGAGAGTTCTTGACTCGGGTGGTAGGTTAATCTTGAAGGATCTCATGTCTCATAATAGAACCTTTAAGATTAAACTTAATGTGATGGAGCATAAGTTTCTTACAACTGTAGCCAGCAAAGATGAATGGATATGACATTATCGACTTGGTCATCTCAATTTCAAAGACATCAGAGATTTGAAGAGAAAAAAAATGGTTTCTGAATTACCAAAAATCGACATTCCAAGTGAAGTGTGTGAAGAATGTGTTCATGTGAAACAACACAAGAATAGTTTTAGCAAGGATGTAGAAAGCAAGCCAAAGGCAATTCTTGAAATCATATACTCGGATGTATGTCGTCATATCTAGGTGGATTTGATTCGAGGTAACAGATACTTTGTCACGTTCAAAGATGATTTTAGTCGAAAACTATGGACTTACCTCATCAAGAAGAAAAGTGATGTGATTGAGGTATTTGCTAAATTCAAATCTATGATCAAAAGACATAGTGGTCGAAAGCTAAAGATTTTGAGGATTGATGGTGGTGGAGAGATGTGTCGAAAGATTCCGATGCATTATTGATAACGCGAAATCGTATATATATAATGACATACATTTTAACTAATTTACGACTGGTTTCAAATGGAGCAAGCTGAAGAAAACAAGCAATTACAAATGAAAACCAGATGAAAAACAACAGATACGGATTTTGCTGATATGACGGTCGTCACATGACCATTACGACCGTCATGCGTATTACGACCGTCACATTCCACGACGACCGTCATGCAGACAAAAAATGCAGAAAACGTGCATGTGCTATAAGTGCCCTCAAAGACCAAAAGGAGTGGACCACTAGCTCCTACTTTTTCTAACATCAATCCCACTTCCTGAAGCAACTAATCGTTGGAAATTCCATCTATAAAAGGAGGAAGCTGAGACCAGAAAAGGGGAGTCGCATTCAAGACCATGAAGTGCTGCCAAGTTATTTTTCATAGCGAATTTAAGTTTCAGATTTCTTTATTGTTCCCTTTTCCTTTCCTTGCAATTCTGTTTGTACTTTTCAATTCTATTATGTACGAGATATTGGTACCAAGACTAAATCCTGCCGACATTTTGGAGGATTCCCCAAAGGCCAATTGAATTACTTACAATTTTTTATTATAATTGTTAATTGAATTTTATTTTCCGTTATGATGCAAGCTTATATTTCCTGCCATTGTTTACGTGTTATTAGTTTATATTCCATGTCTAGCTAAATTAAAGTAATCGGTATGTAATAGGTAGTCAGATGGGATTCGATAATAACCGGTGTATTCTTTCCTTTTCAAACTTATTTCTGGCTTTAGTTTTTAAATTGATTTTCTAAATAAACGTTCGTCGCGACAACGAGAACTTATTTAAAAGTAGTTTTGCCACGACAGTGGGAAATTCATAAAGGTATGAACCAACAAGCGACAACTGAGGTTAGGACCAGATAGTAAAAACTAAGCATTCGTTTTAAAAACAGCGACAGCGTTTTAAAAAGGATTAGAACTTAATGGTTTTCAAAAAGTAATTTTAACCCCGAACGAGATAGCGACAACATACGTTCCGCCTTAGAGTTACGACTAGCGTCAACAACCATCGTGAGACAAAGGTCTTTAAACTGTCATTTTCTTCTTAAACTATTTTTGAAAACACCCAATACGCCGGTAACTTGTTGAATCCTTGAAGAACCAACATATTGCATACCGATTCACTCTTAAGTAACGTTTTTAGTTTCCTTTTATTATACACACTTCTTTTGCTTTTATTCCCCTAAAACCATAACAACCTAGCTAAACATAGTAACACCCGAGAATACTAGCTTGATTACGAGTCCCTGTGGGATCGATATCTTTTATTACTACGCGATAGACTGTGTACTTGCAGTTAGTTCGGTTAGACATAGAAAGTCGCGATCAAGTTTTTGGTGCCATTGTCGGGGACCCGTTTAGTCAATAGTGTAATCCTTTGTTACACAGTATAGACCAGGTTAACTATTCTCTCTCCCTCTACTCGTTCGTCAGTTGTATGCCAAGTACTCGCTCACAGGGCGACATCTTACAACCTACAATCGCCGAACTAGAGCGTTTCTTACACTTAAGAAGGCGCATCCTCGAATATCAACGAAAAAACAATATTCCTGATCTTCTAGCTCATACTCCTGTTGAAGAATTGAAGATGGCTGAAGGACCTCAGAACAAACCGTTGAAGGACTACGCTACCCCATCTCAGCTGGAGCCTCGAAGTAGCATTGTTGCCCCCACTATTAATCAGAACGATTTCGAGCTGAAACCGTCATTGCTGTCAGCTGTACAACAACATCAATTCTCAAGGAATGCTACTGAGGATCCAAATGAACACTTAACGAAGTTTGTGCAATACGCGGACACAGTGAAGGCAAATGGAGTAACTCCAGATGCAATAAGACTTCGTCTATTTCCTTTCTCTCTTAGAGATAGAGCTTGGACTTGGTTACAATCCTTACCATCCAACTCCGTTACGACGTGGGAACAGTTGAAGAACGTTTTCTTAGCAAGATACTTTCCGCCAAGCAAAACTGCTATGCTTAGAGCTCAAATCAGAAAGATGTTGAATCTCTCTATGAAGCATGGGAAAGGTTTAAGGATATGATGAGAGCATGTCCTCACCACGGTTTGGAAGACTGAGTGACGATCCATACTTTCTACAATGGGGTTCTATATAACACCAGATTAACGGTAGACGCCGCTGCAAGCGGTGCACTTATGCATAAGCCATACGATGAAGCCTATCAACTTATCAAAAACATGCCTCAGAACCATTGCCAATGGGGAGGTGAAATAACTCCATCAGAGAAACCCGCAGCGAAAGGTGGGATGTACGAGATCAGCAGTCTTGAAAAGTTCAACGCTAAGGTGGATGCTCTAACGCAGAAAATCGACAGTCTAACTGTAACACTGTCGCTACTGCGAAAATCGGCGCCGGCTGACAGAAGAGTCGCCACCGTGCGTTATTTATCCCAACGGAGGGAAAGGAAACGCTCGAAGTAAACCTCGTAAAAAAATGGGAAAGGTATGGTCATCGCAACCAAAACCTGGGTTCGGGAGTCGGTTACGCAAGGGGAAGGTATTAGCACCCCTCACGTCCGTCGTACTCGACGGGATCCACGCTTGCTTGGTTTGTACGGATTACACTTCTATCTAAACTAAAGGATGAGGTCTGAAAAGAAAAGAAAACATGACTCGGCAAAGCATCGCACTTTATGCCTACGTATTCCCGTCTGGAACGAGAAATCAGAGTCAACGTAGTTCGCCTAACTACGGGTGAAGGTGGGGAAGGTTGCTCGCTAGGATATCGCATCCTATGCCTACGTACTTCCACACTGCATGGAAGATCAGAGCAAACGTAGTTCGGGCTACGCACGACACAAGCTGTTCAAGTGTCTTTTATGAAAAATCTCACCTTAAACAAGGGTTTTCTTATTGCAAAAAGGTTGATGTTTGTTCAACTATTTTGACGGAAGAAATGAATTAATCCCTGTTATAACCTTTATTAGTGTTTTTCTGTTGTTTTGAAGGAATAAGAGATGACACTCTACAAATCCTAGGGTTGAAAAAGGGAATAAAATCTACCCTAATGTTATCATGCATGGGTTAACTCCTAATGTCTATCATGCTCCTCTCTTGCGCAGAGAGAAACAGAGATCCTAAGGGAATAGACGGAAACAGAAACAACAGATATATACAATAAAGCAGTAAAATGCATGGATGCAACAATACAAGCGAGGCAAGGGAGTCCCACTCAACCTCGAACCTAGAAAACAATAGGCAAAAGTGAACAGGGTTCACTTTCAACCCAACAAGCTAAACAGCAAACAATACAATCCGGGAAAATTCAATCGATACATCAAAATTAAAACAGCAAAAGCTAAACAGCAAAGCAGTCTTCATCAGCATCAGCAACCATCTTCAGGCTTCAATCAGACATCAGTCTTCTATCTTCAATCTCCCAATGGCTTTTCTTCAAGTCCCAATCTCCCAGCTGAGGAATCAATCACAAGAGTGAACAGGGTGTTAAGCAATTAGTTGACCACCAAGGGTGGCAAACAGACTGCTGTCAACACAAAGAATATTTCTCTCAAGAGTTCTATCCCTTAGACATTAGCACCAAGCCTTCCAAAGGAAGGGGGTGAGTGTCTTAGAGAGACTCTGCATCACAGAGAAGGACGGAGGCAATCAAGACCTTCCATGTTTGAGAATCAAGTTGTCTACTCTAGGGCTCTGCCTAACTCCTATATCCTACAAACTTCAGCAGCTACCAGCAAGAGATACTCCTCATTAACTCTGGAATTTGGTCTTCAGTCTCTGGTCTTCAAATGGGCTTCATCATCTCAGGTCTTCAGCTCTCCCCCAAACTCCAAACAAACCCAATACCCCACACAGACAAATCATAACCCTAAAGAGGGCACACCACACAATTAATCAAATACAAGCAATATACTAATAGCAGTAGGGGAATCCTAATATTTTCTAAGGGATCTATCTTATACCCATAACCCCTATAGTCCCATACCCCAAAAATCAAATCAAAAATTCCTAAAAGAATTAATCTATCTCACCTATGCTCATTTAAAACCCTAATTTTGATCACACTAATCACACCTAAACAAATCACCTAAAAATTAATCCTAAAATTGTGAATTAAATCTTATGTACAAGTTGAGGACCTAAACTAATCATCCTAAAAAGAATGAACCCTAAATCTAAAGGGAACTATTAGAACAAAAATCAACAAATTTATGTACTAAACTAAACTCATCAAAATGCTATTTAAAGGAAAAATACACAAAAATATCAAAACAAAATAAAATGCAATTTTTATTATTTAGTATTTTTCTTAAGAAAATTATTGATCTACCACAAAAAGAACCAATTAAAACTAAGCTTCTTTCATTTTTTTTATGATTTTTGCAAGATCAAAGAAAATTAAAGAAAATAAAAATCAAAAAAAAGAATTAAATTGGGGAGGGGGTGTTATAAGCAGACACGCTTAGTTGTTATCTCAGATGGGCCATGAAACCAGGGGTGCGAATATGAATTTCATTAAGCCCAGCACGCTTCAGAAAAACCAATTGAAAAATAAAAGAAAAAGATTAAATTCTCGGTGTGAATAGCATGGATTTGCAGTGTATTTGTTGGGCTTTATCAAAGGGGGGTGGGGTTAGTAACATTGGATCCAGCCCAGACATGCGTTTAAGTGAAACGCATCGTTTCACGCTTGGTCAATTCCCTCCGTTTTTCAACTTCAAATATGGACCACACGATGCGATTAAAAGGTCAAATAATTGTGATGATCGGACGGTCATTGGCCATCGTCCCCAAATCAAAACCCTAAACTCAGAATTCTCTCCCCATGCAGCCATGTTCATGCTCTTCGTTCTCTCTCCATAGGCCATGAAATCAAGACTTGTAAAGACCAAACTTAACCTATTCTTTCCCAGGAACACGATGATGCTTTTAGTTTGGACTGAAACTAACCCCATAATAAGACCCGATAGGTGGAACCTCATAGAATACCAACTGCACTCATCAATGGAGCCTCACAATTCTTCAATCTAACTGTCCTATCTTGTTCACCATGCTACACTGATCTCAGCAAACTATTACACGATGATTAAACCTCATTATTCACCCTAATCTTGATCATCAAAGAATCATCACCCTGCTAACAAACTCCATGAAACTCTTTCTAATTCTCAGGAATCACTCACCTAAGGTCTCTAAGCATGATTACCCTAGCCATTTCATCTAACAATGCATAAATAGAGGGATTCGAATGCTTTTGCAAACCTGAAAAATGGTGATGGCAGAGGTATCTACACTCCAATCCAATGCTTGAGACTGGTCACAAATGATCTCCAATGGCTGAGAATCTTCCTGATGGCAGTAATCCTTGCTCAAACTTCTTGATTCACCCTGGCCAAACCTTTATACAACTTGGAGTGAAGATTCGAATCTCATGAACCAGCCACCTTTCTTTCTAGTTTTTTTTTTTGCTTTTCACTCTATGATGATGGAGAAAGATGATGACAAGAAGAAATCTCACAATTGATGGAGTTTTGATATACTTTGAAAAGAAAATGCAAATGGGAGTGATGGAATCAAAATGGGGTTTGCAAGCTTAATGAATCACCAACCAGTGCATGGACCCTCTCTAGGGTTTATATACACACCAATGGGAGCATCTAGAACCTTTGAGAAAGCTCCATGAAGTTTCTAGAACTTCTCATGCAATGAGTTTTTCAACTTTTCTATTTTTAGTAAATCCCATGAGATCTCATGATAACCATGCAATTCTCCTTAAAATACCCTTACATGAGATGGTAATAAGAAAACAAGGCATTTCAAGTCATTTTAAGGCTTTGGCAAACTTTTCCTTTAGGTGCCTTAAAATGCAAGAATCAAATTTACAAAGGAAGTTCAATTTTTAAGTCTAAACTCAAAAAAGTGGCTGAACCAATGTTTCTAAAATAATGTTTGGAATCAATTTGGTATATTGGATGACCCATTTTGGATTTGTAGATCTCTCAAACCAATTTTCCATTTCAACTTTTTCAACTTATATGCCTTTTTTAGGTCATTTTCCACCAACTTTGGTCAAGTCTCATTCCATGCATTTCCAAACTTTCATGACTTCTTTTATAGACTTAAAATGTCATTTTGAGAAACTTTGATGTTGTGAAGTTTTTCATTTGAAGCTTCCTTGTATGAGTTTTAAGCATAGGCCAAGAATGACCTGTAATCCTCAAATGACCAAAATACCCTTTGCTTGCCAAGACCATAAGTAGAGTTCCACAAATCATATGAAGGCATACCATACCTTTATAGAAAGATAAGACAATAAGGAACAACTCTCATGTTGTCCAAAAATCCATTTGAAATATCCTTGAAGGTTAAAAGTTGCTTGGAAGACAGACAATTTTCACAGACAAATTTCAGTGCCCTCAGATGACCTGTAACTTGCAAGAGCCATAACTTGAGTTCCATAAATCATCCTGATGACTTCCACCACTCAAATTAAATATATGAAGATACTCTACAAGTTTCATGTGGACCAAGAATTCATATGAAGCTTGCATCTTGAGTTACACTGCTTTGAAGTTTGACCTAAATCAGGGGATTTTACACTGAAACCCTAATTTAGTAACTCCAGTTCTCCTTGACTCCTCTTGATTTTTCTTTAACACACCATCATATCCATATCCATATAGCAAATAATGAATCCCACATTCTTCAAATGCTCCTTTATGCCCTTCAAAACACTTCTTTGACCTAGGATTGACCTAGTGTTGACCCAGTGTTGACTGACTTCAACTGAGGCTCTTGCAATCATTCCAATGACTTGGTTCTCCTCAAAAATGATTCTCTAAACTCTTCATAACATCCATACACACTTCATGCTCTCGGATCATAGCTCACATTTCCTCTGATGATCCCCCACTAGCCTCAAGATAGGAGAGAATCCACTGATCAACCTGGCAGCTCTTCAAAGCTCAAATTCTCCTCTGATGACCTGAGTAGTCTTGAATATGAATGAAACCCTTGGATATACCTCTTGAGATAAGAATAGCACTTTGATTCCCTGATAAAGGTAGCTTGCCTATGCTATGCAATGCAGATGAATACACTATGTACATGATGACAATGCAAATGACTATGCAATTGAAACATAAGCCTAGGTTAGAAAGGTTGGGCAAATTTTGGGGTGCAACAGCTGCCCCTATTCAAGCGACTTGGACCCGACTGGATGAAGAGTGTGCAACCTTCAGACATTCGAGGTACGAGACGGTTGAATACGAAAGAACCCGGAAATTTGCCAACCGCAAAAATAAATTGCGAAAACGACTACTGCTTGGGAAAACCCTGGGAACTGGCTTCTGTTGTCACAGCAACAACTAGCCATCCATTTGTCAAATAATCTGATGTTGTCCGCAGACCACTCCATTCCGAAGAAATGAGCATACACCATATAACGAGAAATTGTTGACATCACTTATCAACCTCTGTTGATCTCACTTATCAACCTCTGTTGATCTCACTTATCAACCTCTGTTGATCTCACTTATCAACCACTGTTGATCTCACTTATCAACCTATGTTGATCTCACTTATCAACCTCTGTTGATCTCACTTATCAACCTCTGTTGATCTCACTTATCAACCTATGTTGATCTCACTTATCAACCTATGTTGATCTCACTTATCAACCTCTGTTGATCTCACTTATCAACTAAGCACACGCTAACCAGCGGGAGAATACTGACTTCACTTGTCATGTTGACTTCACTGATCAACCTTTCGTATCGCGAAGAAATGAGCGAACGCTTACCCAAACGAGACAATGTTCGAAGACACGAACAACCAACTCTGTGGGGAAATGAGAAACTTAACCAAGTAACTCTGAGGGGACAATTCTGACGACGGCCGTCAAACACCGGCTGGGGAAATTGGGAACTTAACCAAATACCCTGACGAGAATAACCTTGTTGAAAAATACGAGGAATTTAACCAAACAACTCCTGTAACAAGCTCCCTGCTGGGGACTGTGAGGGACTTAACCAAGCAACCCATTGAAGTAACACCCTACTGGATAACATAACTCTGTTGGGGAATTGCGGGTAACCACCCGAAAATCTGTATTACCACCTTCTAATACTGATACCACATCATCCTGAGAAAGACTCAGCTGGGGAAATACAAGTGACTTAACCAAGCGACTTGTCAAAGGATACCCTGCCGGGGACTACGAGGAACTTAACCAAGTATCTCGTTGAAGAACAACCCGCTGGGGATTACATCTCTACTGGGATAACTGCGGGTAACCGCCCAAAATCTGTATCATGCCATTTCTACTGTACTCTGAGAAAGGACTCGGCTGGGGAGGAAGAGAAATGCTTGACCAAGCAACTCTGCTAGGGGAATGTGTGGCATAACGAACACGATCACTGCGTGCCTGGCACAACAAATCCACAAAACTGCGACGAACACGGTCACTGCGTGTCTCACAAACAAAACCACTTAACGGGACAACCACGATCACTGCGCGTCCTGGCGTTGCAAATAAAACCACGTATAGGACGAATACGATCACTGCGTACTCTACCACAAATCCCCAAAACCTAACGATGACCACGATCACTGCGTGCCCTGCGCCACAACTCTCTTGACAGGAGAAAACACGATCACTGCGCGTTGTGATGCCACAAACAAAATCACATAATGGGACAAACACGACGAACACGATCACTGCATGCTGCGTTACAATCACATCGACCATAAATCCAACCGGATGAGATAAACACGATCACTGCGTGCCAGGCGGAATAAATCCACATAGAAGAGGCGAACACGTTCACTGCGTACTTCAACCACCAATATGATAAACACGATCACTGTGTGTGCTGTAATAGGACGAATACGATCACTGCGCATCTCGACCAACAAACCCCCAAAATGATGTCAACACGATCACTGCGTGTGCCACAAAACCAACCCATGTAATAGGACGAATACGATTACTGCGTATGCCGACCAATAAAACCAACTGATACAATAGTCACGATCACTGCATGCTCCGCATCACAAGTTCCCATGGTATTATCATCACGATCACTGCATGCTATACAAATACGATCACTGCGTATCTTGAACACGATCATTGCGCGTTCGAACACGGTCACTGCGCGTTCTGAGCCATGATCCTCTTGACTGGAGAAAACATGATCCCTGCGTGTTGCGTGTCTCAACTAACCCACATAACTGGACGAATACGATCACTGCATATCCTGACCATACATAGGGTAAACGCGATCACTGCGCGCTTCATGTCACGACCCTCTTGACTGGAGGAAACACGATCCCTGCGTGCTGTGACACAACTTCAAACATGGGACGAATACGATCACTACGTACTTCGGCCACCAACAACCAGATGAACACGTTCACTGCGTGTCTTACAGCATAATCAAACTGCATAACGGACGAATACGGTCACTGCGTATACCGACCAACAAAACTGGATGAACACGATCACTGCGCGTCAATCTATAACCACCGTGTAACGGACGAATACGATCCCTGCACATATCGACCAACAACTGGATGAACACGATCACTGCGTATCAACCCATAATCACTGTAGAACGGACGAATACGATCACTGCATATATCGACCAACAACTAGATGAACACGACCATTGCGTATCAACCCATAATCACTGTAGAACGAACGAATACGATCACTGCATATATCGACCAACGAAATCACATGATATGGTAAACACGATCACTGCGTGCCTTGCTCAATAAAACCCCCGAGACGATGTCAGCACGATCACTGCGTGTGCTGCAATAGGACGAATACGATCACTGCGTATCAACCCATAATCACTGTAGAACGGACGAATACAGTCACTGCACATATCGACCAACGAAATCACATGACACGATCACTGCGTGTCCTGCTCAATAAAACCCCGAAATGATACCAGCACGATCACTGCGTGTCTTACAGAACAATCTTCTCAAATCGGGACGAATACGATCACTGCGCCATTCGACCACAGATACACCTACCAAGATCAACACGATCACTGCGTGTCTTACAGCATGAACCCCATACCTGGTACGAAATACGATCACTGCGTACCCGGACCACAAATCAACATCTCAAAATCAGCACGGTCACTGCGTGCCTTACAATATGAACCCCGTAAATGGTACGAATACGATCACTGCGTATTTTGACCACAAATCAACATCTCAAAATCAACACGATCACTGCGTGTCTTACAATATGAACCCCGTAGAGGGTACAAAATACGATCACTGCGTACCTTGACCACAAAACCCACATCTTCCTGAAACCACGATTTCTCTTATCGGCAGGGAACCACATATCTGAAACTGAAGAGGTAACCACCTGGATTATGTCTCAAAAATGCACGTTTGATAATGACGTAATGCTTCCATACTGCATGGAGATGCTACGTATTTAGGTAAAATGCAAAGTATGATGATGCATGCTTATGCAAAGAGTTACTTCAGCAAAATAAATGCTGAAGACAAGTTGGATCCACTGGGGATGCCCGGAATACCACCGATACGCTTCCAACAAAATAAATGTTGGAAAGATGAACTAACTCCGCCGGGGATAACCATCCTGCTGAGAAAGTAGCTCACGAACTCAAAACTCTAAAATCTGCTGAGAAAGGTCCTCCTGACGAGGAAGAGCGACTTGCTGGGAAAAGAAAGGACAATCCTGCTCGGGAAAACTCCTTTCAGCAGCTCCAACCACCTGATCACACTCTGTGGGGAACCTCTCCGACCATCACTGAGCTGGGGATATCGTCCCGCTATCACTGAGCTGGGGAAATCATCCCGCTATCACTGAGCTGGGGATTGAACTACACATTCTGATTTGCACTGCCCCTGATTGGATCGCGAGAAGACTCACTTCTGATTAGTTGCCTCTCAAGCATACTGCCCCTTGATCAACTGAAGCTTCGGGACTCGTCCTCAGACTAAATGATTCTGAACTCCATGGAAGTCAATGCCCCTGATTCACCGGGTTTCACAACATACGCCATGCTAGTTCAGACGGCTGAATTACTCAGTCCTGCTCGATTAATCCCTGTTGGAATCTCCTTCATGTCAACTACTAACCTGCAAGTAAAAATCGTCAGTTCACGAATGGTAATTCTAATGCAATGTTTATGCAGATTTTGAAGAAACTTATGCTGCCACTCATTTACACGTCATGATTGAGTGACGAATGAACCAAAGTTCAAACGTATTGCTTACGTGGTCAGTGAAAAACACAATAAGGGTGTGACTAGCGAGTCACGAAGGAGTCAGGTTACTCAACCTTATCGTAATGCGCTTTCAGAATAAACCCTGCCTCAATTAGGTCTTTTAAGGGTTGTATCGTGGTCGGGTTCACGGTTCATGAAACAAAGGATATTTGGCTCAAATTTTGATCTGTACCCACCCCTTCTACATGATGTTCTCCGATCCTAAAGTTCAGTTAACGTGGCTTGAGCGTTCGCCTCTTCGGGAGGTATGTTGAATGGTAAGAACCACAGTTAAGGAACTCACAGGGTTTTTCGGAGTGACAGTTACTCCTTTTTCGTTTTCGGCGTCTGTGTCTACACGACTTCGTCCTTATTTGAGGATTTTTCTTTTTTATAATCCTTTCTTTTTCATCCTTTTGATTCCCTAATTTTTTTCCTGGACTGACTCCTTTTGAGTTCTTTTCGATTTTTCTTTTGAAGTCCAGCGGGATGCCCTGATTTTTGCCTAAGTATTTGCTTTCTAGCTTTTCTTTTTTTACTTAGCGGGCTTTCTTATTCCTTTTTTTTCTTTTGGAACAAGTCGTGTGACATTGATTGTCTTGATTGCTTCGAAAGGGTTGTAACCGTCTCACTCCTGATTGGTGAGGTTTAACCACTGTGGTTGACGAGGTACATCCTCTTGAGAGGCATAAACTGTAATTGGTCCTCGAAAGACAACACTCCTCTGTAAGACTTGAATGCTCGGTCAAGCTAACTGACAACTACCCTGCCCCGGGTTAAGATGTGAGGGTTTTTTAAAAAGTCCGAAAGAAACTCCTACTTCTTGGCTCGAAGTGGTTAACAAGGGATTCTCTTCCTTATTTCTCCGGTGTTTAGGGGATTTGAAACAATGCCTTGTACGTCATTGGCAAGGTTTTATCTGAAAGCATACGATCATCGGTTATGAGTTTATTTCGTCATCCTCCCTCCAATCTTTGCTAGTCATAGTGATAAAGTGGAGTGAATAAAATGCAAGTGTCAGTGCAATGCAGTAAATGAGCGACAGCGACATGATTAATTCAGAAAAAATGCATAGTCACTTTATTATTATTACCATTCGAAACATACAATGTTTACAGCAAGTAGTAACTAACAGAAAAGAAACTACAAATACAAAGGATATAAAAGTCTGAGGACTGCCAATGCTGAGGGCGCCTGCCTGTCTGGACCACTGGCTTTCGCTGGGGAATACTTTCCGAGTCTACGAGCTTAGACGGCTGAGAAGTTCGTATGAACAAACAGAAATCCTTCTCGAAAGGAAATGCAATCCTGGTCGATCAACTGCTGCACCTTCGCCCGAAAAACTTTACAATTTTCAGTTGCATGCCCTGGAGAGCCGCCATGGTAACCACACTGAACTTGGGGATTGTACCCAGGAGGGTAAGGTTCTGGCACAGGCTTGAGAACTTTCGGCTCCACCAAAGCATTCTGAACCAACTGTGGCAAAAGCAGACTGTACGGCACAGGAACTGGGTGGGAAGGACCATTCCTTCGTTTCAAACTGCTACGAGGTCTGTGCCGATTCTAACGCTGAGTCTGATAACCTTGGCCACGGGTTCGCTGAGCGACATAAGACTCCTGATATGGTGCCCTAGGCATAGTGGTTTGTCCAGCATAAAGAGAGGCAGAAGGTACTGGTCGCTGAGAAGCCGAAGAACCAACAGATTTCACCGATTCGTCTCGAGGATACCCAACATCATTCCTGACTGCGTTGCCCCCAACTCCTTCTTCGGTTTGACGAGCCTGACCGCCTGCAACATTCTGGATTTTTCCAGTCTTTACACCGTACTCGATGCGCTCTCCTGCCCTTACCCATTCAGAGAAATTTGGTGCGACTCCAATCATTCCTTCAAAGTACGAACTCTGCAAGGAGTTTACGAACATGCTTTTCAATTCTCGGTCTTGAAGCGGTGGTTGCACTCTAGCAGCAAATTCTCTCCATCTCTGAACATACTTTCTGAAGGTTCATTGTTCCCTTGAGACAATTCTTGCAGTTGCACGCGACTAGGAGCTTCAACAAGATTGTAGTCATACTGCTCCAGGAAAACTCTGGCTAAATCCACCCATGATTGGATCTGATCCCTCTCTAACTGCATATACCAACTCAGAGATGCCCCAGTCAGACTATCCTGAAAGCAGTGAATCATCAACTTGTCGTTGTGCACGAATGGAGTCATTCTTCGGCAGAACAACACCAAATGTTGCTTCGGGCAACTGTCTCCTTTGTACTTTTCAACCTCCGACATCCTGAACTTCGGAGGTAACACTAGGCCAGGAACTAGACACATGTCTGCAGCATTAGGGTTAACAGCGTCTTTACCTTTCAAGGCTTTGAATCCTTCATCCGTTGCACGAAACCTCCTAGCACACCCGGGAGCTAATGAGTCTTCAGTCTTTGCCACTAGGACTTCTCTTCGGGACTTTGGCATAGGGAAAGCAACACTGTGGTAGTCTGGAGTATCAACAGAAGGATAACGTTCACTTCGGACAACAAACTGCTCACGTAGACCCTGGTCTTCAACAGAAGGCTGTACAAGCTGAGCTGCAATAACGTTGTTCACTTGCGGAAAGTCTTCGTCACGCGTAGATCCATACAAGGGATTGGACATCATAGTGAAACCTGATAAGGTATCAACGAACTGGATGCGGCTCTCTGACATAGCTCCCAACAACTGCCACCTGACTTCACTGCTGGATTCTGCTCAAGTCTGCTTCAACCCCTTGGTCGTCTTTAACACTCCACACTTACCTCGAACAATCCCCCGAGAATCACCCTCTGGATAGAACAAAGGTCGGATAAGTGCTTTGGCCAGCTAGAGAAATGTTATGCAATGTGATTTATGCAGACAAAATAAAAATGCTAACGTGCATGTGTGCATTGGGGAATACTACTCCCCCCATTCTAGTGCTAATGCATTTGATACAGGGTATGCAAACAATGCAATGCAAACAGCTGTGACAGGGAATCAAGTGCCCTGAATAAGAAGCCCAAGTCACACCAAGAACAGGTCTCAGACAGACCCTCCAATACTCATCAAACCCTGGTCTCAGACAGACCTCACAAAGAACTCCAGCCTGGTCTCGGATAGACCCAATAATATAACCTACATCTGGTCTCTGACAGACCTCACACCATAACTCTGACTGGTCTCTGATAGACCTCACCACTGTCCGTAAATACCCAGGATCTCTGATCGAGAAATAACCGGTATCTGAAGGTCTAGTTACCTGCATGACCCCAAAACCCTCTCACAGGTGGATGTCCTAGTAACTGACAAAGGTATGGCATCCTATGCGGTCGTCGGCGTCACAGACTTTCAGGAGTGATGATACGATTCCCAGAAGGAGTGGCATCATCAAATCCTGAAGAGGCCTCACTTAGCCAACTTCCAAATGATTGGTCCCCAGAGTCGACAATCCAACTAACCAGCAACCCGAGCCACCCAAAGGGCATGACAGGAGGCCAACCAGAAGAACCTCGTCTGAGTGTAGATTTCGCGGGACACTAGGACATGCAAAGCACGTGCGCGCCCACTAATCTCTACTCTAAGTCTAGGTGCACTCAAGCCCAGGTCCGGCTTATCTCTCAATCATGGAACACCCGTCACACCCCACAATACAACAATAATAATGATAATATAATGCTAAAAGGTAAAAACAGAAATGTAAATCCATACAAATTCCTCGACGGGCAAACAAGCGCTAGGATCGACTCTCTTAAGGGACGTTGGATCCCAAATGCATAAGAACTATCGCAGTCCTTAGCAGCCAGGGGACGTTGGATCCCCAGCAGAGTCGCCAGCTACTGGGGATCGCCCCCAAACAGCTAGGAAAAACCTCGGGCGAAGGGAACCGTCGCAGTCCCCAGCAGAGTCGCCAGCTGTCGCTACTGCGAAAATCGGCGCCGGCTGACAGAAGAGTCGCCACCGTGCGTTATTTATCCCAACGGAGGGAAAGGAAACGCTCGAAGTAAACCTCGCAAAAAAACGGGAAAGGTATGGTCATCGCAACCAAAACCTGGGTTCGGGAGTCGGTTACGTAAGGGGAAGGTATTAGCACCCCTCACGTCCGTCGTACTTGACGGGATCCACGCTTGCTTGGTTTGTACGGATTACACTTCTATCTAAACTAAAGGATGAGGTCTGAAAAGAAAAGAAAACATGACTCGGCAAAGCATCGCACTTTATGCCTACGTATTCCCGTCTGGAACGAGAAATCAGAGTCAACGTAGTTTGCCTAACTACGGGTGAAGGTGGGGAAGGTTGCTCGCTAGGATATCGCATCCTATGCCTACGTACTTCCACACTGCATGGAAGATCAGAGCAAACGTAGTTCGGGCTACGCACGACACAAGCTGTTCAAGTGTCTTTTATGAAAAATCTCACCTTAAACAAGGGTTTTCTTATTGCAAAAAGGTTGATGTTTGTTCAAATCTTTTGACGGAAGAAATGAATTAATCCCTGTTATAACCTTTATTAGTGTTTTTCTGTTGTTTTGAAGGAAGAAGAGATGACACTCTACAAATCCTAGGGTTGAAAAAGGGAATAAAATCTACCCTAGTGTTATCATGCATGGGTTAACTCCTAATGTCTATCATGATCCTCTCTTGCGCAGAGAGAAACAAAGATCCTAAGGGAATAGACGAAAACAGAAACAACAGATATATACAATAAAGCAGTAAAATGCATGGATGCAACAATACAAGCGAGGCAAGGGAGTCTCACTCAACCTCGAACCTAGAAAACAATAGGCAAAAGTGAACAGGGTTCACTTTCAACCCAACAAGCTAAACAGCAAACAATACAGTCCGGGAAAATTCAATTGATACATCAAAATTAAAACAGCAAAAGCTAAACAGCAAAGCAGTCTTCATCAGCATCAGCAACCATCTTCAGGCTTCAATCAGACATCAGTCTTCTATCTTCAATCTCCCAATGGCTTTTCTTCAAGTCCCAATCTCCCAGCTGAGGAATCAATCACAAGAGTGAACAGGGTGTTAAGCAATTAGTTGACCACCAAGGGTGGCAAACAGACTGCTGTCAACACAAAGAATATTTCTCTCAAGAGTTCTATCCCTTAGACATTAGCACCAAGCCTTCCAAAGGAAGGGGGTGAGTGTCTTAGAGAGACTCTGCATCACAGAGAAGGACGGAGGCAATCAAGACCTTCCATGTTTGAGAATCAAGTTGTCTACTCTAGGGCTCTGCCTAACTCCTATATCCTACAAACTTCAGCAGCTACCAGCAAGAGATACTCCTCATTAACTCTGGAATTTGGTCTTCAGTCTCTGGTCTTCAAATGGGCTTCATCATCTCAGGTCTTCAGCTCTCCCCCAAACTCCAAACAAACCCAATACCCCACACAGACAAATCATAACCCTAAAGAGGGCACACCACACAATTAATCAAATACAAGCAATATACTAATAGCAGTAGGGGAATCCTAATATTTTCTAAGGGATCTATCTTATACCCATAACCCCTATAGTCCCATACCCCAAAAATCAAATCAAAAATTCCTAAAAGAATTAATCTATCTCACCTATGCTCATTTAAAACCCTAATTTTGATCACACTAATCACACCTAAACAAATCACCTAAAAATTAATCCTAAAATTGTGAATTAAATCTTATGTACAAGTTGAGGACCTAAACTAATCATCCTAAAAAGAATGAACCCTAAATCTAAAGGGAACTATTAGAACAAAAATCAACAAATTTATGTACTAAACTAAACTCATCAAAATGCTATTTAAAGGAAAAATACACAAAAAATATCAAAACAAAATAAAATGCCATTTTTATTATTTAGTATTTTTCTTAAGAAAATTATTGATCTACCACAAAAAGAACCAATTAAAACTAAGCTTCTTTCATTTTTTTATGATTTTTGCAAGATTAAAGAAAATTAAAGAAAATAAAAATAAAAAAAAGAATTAAATTGGGGAGGGGGTGTTATAAGCAGACACGCTTAGTTGTTATCTCAGATGGGCCATGAAACCAGGGGTGCGAATATGAATTTCATTAAGCCCAACACGCTTCAGAAAAACCAATTGAAAAATAAAAGAAAAAGATTAAATTCTCGGTGTGAATATCATGGATTTGCAGTGTATTTGTTGGGCTTTATCAAATGGGGGTGGGGTTAGTAACATTGGATCCAGCCCAGACATGCGTTTAAGTGAAACGCATCGTTTCACGCTTGGTCAATTCCCTCCATTTTTCAACTTCAAATCTGGACCACACGATGCAATTAAAAGGTCAATAATTGTGATGATCGGACGGCCATTGGCCATCGTCCCCAAATCAAAACCCTAAACTCAGAATTCTCTCCCCATGCAGCCATGTTCATGCTCTTCGTTCTCTCTCCATAGGCCATGAAATCAAGACTTGTAAAGACCAAACTTAACCTATTCTTTCCCAGGAACACGATGATGCTTTTAGTTTGGACTGAAACTAACCCCATAATAAGACCCGATAGGTGGAACCTCATAGAATACCAACTGCACTCATCAATGGAGCCTCACAATTCTTCAATCTAACTGTCCTATCTTGTTCACCATGCTACACTGATCTCAGCAAACTATTACACGATGATTAAACCTCATTATTCACCCTAATCTTGATCATCAAAGAATCATCACCCTGCTAACAAACTCCATGAAACTCTCTCTAATTCTCAGGAATCACTCACCTAAGGTCTCTAAGCATGATTACCCTAGCCATTTCATCTAACAATGCATAAATAGAGGGATTTGAATGCTTTTGCAAACCTGAAAAATGGTGATGGCAGAGGTATCTACACTCTAATCCAATGCTTGAGACTGGTCACAAATGATCTCCAATGGTTGAGAATCTTCCTGATGGCAGTAATCCTTGCTCAAACTTCTTGATTCACCCTGGCCAAACCTTTATGCAACTTGGAGTGAAGATTCGAATCTCATGAACCAGCCACCTTTCTTTCTAGTTTTTTTTTTTGCTTTTCACTCTATGATGATGGAGAAAGATGATGACAAGAAGAAATCTCACAATTGATGGAGTTTTGATATACTTTGAAAAGAAAATGCAAATGGGAGTGATGGAATCAAAATGGGGTTTGCAAGCTTAATGAATCACCAACCAGTGCATGGACCCTCTCTAGGGTTTATATACACACCAATGGGAGCATCTAGAACCTTTGAGAAAGCTCCATGAAGTTTCTAGAACTTCTCATGCAATGAGTTTTTCAACTTTTCTATTTTTAGTAAATCCCATGAGATCTCATGATAACCATGCAATTCTCCTTAAAATACCCTTACATGAGATGGTAATAAGAAAACAAGTCATTTCAAGTCATTTTAAGGCTTTGGCAAACTTTTCCTTTAGGTGCCTTAAAATGCAAGAATCAAATTTACAAAGGAAGTCCAATTTTTAAGCCTAAACTCAAAAAAGTGGCTGAACCAATGTTTCTAAAATAATGTTTGGAATCAATTTGGTATATTGGATGACCCATTTTGGATTTGTAGATCTCTCAAACCAATTTTCCATTTCAACTTTTTCAACTTATATGCCTTTTTTAGGTCATTTTCCACCAACTTTGGTCAAGTCTCATTCCATGCATTTCCAAACTTTCATGACTTCTTTTCTAGACTTAAAATGGCATTTTGAGCAACTTTGATGTTGTGAAGTTTTTCATTTGAAGCTTCCTTGTATGAGTTTTAAGCATAGGCCAAGAATGACCTATAATCCTCAAATGACCAAAATACCCTTTGCTTGCCAAGACCATAAGTAGAGTTCCACAAATCATATGAAGGCATACCATACCTTTATAGAAAGCTAAGACAATAAGGAACAACTCTCATGTTGGCCAGAAATACATTTGAAATATCCTTGAAGGTCAAAAGTTGCTTGGAAGACAGACAATTTTCACAGACAAATTTCAGTGCCCTCAGATGACCTGTAACTTGCAAGAGCCATAACTTGAGTTCCATAAATCATCCTGATGACTTCCACCACTCAAATTAAATCTATGAAGATACTCTACAAGTTTAATGTGGACCAAGAATTCATATGAAGCTTGCATTTTGAGTTACACTGCTTTGAAGTTTGACCTAAATCAGGGGATTTTACACTGAAACCCTAATTTAGTAACTCCAGTTCTCCTTGACTCCTCTTGATTTTTCTTTAACACACCATCATATCCATATCCATATAGCAAATAATGAATCCCACATTCTTCAAATGCTCCTTGATGCCCTTCAAAACACTTCTTTGACCTAGGATTGACCTAGTGTTGACCCAGTGTTGACTGACTTCAACTGAGGCTCTTGCAATCATTCCAATGACTTGGTTCTCCTCAAAAATGATTCTCTAGACTCTTCATAACATCCATACACACTTCATGCTCTCGGCTCATAGCTCACATTTCCTCTGATGATCCCCCACTAGCCTCAAGATAGGAGAGAATCCACTGATCAACCTGGCAGCTCTTCAAAGCTCAAATTCTCCTCTGATGACCTGAGTAGTCTTGAATATGAATGAAACCCTTTGATATACCTCTTGAGATAAGAATAGCACTTTGATTCCTTGATAAAGGTAGCTTGCCTATGCTATGCAATGCAGATGAATACACTATGTACATGATGACAATGCAAATGACTATGCAATTGAAACATAAGCCTAGGTTAGAAAGGTTGGGCAAATTTTGGGGTGCAACAAACACCACCTGCTACCGTAGCTGCTGTAACTCCAAATTGCGAGTTATGTGGAATCGCCTCTCACAATGCGCCCGAGTGCCCATTATTGGCAGGAATTCCACCAGACCAAGTAAACTACGCTCAGGGTAACCCTTAAGCGAATACTTACAATCCAGGATGGAGGAACCACCCAAACTTTTCCTACAAAAGCGATAATGCCTTACAAGCACCGGCTGCTCTGCCAGGATATCAGAAATCAGCCACTGCTGCCCAGACTGCCCCTAAGAAATCAAATATCAAAGTGACGATGGAAAAATTCATAGCTACTCAAGTTCAAACAAATAAAGAATTCCTAAATCAAAACATACACACTAGCGAGCAGATTAAATAGTTGACCGGAAAAGTAGACGCTTTAGCCACCCATCATAAAATTCTTGAAACGCGGATATCACAAGTGGCTCAACAACAAGCCTCTGCAGCCGCACCAGCTGGGACATTTCTAGGTCAGCCAGAACCTAATCCGAAAGGTCATGCAAACGCTGTCATATTGAGAAGTGTAAAAGAATTGGAAGGCCCAACAGATCATAGGCATGAAGATTCAGCCATGCATCAGAAATCTGATAAACCAACAAAAAAGGAGTCTGAAACTGAAAAGAAGGAAGGTGACGAGCAAGAGGCCGCCAAAGATGAAAACTCATATGTGCCTCCATCGCCATATAAACCACCGATTCCTTATCCTCAAAGATTCATAAATTCCAAAACTTCAGGACAATTTAAGAAATTCGTTGAACTGCTGAAACAACTGAATATCACTATTCCTTTCACAGAAGCGATAACTCAAATGCCGTCATACGCTAAGTTTCTTAAAGAAATCTTGTCTAACAAAAGGAAAATCGAGGATAACGAAATAGTTACACTTACTGCCGAATGTAGGGCAATCATTCAAAATAACATGCCTCATAAACTAAAAGACCCAGGTAGTTTCTCCATACCATGCGTCATAGGAAAGTTCGTCATAGACAAAGCTTTATGCGATCTAGGAGCCAGTATAAGTGTTATGCCCCTATCTATATGCAAAAAGCTGAACATGGGAGAACTAAGACCAGCTAAAATGTCCGTACAATTGGCTAACCGATCAGTCAAATATCCCGTCGGTGTGCTGGAAAACGTTCCAGTATACATAGGTCAATTCTATATTCCAATCGACTTCATAATCATGGACATGAAAGAGGACTCTGTTACCCCGGTTATCTTAGGAAGACCCTTCCTAGCAACAGCCGGAGCTATCACAGACGTAAAGAAAGGCATGCTAACATTTGAAGTAGGAGAAGAAAAGATAGAGTTCATCCTTACTAAGTTCTTGAAGGTACCAGCCATAGATGACACATGCTATATAGTAGATGTCATTGACGAGTGCATACGAGAACTGGAGAAGGAAGAAACTAAATATTCTGAAATCATGAAGATCCAAATCCCTGATATTCATGAAGATGACAACTGGCGTGCGCCATATAAAGATGATAGTCTGAGCGAGATCTTAGCACTAACTCCTAATCACATGCCAGGTCCGAAAAACCCAGTTTTAGAACTTAAAGAACTACATAAAACCCTCAGGTACAAATTCTTAGACACGGAATTTAAAAGACCAGTAATAGTCAATGCAAAATTAGGACAATCAGAAACTGAGCAATTACTAGAAGTCCTAAGGAAATACCCAACTGCGTTAGGCTATAATATAAGCGATCTTAAAGGCATAAGTCCCTCCATCTGTATGCATCGAATCATGCTAGAGGAAGACTGCAAAACTTCAAGAGAACATCAGAGAAGGATAAATCATATCCTAAGCATTGTAGTCAAAGACGAGGTGAAAAAGTTACTAGACGCAGGAATCATATACCCGATCTCCGACAGCCAATGGGTCAGCCCAGTACACGTAGTGCCAAAGAAAGGAGACGTTACTGTAGTAAAGAATGCGAAAGGTGAATCGATAACCCAAAGAGTTGTGACTGGAATCAGGATGTGTATCGATTACAGAAAACTGAATAAGGCGACTCGGAAAGATCACTTCCCTTTACCTTTCATAGACCAGATGTTGGAGAGACTAGCGAAACATTCGTACTTCTACTATCTAGATGGTTATTCGGGATTCTTCCAAATTCCTATTCACCCCGATGACCAAGAAAAGACAACATTCACCTGTCCTTATGGTACTTTTGCTTATCGCCGAATACCGTTCGGACTATGCAATGCTCCAGCAACCTTCCAAAGATGCATGATGGCAATCTTTGCGGATTTCATAGACGACATCATGGAAGTGTTCATGGATGACTTCTCTGTATGCGGACAAAGTTTTGAAGGCTGCCTGTCAAACTTAAAAATGGTACTCGAAAGATGCGCTAAAGTGAACCTTGTTCTTAATTAGGAGAAGTGTCATTTCATGGTCCGACAAGGCATAGTTTTAGGACACGTCATATCTGAAAAAGGGATTGAGGTTGACAAAGCCAAAATAGAGATTATAGAGGATCTTCAACCTCCGAAAACAATACGAGAAATACGAAGCTTTTTAGGACACGCCGGATTTTACCAAAGATTCGTAAAGGATTTCTCGAAAATCACAAAACCTCTGACAGGTTTGTTGATGAAAGATGTCGAGTTCGTTTTCGACAAAGAATGCTTGGAAGCATTCGAAACTCTAAAGACAACACTCATTACCGCACCAATCATGCAACCCTCAGATTGGCGACTACCATTCGAAATCATGTGCGATGCGAGTGATTATGCTGTAGGCGCAGTTATAGGACAAAGGAAAGACAAGAAGCTTCACGCAATCTACTACACCAGTAGAACTTTAGACCCTGCCCAAATGAACTACGCCACAACAGAAAAGGAACTTCTAGCAGTTGTGTTTGCACTTGACAAATTTCGTTCCTACTTGGTAGGAGCAAAAATAATCATATACACAGATCACGCTGCCATTAGGTACCTAATAAGCAAAAAGGATGCCAAACCAAGATTAATGAGATGTATCCTATTATTACAAGAGTTCGACTTAGAAATTAAAGATAAGAAAGGAACCGAGAACGTAGTTGCAGATCACTTATCCCGAATAGAAGGCATTAAACAAGAATCAGTGCCTATCAATGACGATTTTCCCTACGAACGTGCCAAATTGGAAAGCGATATGTCCAACTTAACCTCGGAAGAACCAGAACTTGAAAAAGTCGTGGAAGCTGTCCATGCCCAAGCCACTTTGCCTTGGTATGCCGACATCGTTAACTACTTAGCTGCAGGCGTACTTCCACCGGATCTAACTTATCAGCAAAAGAATAAATTCTTCCACGACTTAAAGCATTATTATTGGGACGGACCTCTACTCTTCAAATGAGGCGCCGACAACATATACCGTCGCTGTGTCCCAGAGGAAGAAATAGAAGACATCATTTCCCATTGCCACTCATCACCTTATGGTGGTCATGCTAGTACTTCAAAGACATGCGCTAAAATTCTACAATCTGGCCTATTTTGGCCCAGCCTCTGAAAGGATGTCCATATCGCTGTACTCAAATGCGACCGGTGCCAACGCACTGGCAACATCTCACGACGCGATGAAATGCCTCAGAAAAGAATTTTAGAAGTAGAAATCTTTAACGTATGGTGAATAGACTTCGTGGGACCTTTCTCGTCTTCTTTTGGAAACAAATATATACTCGTCACTGTCGAATATGTATCTAAATGGATAGAGGTCGTTGCCGCTCCAACAAATGACGCGTGAGTAGTCGTCAAACTCTTTAGAAACACAATCTTTCCTAGATTCGGTGTGCTCAGACTTGTCATCAGTGACGGTGGTTCACACTTCATATCGCGAATCTTTGACAAACTTCTCTCTAAATATGGAGTCAAACACCGCGTAGCTACACCGTATCATCCGCAAACTAGTGGACAAGTGGAGGTTTCAAACAGAGAAATAAAACAAATATTGTAAAAGACTGTCGCAACCTCCAGGAAAGATTGGTCATCGAAACTGAACGAAGCTTTATGGGCCTATAGGACCGCTTTTAAGACACCAATAGGTACCGCACCATTTAAATTGGTTTACGGAAAATCATGTCACCTGCCAGTGGAATTAGAGCATAAAGCCTTTTGGGCTATTAAGACGCTGAACTTCAACTACACTGAGGCAGGAGAGAAACGAATCTTGAATCTTCATGAATTAGAAGAACTCAGATTGGACACATATAAGAATGCCTGCATCTACAAAGAAAGAACCAAGAAATGGCATGATAAACGTTCAGTCTGGAAACAATTCAGTGTAGGAGACGTCGTGCTCCTATTCAACTCAAGATTGAAACTTTTCCCAGGAAAATTAAAATCTAGATGGTCTGGACTTTTTGAGGTAACCAAAATCCTTAAAAGTGGAGCTGTTGAAATTAGCGATAAAACCAACGCACCGTTTATAGTAAACGGACATCGTTTAAAGCAATATAATCAAAACGAAAACAACCACCACGTGAGCAGTGTGCAATTGCTCGAGCTTCCCGCTCAAACCCCTGAATAGCTTGTCATCAAGCTATCGTCAGGCTTTTGACGTTAAAAACAACGCTGATTGGGAGGCAACCCAATTTTCCTTGTTTTTCCCCTTCTGATTTATTGAAATTATGTTTTCATTCTAATTTATAATTTTGCGTAAAATTCTATTTTCTTATTTTCTACTATTTCCTTTACTTTATTTTTTCTTATTTTTATCACCTTTTGCTTCTTAAAATCTAATCTGAGTAAATGTGATTTCAACTTTTCTAGGATTTTAAAGCCTTCCTACCTTTCTCCTATTTTTATCTGACTAATTTCCGAGTATGGCTGACATCGACGTTACGACCGTTGTATTTAGAGGACTAGCTCACAAGGCCAGATTTGAGGCACTGACTCAGAGAGGCATCACTTTGACTCTGTACTATGATAGATCCACCATGGATAAGCTAGGAATCCACGATAGCATTCAGTATCTGTTTAACCAATTAGGCTGGGAGCAAACTACTCTAAAGACCCGATTTGCTACCTATCACGAACTCACGTTCGAATTCCTTAGCTCCTTAAGCTACCTACCCGAATATGGCTATGGATCCACCAAAGAGCTGATAACCTTTAGAATGGTTGGAATAGACCACACACACAACTGTACTTCGTTAGCTAACATCCTAGGATTCCCTAGCGGACCTTATGTGTTTACCGACACCGAAGAGGATATTGATATCGAGTTAGAACAATTTTGGGGTACCATCACAGGTAACTATCACCCTGAACCTAACGAAATGCACAATAACGAGATACATAATCCAGCACTCCGTTACTTTCATAGGATTTTAGCCCATACCCTCTTTGGGAAGGAGGAAAACATCACTACAGTTTCTAAGGAAGAGTTGTTTATCCTGTTCTATGCTTCACAAGGTCGTCCTGTCAATGTTGTACCTTTTATAATGAGATCATTCACACGCCTTAATCAGGAACCACATTCACCCATCCTAATAGGAGGCCTAGTCACCATGATTGCCCACGAAATTGGCCTTAGGTACCACCTGAATGGAGCCATTCGTTTTGGCACCATCAGACCAATGGACATTCAATTTTGCTTCAACAGACGTATCTTAGGTAACTTAGGACCAGGAGCCTACGAATACCTTATCGTTGATTGACCTGTCCACCTTTTCACATTGCCTAACCATGAGCTGACGAGTATCCACAACAGAAACAATTGGCTTTATGAGTTGGACGAGCCTATGGGACCTCCATCACCTCAATCCACACCCCATGCCTACATGTACGACAACGATCATATATCTGAAGCACATGACTATATGTATTATGAAGATTATGTGTCCGAAGTGGAGACAGATCCTGAGACCCCTCCTAATTACCATAACTTTCCTGATCCTACTCCTGAACAACGCACAGACAAGTTGGACAATGTTCTGAAAACTATGGACGCTTTCAAGCTGGAATTAACCACTGTAAAAGATGAACTAACACAACTTCACATGGATGTCATCACTTTTATAGACGTAGTTAGCGACCAGTTTGATGACATTATTCAGCAGCTCGACAAATTGAAGAAACAAAAGGATTGATGTTTTATTTTCTTTTTAGTTTAGTTTACTGCATTTCGTGTTATTTCCCATTTTTAAATTTCGCAATTGTTTTTTGATTATTGTACTACATTAAACAAGTAATTCAATTAATGTTATTTCATTTTCATTTCGGTAATACTTTAATCTTGGTTATTCCGTTAATTTCCATTTTTATCTGATCTCTTATAATGTAATATCACAAAAATCGCCATTTAAAACTGTGAAAAACGGGCAAAATTCTGCAATTCTGCAGAATTTACTGATGTGACGGTCGTCACACATCCCTTACGGTCATCACGCGTATTACGACCGTAACAATCTGTAACGGTCGTCACGCGTACAGAACCCAACTTCTGTCAAAACAAGGGTTACGAACCCTTCCCTCTCCACTCTCTTAACTTCCCAATTTCTCACATTCAAACCCCACTACCACGTTCCAAATCCCTCATTACTCAGCCACTTCTTCAAACTTCCATTTCACCCCTATAAATCCACCTTTCCATTTCTCTGTTCTCCATCCACAAAACCCTCACTACTTTCCCTCTCTGAACCACTCTCACGAAAATGGCAAGGCAAAACCGTGAAATCCCCAATCTGAGCAACATCCTCTTCAGAGAAGGCGAGTCCGGAGAAAGGCAAAGGACCAATTACATGGCTTTCCATCAACGGTCGCTTCAACCGACCCGCTATGCTCACATTAAGTCTTTAACAGAGCTTGGAATTCTGGATGGTGTCACCTGGAGGCTGCAGAGGGCCGACATTTGGCATCTTTGCACAAACCCTTAACCTACCTACGAGTCACTCACCTTGGAGTTCCTCAGTTCCTTCACATACGTGACTTTGGCCGATGATACAAATCAGCTTACCGGCACCTCTTGCTCCCGCATGTTCAACACCGAATACCAAATCAACCAGAATCGAATCGCCGACATGCTGCAGTTTCCTCACGGCGACGATGCTCATCGTCGCCCTTCCGATCAGTTCTACCATGAAGCCTTCACTCTTTGAAACCAATTGACCGACACCACAGCTGACATTTGGGAGACTCTGAATGCCATCCACATCCACAATCCAACCATCAGATACTTCCATCGGGTGTTGAGCAACACTATCTTCACTCATGATAGTAACCACAAAGTCAATTCGAAGGAGCTGTTCTTTCTCCGTTGCGTGTTTGCTTCGGAACCTGTTGACGCCGCACCATTCCTCTTGGCTCACATTCAAGCCAACTGCAACCGCGACTCAAAACCGTTCTATTTTGGTGGCATCATCACTTCCATCGCCTTAGGCCTCGGCCTTGGCAACCACCTCCAGAACCTTCGCCCGATGCCTCCTGTTTTTCTCGACACCAACCATTGTCGCGCTTCTCACCTCATCAGATCCCGAGCAGATGGCAAATATCATCTGGTAGTGCGAGGCCACACTATCCAAAGCATTATCATGTCATCTCGTACCCGAATGCATCCTTAGGACAGAGCCAACTGGCTCTTTGATCCGAATGCCCCTGCTGCCCCAACTCAAGAAAATGCCCAAGGGCCTATTGATGAAGTTCAAGAAGAGTTGGACGGAGCTAACCAAGCTGAGGCATCACAACCACCTCCTATCGAAGGTCCCCCTCACGTCGTCGCCGCCGTCCTGAAACCAATTACACAAATGCGGATCTCCTCCGCTCCATCGAACAACAGAATCAGATAATTAGTATGATGGAACAACAAAACCGGCGGGCCGAACAGTTCGAAGCTTGGCAGAAAGCACAACATGATCAAATGAGGACCTCCATGCAGCAGCTCCAAGACGGCCAGGCCGGCCTGATCGATGACATGGCCAATCTCACTGTGCGAGTCGACGGCCTCCGAGACTATATTTACCACACCAGAGCTTTGAACCTCGACGCACGCGACGGAAGAGCCAGAGGCAGAGACAGAGGCAGAGGACGAAACTAGTATTACTATTTATTTCTTATATTTTGTTTTTCTTTCCATTGTACTTTCCCTTCCGTATTTTTTTCAAATCAGTGAGGACACTGATTGAGATAGTGTGGGAGCGAAGCGTTATTTCCCTATTTCCCTGTTATTTCCTATTCCGCTTGTACTTTCATTCAGAATTTTCAATTTAAAGTATTTTCATTTTGGCAAATAAAGCTCATTTATATATCTCTTTCCGTTACGTGAATTCTCCGCACTTTATTCGATATATACAAAAACTTTTATCCTCCTCAAAGCATCATGTGACACGCCAAAGGCTAACCAAGTTTGGAATTCCCGAGAAGAAAATTCTAACAAAACCGTTACCGCCCTGACACCTTAGACCTCTGGTTTATGCGAGTCAGTTTCACTACTTACTTGTACCAAAGCCTTAAGTTTCAACTCAAACGGAGCCCCAGTAGTTTATACGAGCAGTCAGCACCATCTTAAACACTTCTAAGTAAGAAACCGATGCAAATAAGTGCGTGATCTCTAGTATGAAATGAAAAATCATGAAAAAGAAAAGCCATATAGCCTAAATATAGAGACATGTTCCTTCTAAGTTAGGTGCTCCTCACCCAAGAATTTAGCCCAACGGTACGAAAATCTTCAAGATCAATAGCAGAATAAGCATATGTGCGAAGAAAAATCGAATTAGCAAAGAGATCATAGTCACCAACAGGTTTACTTGCCATGACCGTGTATGGACAACAGGCTTAATGTGATTTCGCCAGAACGAAACCGGGTAAAACTTGTTGCAAGAAACTTGATGCCGAGCTGCAGTAGCATGATTAGGACTGACTTGTATAAAAGAGAGGCATTCGAAGACTCACAGTTCAGTGTCATCGCCGTATACGTTTTGTTTCCATTGGACTCCCGGTCTCCTAACTTGACGTCTGAGAAGTCTTTTCGAAAGAAGAGCGTGCCGCGTACTTGCTAAGTTTTTAAATTTTTCCTACCTTTACTTGAGGACAAGTAAGGATTCAAGTTTATGGGAGTTTGATAACGCGAAATCGTATATATATTATGACATACATTTTAACTAATATATGACTGGTTTCACTCTGATTTCGGGTTTTTCCATGTTATTTGTCTAGTATTTTGCAGGTATTCAAAGTTCATGTTCAAATGGAGCAAGATGAAAAAAACAAGCAATTACAGATGAAAACCAGATGAAAATCAGATGAAAAACAGCAGATACGGATTTTGCTGATATGACAGTCGTCACATGACCATTACGACCGTCATGCGTATTACGACCGTCACATTCCATGACGACCGTCATGCAGACAAAAAATGCAGAAAACGTGCACGTGCTGTAAGTGCCCTCAAAGAACAAAAGGAGTGGACCACTAGCTCCTACTTTTTCTAACATCAATCCCACTTCCTGAAGCAACTAACCGTTGTAAATTCCATCTATAAAAGGAGGAAGCTGAGACCAGAAAAGGGGAGCCGCATTCAAGACCACGAAGTGCTGCCAAGTTATTTTTCATAGCGAATTTAAGTTTCAAATTTCTTTATTGTTTCCTTTTCCTTTCCTTGAAATTATGTTTGTACTTTTCAATTCTATTATGTACGAGATATTGGTACCAAGACTAAATCCTGCCGACATTTTGGAGGATTCCTCAAAGGCCAATTGAATTACTTACAGGTTTTTATTATAATTGTTAATTGAATTTTATTTTCCGTTATGATGCAAGCTTATATTTCCTGCCATTGTTTACGTGTTATTAGTTTATATTCCATGTCTAGCTAAATTAAAGTAATCGGTATGTAATAGGTAGTCAGATGGGATTCGATAATAACCGGAGTATTCTTTCCTTTACAAACTTATTTCTGGCTTTAGTTTTTAAATTGATTTTCTAAATAAACGTTTGTCGCGACAATGAGAACTTATTTAAAAGTAGTTTTGCCACGACAGTGGGAAATTCATAAAGGTATGAACCAACAAGCGACAACTGAGGTTAGGACCAGATAGTAAAAACTAAGCATTCGTTTTTAAAACAGCGACAGCGCTTTAAAAAGGATTAGAACTTAATGGTTTTCAAAAAGTAATTTAAACCCCGAACGGGATAGCGACAACATACGTTCCGCCTTAGAGTTGTGACTAGTGTCAAAAACCATCGTGAGACAAAGGTCTTTAAGCTGTCATTTTCTTCTTAAACTATTTTTGAAAATACCCAATACGCCGGTAACATGTCGAATCCTTGAAGAACCAACATATTGCATACTGATTCACGCATTTATATCTTAAGTAACGTTTTTAGTTTCCCTTTATTATACACACTTATTTTGCTTTTATTCCCCTAAAACCATACCAACCTAGCTAAACATAGTAACACCCGAGAATACTAGCTTGATTACGAGTCCCTGTGGGATCGATATCTTTTATTACTACGCGATAGACTGTGCACTTGCAGTTAGTTCGGTTAGACATAGAAAGTCGCGATCAATTATGTGAGAAAGAAGGGATTATGCATGAGGTGGTGCCACCCTACACTCCACAGCAGAATGGAGCTGCAAAAAGGAAGAATAGAACCATCATGAATATGGCGAGAAGTATGTTGAAAGGCAATCATCTACCCAAAGAATTATGGCGATAAGTTGTGTCGACAACAACATATATCTTAAATAGATGTTCAACGAAAAAGCTAGAAGGAATCACGCCAAAATAATGTTGGTCTAGTGTCAAGCCTAACTGTAATACCCCAAATTTTACCCTTATATTTAGTCAGTCGCTTCGCGTAGCATCGCATCTGTGCATCTGCTAACCACTAACCAATCCTAGAGTTGATTTGTTTCGCAGGAATCCAGTTCAAGGGCGTTTTGGTCATTTTACACTATTTTGGTTAATTCTGAAGAAAATCGGTCTTTAAGCCTCGAGGCGTTCAGAGCATGATACGTGGGACATTTGTCTACCATAGAAGTTGATTTCCTCCAAGGCATCAAGCTGGCTCGTTTTATTATTGGAAAATACCGGGAGTGTATCTAATGATTGGGTCGTTCATTTGTTCAGGAAGGAGTTTCGTTTCAGTTAATAACACGTTCTTTCGATATACATAACAGAGAGGATTTAGTTGAATTCACTTAGTTTCGATCAGGGCTATAAAGAGAATAAGCATATGAGCCAGAACTTAAATACCTTTGAATGTCATTCGTGAGTATTTATAATTTATAATTAGAAATAAATTTAAATGTTTGTGGATTTTTATTCACGAATGTTTATAATTTGTAACTAAGAAATAAATATAAATAAATTCAGGTTTGTATGTTCATAGATATTTAAGAAGTAAATGAGTACTTTTTGAAATTTTATTTCATAAAGTATTTAATTTACAAAAGAGTGACTCAAATAAACTTTGAATTCTAATTCATGAATCATTGTTTGAGTTTACAAGGATTTACATCCACAAAGGAGTATCTCTACTCTAAAGAGTCCTAAATCCTAAAGAGTTCTAAGTGTTCTTCGTGATGTCCCTCGATCTTCACCGCAAATCTCCGATTAACCTGCACAAAGGGAAACAAAACAAAACGGAAGCAGGAAAGGGTTAGAAGTTTGTTTGACACTCTCAGAACATCGTCATCATCGAGTGCCGAGAGTGGCACAACCGAAGCTGCGTCCTACCCCCGTTACCGATCCGCGCTGTTGGCGTCAGATCAGGTAACATCTGTTCTTATCATACGGGACAGCCGAGAGATAAAAGAGATAAAAGAAGCGGGACTGATTCGCTTTTGCCGCAATTGGATTTTCAAACTGATACAAAGGTAAATTTGGACTTAGACCCAGATGCCGGCAGGTCTGAGTCGTTTTGTTTTCGAAAGTTTCCAACACCTGAAATTCCACAACAGCATCAGTACAAAATTGATAACAGAACTCAAAGCAAAACAGTTCATAAGCTGCATAAACAAAACAACCACTGGTAATTGGAAATTCAAACTAAAAGTGCACAACCAAAACTGCATCAAGTCTGAACCACATAAGTGAGTTCATGAAAACCAAGTCCCAAACATGAACAGAAAGTAGAGGCTGCTGCTAATCCTTAAAAAACAGGTTAGAAACCAACTGGATCACAAACTGCTACCAAGAGGCAGGCAAAACCATGTCCTTACCAGAAGAGTCAAGTTCAAACAGAACAGAAACATGAAATACAAACCAAACTGCATCAAAACAGCATAAATCATATCACAAACCATACCAGAAAGAGCAAGATAAGCTCGCGTAATCACATCAGTTCAGTAAAACATCAAACCTAGGTTAAAATCCAAAGTTTGGATCATACCAGTCAAGCTCGAGGTGCGCACGAAAAGGGACATGGGCTCAGTCAGAGCATCATTGCCCTAAGTTCACAGCTCCAGGATAAGCCGCAAGTTGTTTTGCAATCAAATGCAGTACCGAATGTTGCAATCTCATGACAGAGACGGCAAGGTGAAGTTCCAACGGTTCAGACGAGTATCATCATTACCGCGTAACCTTCTCGGCGGTTTGGATTCAACCAAAGTGTTAGCACCAACTCTGAAAGAAGAAAAATAAAATTAATCAGAAATCAAATGAACAAGCCCATAATAGACACAACAGAGAGTCCCAATTAACTGCAACGAATCTCAAAGGGCCAAAGTCTGAAAACAACAAAGGAAATAACATCATGGAATCCATATGCCACTGGAACAACAGACACAAGGATAAGCAATCCCGCAATTGAAATCCGAAAATTGGCAGGAAGCCAGGCTCAGCACGAACCGTCATCATCGCCTCACAACTCTTCCTCGGTTGCGTTTAACTCGACCAAAGCCGTAGTACCATCCTGAAAGATGAAGAAAAAGAAGTTAACAGAGCTCATGACAGAAAACCAGAAGAGTAAAGAGAACTATCAGAGGAAAAATCCAATCAGGCAAGCCCAAATCGCATCTGAAAATCCAGAAAAATACAAGTCAATACAGGATATCCACAAATCAAAAACGAACCCAGTTATCCAATTGAAATCAAAGCGAATCCAATCAGCATAAATCCGAAAATGGAAAGAATTTCAATCACAAGGATATATGTTCCGAAAACCCAGCAAAATCAAATAACATCAGGAAGCGAATCCCAAAAAGGGGAGAAATCTCAATCAGAATCCAATCATCATAAGATACGAATAGAATCAAGTCTTATCAGTAAAAATAACGTAAATCATTGCAAATAAGGGCCCAATACCAACGGATTCAGAGAGACTATAAAAAGGGAATAGTATCACCTCGTACAAACCCTAGAAAAAGCGGCGAACCACAATCGCAAGCCAAACCCTAGCGGCCGCGATATCGAAAGAAGAAGAAGTTTTCAACCAAAGCCATCACAAGACCTCAAATCGTTCAAACGAAAGACCACCGGCGCCGTTTTAACCAAACGACGGGCAATCAACCGCTTCGGGCCTCAACTCACTTCATCATCGGCCGTTTTCACCGAAATTCCGTCGTAAATGTAAGCCATGAAACGTTTTCCTTACAATTTTCATGTTCTGTTTCAGGTTAATGAAAGGAATGAAGAAGATCGGAGAGAATCGCAGCGAAACAAAGAGAATCGCAGCAAAATGAATACGAGAGATGGAAACAAGAGTGAGAGAAAGCACAACGGCGCCGCGGGGAAGAAAAAAAAAGGGTTCTGAAACCCTAGTTCTCGTCGCTTCATATTTTCACCAACCGGGTTGGGTCCGGAGGTGATTACCGGCCCAACCCCTTTTATTTTTGTTTTTTTTTTAAAATTGTTTTTTAAAAACCCTTTATTTTTCTTTTTTCTTTATATTTAGTTAATCTTAATGTTATTAAAATTTTTTAAGTAAATATTAAAATTGTTTTTTTAAAAATAAATAACAATCAAAGAAAAACCTTTTTCCATATAATAAATAAAAAACCTTTTTTTTTAATAAATAATTTAAAAATCTTTTTTAAAATATATAAGCTGTAACCCTTTTAAAATTAAATTTAAAATATTTTAATTAACATTACGCTTTTTTAAATTCAGTTAACATCTTTTTCAAAACAACAAAATCTCCAATATTGCATTTTTCTCCTGACCCGTCCCCTTACTGTCTAACTTTGTTTACTAACGGTGTTCATCATTTGCAGCTCATGTTCACTACTATTGCGTGGTGTTTTATTTAAGTTTTATTATTATTGTAACTGCTTCTCGGTTGTAACCTCGCGAATCCTAATAATCGCGCTTTAATTCCTGCCTTTAAACTTCTGCTTGCATGGTTAAATTAGGGTATTATTCTCTGTTTGCATAATTCAATTATTTCACACATTTATCAATACTCCTGTCACATTACACCTCCGAAGGTTAGGTCTAGCTTTTGGTCGCCGCGCCAATAGTCCTCAAACTTCAACCCTTACACCTTTTTCAACCCTAAATTTTCATACATGCCTCGCCACAGGCAAAATTACCATTTTACCCCTAGCATTAGGTCAAAGAGCCGCCGCGCTCATTTTAGGGTTTCTCGCCGCGGAATCCCTAACCTAACCTAACCCTAATTACAACTTAACATTTCAACGTAGAGATTTGGAGTTTCTACACTCCACGTAAGCGTGTCCTTAAGACATGTTTATTCCCCTTGAGACCTTGATCACAATCAAGAAATCTCTAACCTTCCTTTTGAGGGGAACTACGATTACTCTGATTCCACTCCCGTAAGGATACGTAGGCACAAGATGCGATGTCTTGCCGAGTAAACTTAGAATTAACCCCTTAGGTCTCCTTTCTCACTTTTAATCCCTTTGTATATATACCTTATGAATAATAAAGCAAATAGTAAACATTTGAACAAAAGGTTCCTGTAGAGTACTACAGAAGTTTAGGGTGCTAATACCTTCCCTAAATTTAACCAACCCCCGAACCCTAGATCTTTCCCCGCATTGTGTTTACGATGCAAAATAGGTTTTCCCTCTTTTGACCTTTTCCTTCGGATAAATCAAAGAGCGGTTGTGAATTAAATTGCGATTCAAACTCATTAATAGTTTGTGATCCTATTTCCACCGCAACAGAAAATGGCGACTTCACTGGGGACTATTCTTAATTTTTGAGGGTTATCCCTAATTTGTTCATATTTATTGCCACTTGTTTTGTTATTTTGCATGTATATATTTGTGCCCTGGTTTGGGGGATTGTTCCTTGTGCAGTGAGATAAGTCCTACGCCCGGACTAGTGACATTATTATAGGATGGGGATATATTCGATGAGGCTTACCGGGAGTTGAATCCCGACTAAGTTGATTCGAGAATCACCGCTCAGTTGAGACCTTTTCGAAAATGGTTCGGTTGATCGAGTATAATCGTGAAAACTTTTTCCATGGTCGATTGGAGTCTGTGATATTGAGGACCGTAGTACCTTAACACCACCTTGGTCTTATTTAGGACGTAGTGCGGGAGCTATGTGGGAGTAATCCTACAACGGTTGCTACGCGATACTACACTCAAAAGAGGTTCTCTTGAGAATATTATTAACCCCCGAGTCAATCGGAAGGTCGATAATATCCAAAAGATGGGCTGATGACTTTGGGCACTTTTTAGAACCTTGTTCGGCAGGTACAACTAACCTATAGTACACTCCTTTTGGGGATGGGTAGACCTTAACTCCACTCATGACTTTTAACCTAGGGTTTTGTGTATTCATGTGCATGGCGTCCATAAAGCATCCCATTGCATTGTATTTCATGGAATTCAAACATCACTTATATCGCGGGATAAAATAAAAATGAAAAAACAAGGAAAATTTTTTTTGGTACCCCACGACATTCGTAAATGTTTGAATTCCATGAAATCTTCATTTGCATTTGCATCATAGCATCATATACTTTCTTGCATTGCATGCGTCTTCCGTTTTCTCATGTTCGGTTCTCTCGCCTTCCAGTTTCGTCACCCTGAGTCCTCGACACCAGTACAACACCAGAGCCCAAACTCGGAAGAGAATGGAGGATCAGACAAAAGAGATTGATCGCCTTAGCAATGAACTTGAAGACCTGCGAGGGGGTATGGGGCGTATGATGGAATTGTTACATGTCATGAATGCTAAGATGGATACCCAGCCCACTGTTGTTTCCGAGATTACCGGCGTTACTGTGAACCCTCCACCAAATGTGACCGTAGCAAGGGACCCACCTTATGGTCTTGCTCCCGGTTTTGTGTCTCCTCAAGCCACTGTTCCGATTAATCAGCCTGTTCAGCAAGCCGTGCCTTTATTTTCCGAAGTTCCTAGGGGGGCTCCTATCTTTGCACCACCTGTCGTACACACCCGTGCGCAACCGTATTTCAATGAGACAGGCTTTGATAATCTTGATGAGAATGTTGAAGGTTATGAGAAACATGACAAGCTTCGTGAGGAAGTAGACACTATCGTCCAGAGATTAAGAAAAGTAGAGGGCGATCAAATTTTTGGGACTGCTGCAAGGGACGTCTGTTTGGTCTCAGTTCTGGTCATTCCCCCGAAGTTCAAGACTCCGAACTTCGATCGCTATGAAGGTGCCACTTGTCCTAAGAGTCATCTGATCATGTACTATCGCAAAATGGCTGCCCATGTTGAGAATGATAAACTGATGATTCATTGCTTCCAAGACAGTTTGAAGGGTGCTTCTTCCAAGTGGTACTTAACTTTGGACCAGTCTCGCATTAAGAGTTTCCAAGATTTATCTGACGCTTTCATCAAACATTACAAGTACAATATGGATTTGGCTCCTGACTGAAGACAGTTGTTGAGTATGTCACAAAAGAGTTCTGATTCATTCAAAGAGTACGCTCAAAGGTGGAGAGAGATTGCTTCGCAAGTAGAACCTCCTTTGACCGAGAAAGAGTTAGCTGATTGGTTTGTCGACACGGTTCGTCCAGAATTTTACGAAAGAATGGTGGGTAGTGTGACTTCAAATTTCTCTGACATCGTTGTTGTGGGTGTCAAGATTGAATTAGGTATGAAAAGCGGTAAAATGACAAATAATCATGGTGTTTCAAAGGATCAGCCGAAGAAACCTTCGTACAGCTCTCAGAAGAAGAAAGAGGGTGAGACTAATGCAATATCCTCTGGTAGACGAAGAGACCAATTTTATCAATATCCGCAAGGTTATGCTCAACCTCAAGGGTACCCGATCCAGTATGCTTAACAACCCTATGTGGCAGCTGTTGCACCTTCTTTCAATCAACAGGTTCCTATGTATCAACCTATGCAACAATCTCCTGTTTATCCTCCTCCTAACTATCAACAAGCGCCCAACGCTCCCGCCCATCAACAGCCAAGGAATCCAGCTCCTCGCTAGAATGTTCCTAACAAGAGACCGTATAAACCTTGTCCGCCAATTCCAATGACTTTCACCGAGTTGTATCCCTCATTAGTCAAGCAAGGTCTAATTACTACTCGAGCTTTGGGTCCGCCTCCTAATCCTCTACCCGCCAATTACAACGCCGCTGCTCATTGTTTATTTCATGAGGGTGCGCCTGGTCATGATCTGGAGAACTGCTATGCTCTCAAAAATCTTGTCAGGGATTTATTGGAAAAGAAGATTTTGTCATTTGAAGATCCTCAACCGAATGTTAAGAAGAACCCTTTTCCTAACCATGAGAGTGTCAATGCCATTAGTGCCGATTCTGAGGAAGGTTATGTCTTTGATGTTGATCAGATTAAGACTCCTCTTAAGATATTCCATGCGAAGTTGTTTGAAGCCGGTCTGGTAGATATTTCCCATGTTGCATGTGTAAGTTGTGAAGACAGTATTAAGGGTTGTGTGTTGGTTCAGAATGATGTTCAAAGGTTGATTGACGAGGGTGTTTTACAGGTGACAAGCCAAGCCAAGAAGGATGAAGTCGCTGCGGTTGAGCCTGTCTTCCATCAGCCTGAATCAAAGGGTAAGGTACCAGTGTTTAATCTGTCAGGGGCAAGTTCCGCCAATCCCGTGTTCGATATACCAAAGTCGTCTATCCCTGAGGTGAATCAGCCTAAGCCTATAGTTATTCGAAGACCAAGTCCATTTCCTTTCAGTGATCCCAAAGCTGTGCCTTAGAAATATGACGTGACGATGATCGACAAGGAGTCTGGGAAGATTATTCCGAATGAAGAGGTTAAGGACACCGTGACCAATATCGCAGAGGCAAGCAGGATGACTCGCAGTGGCCGTGTGTATACTCCCCGTTCCAATGAGGTTCCACCTAAGGAAACAACTAGTATCCCAGTGCCTACCAAAGACAAAGGTAAGGGAGCCGTTACGAATGATGAAGACGCTGAGTTTTTGAGGATCATCAAGAAAAGTGACTATAAAGTTATCGATCAACTTCATCAAACTCCTTCCAAGATTTCGATTTTATCTCTGTTGATGAGTTCACCCGCTCATAGGATGGCCTTGCAGAAAGTTTTGACTCAAGCACATGTGGATCAAGATATCAGCACCAGTCGGTTTGATAGTGTGATTGCCAATCTGACCGCATGTAACACCCTTAGTTTCAGCAACGAAGAGTTACCAAAGGAGGGCCCGAATCATAATCGTGCTTTACATATATCAGTGAAATGCCAGGAGGACAATTTAGCGAGAGTGTTAGTGGACACCGGCTCTTCTCTGAATGTTCTACCCAAGAGGGTTCTTGATAAGTTGGTTTTCAAAGAGACTGTGTTGAAACCTACTCCTTTGATCGTCAAGGCTTTCGATGGTTCTCGCCGGTCGGTAATGGGGGAGGTTGAGCTTCCTATCTTGATTGGTCCACAAGTTTTTAATATCACGTTTCAAGTCATGGACATTAATCCCAATTACAGCTGCTTACTTGGAAGGCCGTGGATTCATGCCGCTGGGGCAGTAACCTCAACGTTACATCAAAAGATGAAGTTTGTGATCGATGAAAAGTTGGTTATTATACACGGTGAGGAGGATCTGATGGTCAGTAACCTGTCTTCTTTCCGTTACATCGAGGCCGATGAGAATGCTTTGGAAATCTCCTTTCAAGCACTCGAGATCGCCAATGCTGTTCTATTAGAAGTCGAAGAGACCGTGGGCCAGGGTAATCCATCTTTTGCATCTCTGAAGAGTACCAAATCAACAATTGACAGGGGCATTCCGGAAGGTTGGGGAGAGGTAATTGATGTCAAGACCAAGACTGATCGCTTCGGGTTGGGTTACAAACCAACTCAGAATGGAGCTGCCACAACTGTCGAAGGGCGTCTGAAGGTTATCCAAGAGGTATTTGTCAGCGGAGGTTTCCAAGTCAATGCCGTCAGCGACTGTGAGGAAGATAAAGATCTGAGCAACCTGGTGTTTAAGGGTGATGCAGCTTTGAACAACTGGGAGGCCGTAGAGATCCCTGTTATTTTTCCATTGTCAAAGTAATTTTAGCATTTTTCACTTACATTTTCAAATAAAAATCAGTAGCTCTGCCCAAGGCTATAGGGTCGTTTTTGTTGGGCCACCTTTCATTTTTAAAAGGATATTAATAAAGGCATTTTGTTCAATTCCACTTTGGTTCATTTGCGTTTTTCGTTTCCACTTTTAAAAATGAAGTTGGCAACCTGTTTCAAAAAAATAAAACAAAAAACAACATTTCATTTCTTATCTTACATATCTTCGAGCATTTTAATTAAGTAAGCCTTCCATTATGCAGAGACATCGCAAACCTTGTTGGATCCAAGGACTTTGTTGACACTCCTAACTGGGAGGCACCCATCTATCAAGCTGAAGACGAGGGTGAAGAAGATTTTGAAGTACCCGCTGAACTGACAAAATTGATTGAGTATGAGTACACAGAACTTCAACCGCATAAAGAGCAGGTGGACTTAATTAATCTCGGTACAGATGAAAACAAGAAAGAGGTCAAGATTGGTGCATTGCTTGGGACAGAGGTTAAGCAGGGGCTGATTGAGTTGTTAAAAGAATATATTGATGTGTTTGCGTGGTCGTATCAAGATATGCCTGGCCTAGACACAGACATTGTTGTTCACAAGTTGCCACTTAAGCCAGATTGTCCACCTATCAAACAAAAGCTTCGAAGAACGAGACCCGACATGGCTTTGAAAATTCGAGATGAGGTTAAAAAACAGTTAGATGCAGGTTTCTTGGCAGTTGCAAAATATCCAGATTGGGTTGCCAATATTGTGCCAGTACCCAAGAAAGATGGTAAGGTTAGGATGTGTGTGGATTACAGGGATCTGAACAAGGCAAGTCCGAAAGACGACTTCCCCCTGCCACATATTGATACACTTGTAGACAATACAACCAGTTTTGCGTTGTTCTCATTTATGGATGGTTTCTCTGGCTATAATCAGATCAAAATGGATCCCGATGATCGAGAGAAGACTACTTTCATTACTCCTTGGGGAACCTTCTGCTACAAAGTCGTGCCCTTCGGTTTAAAGAACGCAGGGGCAACTTATCAACGCGCTATGACAACTCTTTTTCATGATATGATGCACAAAGAGATCGAGGTGTATGTGGATGATATGATAGCCAAATCTCAGAGTGAAGAGGAACATCTAGACCATTTGGTGAAGTTGTTTGAACGACTCAGGAAATATCAGTTGAAGTTGAATCCTGCTAAATGTACCTTCGGTGTCAGATCTGGAAAATTGCTTGGTTTTATTGTTAGCCAACGAGGGATTGAGGTAGATCCTGACAAAGTCCGAGCTATTCAAGATATGCCAGCTCCGCAAACCGAGACACAAGTTAGAGGTTTTCTTAGGCGTTTGAACTATATTTCCAGGTTTATCTCTAACATGACCGCTACTTGTGAGCCGATATTCAAATTGCTTTGTAAGGGGCAGACGGTTGAGTGGAACCCTGATTGTCAGAAAGCGTTTGAGAAAATTAAGAATTATTTACAAGACCCCCCTATTCTGATTCCTCCCGTACCTGGAAGACCGTTGTTTATGTACCTTACTGTTCTTGAGAAGTCTATGGGTTGTGTGCTTGGGCAACATGATGAGACTGGAAGAAGGGAACATGCGATTTATTATCTGAGCAAGAAGTTTACCGATTGTGAAAACAGATACTCGCCATTGGAGAAAACTTGTTGTGCGTTGGCATGGGCCGCTAGGCGCCTCCGGCAATACATGGTCTGTCATACCACATTGTTGATTTCTAAAATGGATCCGATCAAGTATATTCTTGAAAAAACTGCTCAAATCGGGAGGCTAGCCCGTTGGCACATGTTGTTATCCGAATATGACATCCAGTATGTACCCCAGAAGGCAATTAAGGGTAGTATTTTATCGGATTATCTTGCAGATCAGCCAGTTGAAGATTATGAACCTCTTAAGTTTGACTTTCCTGATGAGGATATTTTGTTGATCAAGAGGGATTGTGAAGAGCCAGATCCGAGCGAAGGTCCAGAACCAGGTCTTTGGTGGAGGATGATGTTTGATGGTTCCTCGAATTTCAATGGGCATGGTATAGGTGCCGTTTTGATGAACCCAAAGGGTGGATTCACTCCGTTTACAGCCAGGTTAGACTTTGAGTGTACTAATAACGTCGCAGAGTATGAAGCATGTATTCTTGGCCTCGAAGCAGCAATTCACCTCCGAATCAAACTTCTCAAAGTAAGTGGTGACTCAGCCTTGGTTATTTACCAGGTACAAGGCAAATGGGAAACGAAGAATGAGAAGTTAATCCCTTATAAGGACTACATTGTCGAGCTGATTAAGTATTTCGACGAGATAGAGTTCGAGCATGTTCCTAGATCTGAGAATCACGTTGCTGATGCTTTAGCCATGTTAGCCTCCATGTGGAAAGTTAAATTCGTTAATGAAGCACCTCTTATCCATATTAAACACAAAGTTGAGCCCGCGTATTGTCAGGTAGTTGAAGAAGTTGAGGTGGATGAAAAGCCTTGGTTTCACGACATCAGGAACTATCTAGCCAAGCAAGAGTATCCCGATGGTGCTACTGGTCTGGACAAGAAAACGTTAAGAAGGTTGGCTTCTAAATTCTTCATCAGTAATGGTGTGTTATACAAGAGAAATCACGACATGGTTTTGCTCAGATGTGTTGATAAACGGGAAGCGAATATGTTACTGCAAGAGATTCACGAGGGGACCTTCGGAACTCATGCCAATGGTTATGCTATGTCTAAGAAGATGCTAAGGGCTGGATATTATTGGTTAACCATGGAGGCTGATTGCATCCAATACGCTAGAGAATGCCATAAGTGCCAAATTTACGCTGATAAAATGCATGTACCTCCATCGCCGTTGAATGTTTTGTCGTCACCATGGCCGTTCTCAATGTGGGGCATTGACATGATTGGGGCAATCGAGCCGAAGGCTTCTAATGGTCATTGTTTTATCCTTGTTGCTATTGATTATTTCACCAAGTGGGTAGAGGCTGCCTCCTACACCAACGTGACTAAGCAAGTGGTTGCCCGCTTCATCAGGAAAGAAATTATATGCCGTTATGGAATTCCAAGTCGGATAATAACTGACAATGGCACCAATCTGAATAACAAGACTATGAAAGAGCTGTGTGACAGTTTCAAGATCACGCATCACAATTCTTCTCCGTACCGTCCTAAAATGAATGGGGCCGTTGAAGCTGCGAATAAGAATATCAAGAAAATCCTGCAAAAGATGGTCGTGACTTACAAAGATTGGCATGAGATGTTACCGTTTGCTTTGCATGGATACAAAACCTCAGTGCGAACTTCGACAGGGGCAACACCTTTCTCATTGGTGTATGAAATGGACGCCGTACTCCCCATTGAGGTAGAGATACCTTCTTTAAGGGTGTTGATGGAAGCTGAACTTGAAGAAGCTGAGTGGGTTCAAGACAGACTGGATCAGTTGAATCTCATTGACGAGAAACGCATGACAGCTATGTGTCATGGGCAATTATATCAGAAACGAATGAAAAGAGCATTTGATAAGAAGATTCGTATCCGTGAGTTCCGTCAAGGGGAACTCGTACTCAAAAAGATCTTGCCAGTGCATAAAGATATGCGTGGAAAGTGGATGCCCAATTATGAAGGCCCATTTGTTGTAAAGACTGTTTTCTCTGGAGGGTCTCTGATACTTACAACAATGGATGGTGAAGAGCTTGCACACCCCGTGAATTCTGATGCAGTCCGAAAATATTATGCCTAAAAACCCGCTAAGTCGAAAACCTGCAAAAGGCGACTTAGGTAAAAGTAAGGGTTGAAAAAGAAATAATAATAAAAAGCTCGCTAAGTTGAAAACCCGAAAGGGCGGCTTAGGCAAAAAGGAGCGTCCCGGTGGATTGAAAACCCGAAAGGGCGGTCCAGGCAAAAGTTAGGGACAAAGGTATTTCATTGCATCAGAAAACACCGATCATTGCAAACACACTTTCCGCATAAGAGCCATTTTCCAGTTCTTTCATCCTCGTCCAAAGCAAGATTATGGATTAGTCTTAGTTATTAGTGTCAGTAGGTGTCGTTGGATCCAATGTAACCTTTTCCCATGTTGCCAATTTCAAAGCATAATCATCTGTGGAGCTATGCCCTCAGCAAGCTGCCATCCCTTAATAAAAGATACCATTTTGTTACTTACATTCCTTGGTGCATTACTCTTGTTTTCTATTGTTATGCAAAATGCATTTATTCTTAAAATTTTGAAAATGAAAGGTGCATTGAAAAGTTTTAAAACTGTTCTTCGAAAACGCAATCGAAAATATAAGAAATTACTTTGACTAGTGGAAATTTCGGAAGGATCTCTTCACTCCTCGAAAAATCTCATTGTTGCAGAGACACTTTTAAATCATTGCTCTGACACAGTCCCCAGAGAGACTATAAGCTGACAACCTTTTCTTGGGTAACTCGAAAGTGTCCTTCAGGTTTTCTTCTCCCCATGTGAAGACGTGATACTGTGTGTAACCCGGTGAACTGACTTTAAACAATGTTGCGGATAGCAAGAGTCGCCACCGACTTTTATTTTATCCATAAGGAAAGGTTATAAAAGAACAGGAAAGACCTTAGAGAATATTTTGGGTCCGGGGGTAGGTTATGAAAAGGGAAGGTATTAGCATCCTTTTCATCCATGGTTATCCATGGGCTCTTAGGTACTTAAGCTCACTTTTGAATTGTTTTGAAATTGTAGTGTGTGAATAGAAAATTTTCAGAATAGTTAATAAATAATCCATGTAAGGATGTGTTAAGAACTTGTTTGAAAACTTGTTGAAAATTTGTTTAAGTGCGAAACAATTTTGAAGTGAGCAAGCACCTAGGAGTAACCTACCCTAATGTTTAAAGGTCTTTCTTATTCTTCATTCTTTCCTTTAGTAAGACTATCCCTACTATAATGGAGTAGGTAGTCCTTACTTTGGATGTTAAGGGACATGTGAGGGACAATTTGACTTTGAAGGCCATTGTGGGATGTAATAAGCACATATAAGGGACCATCATCATTTTTCGAAAGGGACTCGATTCGTAAAGGCAACCATAAGGGACTTTGATGATTTTTCTATTTGAGGGACTTGCTTTATACACCCCACTTAACCATTATTCGTAGGCAACTTGAGGGATATCCTTAGGAAGTGAGACGGCGATTAAAATCGACTTACGTGTGTGACGTGTTTATTTTAATTATCTTTATTTAAAAGTGATCTAAATTTATTTTAATATTACATACATGTTGTTACACTCCCTAATTACTAACCATAATAATAATTAAATAATTAAACAACTTTACATCCAAGAAACAATTACAAAATAATAAGCAAAATAATTAAATAGCAAAGATAAATAAAATATAAATAAGCAATAATAAATAATAAAGGGGGTTAATTCTAAGTTTACTCGGCAAGACATCGCATCTTGTGCCTACGTATCCTTACGGGAGCGGAATCAGAGTAATCGTAGTTCCCCTCAAAAGGGAGGTTAGAGACTTCTTGACTGTGGTCAAGGTCTCAAGGGGAATAAACGCATCTTAAGGACACGCTTACGCGGAGTGTAGAAACTCCAAATCTCTACGTTGAATTGTTAAGTTGTAATTAGGGTTAAATTAGGGATTCCACGGCGGGAAACCCTAAAATGAGCGCGGCGGCTCTTTGACCTAATGCTAAGGGTAAAATTGTAATTTTGCCTGCGGCGAGGCATTTGTGAAAATTAGGGTTTGTAGTTTGTAGTTTTGAGGATTTGAAATTGAATGTGTGAAGTTTTACGGACTATTGGCGCGGCGGCCAAACAGTTAGACCTAACCTTCGGATGTGTGCAATGTGACAGAAATAATAGTAAACGCGTGAGATAATTGAATCATGCAAATAGAGAGATAATGTCATAATTTAAACCATGCAAGCAGAAATTTAAAGGCAGAATTTAAAGAGCGATTGTTAAGTTCGCGAGGTTACATGAGAGGAGCAGATACAATATGATAATGAAATTTGAATTGAACAATAATAAAATAAAATAAATAACGGTTCTAGTTATTATTTTAAAAAAAGATTTTAGTTATTATTTTAAATTTATCTAAAAAAAAGTTTTTCTTAAAAATAATAGGTTTTCATATTAATTTGGAAAAGATGTTAATGTTATTTATTTTAAAAAACAAATTTTTATATTATAACAAATTTTAATAAACTAATGATAACAATAATAATAATAATGGTAATAATAATGATAATAATGATAATAATGATAAATAATGATAATAATAATAATAATAATAATAATAATAATAATAATAATAATAATAATAAAGCAATAATGAATTTTAAATGTGCCAAATAACCCAACAATGTTGCTAACGCAGAAATGCGCTCATCGCAACCAGATCTAAATCGGACGAAACAAAATTTATCGCAAAGAAAAAGAAATTAAGCAAAAAATAGTATTATTGCTCACACAAAAATGCGATCATCGCAACCAGATCGAACTAACACAAATGTCACGCGTCATGCACACAAATGTGCAAACATCGTATCGACATAATTCGATCAAAAATCTTATATATATAAACTCTAACAATTTAAAAATTATATATATATAAACGTAACAGTAATAGATAAAGAAAAAGAAATAACGGTAATAGATGAAGAAAAAGAAATAACGGTAAAAGATGAAGAAAAAGAAACAACAGTAATAGATGAAGGAAAAGAAATAACGGTAAACGATGAAGAAAAAGAAACAATAGTAATAGATGAAGGAAATTGTGCCATTTTTACTTTTTAGAAAAAAATGCATGCCATATGATATTTACCTGCAAAAAGTCAAACGACTACACAAATTTGTTAGTAATTGATTAAATGCAATGAAATGCGACGACAAATCTTAGGGCAAAATTTGGGGTATTACAGTTATTATGATAATATTTCTCACCCAACCTCTCTTTGATGTTGGCAAAAAAAAAAAATCATGAAGTTTGACTTTGGTTTGACCACAGTTGACCTCAGTTTGACCTTTTAACTGCATTGACTGCTTTTGACTTATCTGATCATCTGACTGAGCAAACTTTTGAGAAAAGTCTTGAAACTTGACATGGGGGTTCTTATACACATATAAGATGTTATGAAGCTCACTTGAAGTCTTGGAAGTCCATTTAGCCTGATTAAAGTCAAAACCCTAGTTTTGGATGCACTGCTTAGGAGGTGCATTGTCTGAGGGAATTGTCAACTCTTCTGACCAATTATGAATTTTGTGAACCTTGTGAACCTTCTTGGAACACAAAGTCTTGTATTGTGAGGGCAAATTTTGGGGTGCAACAGCTGCCCCTGTTCAATTTTCTGAAACCTGAGGGGTTAGATTGGTATATTTGCCAGTCGTAACCTGGAAGGTTGAAGGGGATTGAACACAAAAGCCCAAAAATTTGCACTCACCAATGCATGGAGTGATATTGATGGTTGGTTGAACATGATTGAGTGGGCTTAAAGATGCCACTAGGGGAAAGTTCTTCAGTAGTATAATGAGAACTGTCAGGAGTCTGGAGTAATACTGATGTAACAGCATGTCTTCATGAGGATAGAGCAATCAATAATGATAACCCTAAAGCAGTCTTGAAGTGATAAATCTGACCTCAGGAGGATAGAGCAATCAATAGCTCTAAAGCAGTCTTGAAGTAATAATGGCTTCAGGAGGATAGAGCAATCAATAGCTCTAAAGCAGTCTTGAAGTAATAGAATGGCTTCAGTAGGATAGAGCAATCAACAGCTCTAAAGCAGTCTTGAAATAATAATGTGATATGTCTTCAGGAGGATAGAGCAATCAATAGCTCTAAAGCAGTCTTGAAGTAATGATTTCAGGAGGATAGAGCAATGGATAGCTCTAAAGCAGTCTTGAAATAATAATGTAATTTCAAGAGGATAGAGCAATGGATAACTCTAAAGCAGTCTTGAAATAATTAGATGGCTTCAGGAGGATAGAGCAATGAATAGCTCTAAAGCAGTCTTGAAGTAGTAATATGACCTCATGAGGATAGAGCAATGAATAGCTCTAAAGCAGTCTTGAAGTAATAGGATGATTTCAGGAGGATAGAGCAATCAGTAGCTCTAAAGCAGTCTTGAAGTCATGAGAGGCTGTCAGGAGGATAAAATAACCCTGAGGTTACAATAAAGCAGTCCAAAGTAATAAGAAGCTCATCAGGAGGATAAAGTAACCCTGAGGTTACAATAAAGCAGTCCCAAAGATCATAAGTTTGTTTGTTGGATAATTAACCTGAAAACAAGGTAGCACTCTGTATAACAACATTAGTTTATGCTTTATGTATGCATGTATGACATGATGCACTTAGGTAATGTACTATAGACATATATGTTATGGTATGATGTAAATGATGTATGTATGATATGACACTGCTGGAAGTGTCTGGATATCCTTGTATAACAACTGCTGGCCAAGGAAAATAAATCCCGATTCGTTGTTGAAGAATATATAACCCTCCGTCTGCTGGGGATAACAAGGTATAGATAACCTCCCGTTGTTGGGGATAACAAGGTATAGATAACCTCCCGTTGTTGGGGATAGTAGGGTATAGATAACCTTCGTTTTCATTTGATAGTAGGATAAGTATAACATCCCGTCTTCGTTCATCGTGCCCTTATTGGAAAGTAATTTCCCGTATATCCGTATGAGGATAAAAGAGATGGATATAAATTCCAGGGGAGATTAGACTTTGTGAAAATGGATTAGTCCTACTGATGGTTTGTAACTGTCTTGTAAAGATGAACCGGCGAAGCTTCGTTGAAATCCTGCCCTCGTTCGTCCTTAGTAAATACTATTACTGCATTTTCATGCATTTCTGGTAAACATCAATCATATTCAAAGGCATACATACATTCAAACACAACCAATGGACGTTTCGCTTATGTAAATAGGGTAAAAGTAAATCTGGATTCAAAAGATGGAGTTTATTTATATCAAAAGTGACTCATACACGGGTAAGTTTGTACAAGGAGACATAAACCCTAGTAAGAGAATTTTGTCATGAAGTTTTACAAAAAGAATCAGCTATGTGGGAAATAATCCTATTGAGTTTCAATTCTACTATTGCCACTCAAGTATCTCATCTTCTTGCTGTTGAGACAGAAACGATTGGATTGAGCTTTATCTGTTTGAGCTTGAGTAAGTAGTACAACTGGTTGCAGTTTCATGAGTGATCCAAACGAGACATAGTCATACGCTTTAATCCCTAACTTTTGCCTGGATTGCCCTTTCAGGTTTTCAATCCACCGGGATACCCTTTTTTGCCCAAGCCGCCTTTTCAGGTTTTCGACTTGCCGGGTGTACATCTTTTTATATATATATCCCTAATTTTTGCCCAAACCCTTTTGGTTTGCCGGGATGCCCTTATTTTTGCCTAGGCCTGTCAACCTAGCGGGTCTCTTTTTATGCGTAGTATTTTTTAACTATGTCTGCGTTTACAGGTTGTGGGAAGTCTTCACCATCCATTGTAGTCAGTATCATGGCACCTCCTGAGAACACTGTCTTGACTACAAATGGTCCCTCATATGTTGGAGTCCATTTGCCCCTAGGATCACCCTGTGGTAATATGATACGCTTGATTACCAAGTTACCAGCCTGATATACCTTTGGCTTAACCTTCTTGTTAAAAGCTTTGATCATCCGTTTCTGGTACATCTGGCCATGACAAACTGCTGCTAACCTTTTCTCATCAATCAAATTTATCTGGTCAAGTCGAGTCTGAATCCACTCATCTTCATCCAAGCCTGCATCCTTCATAATTCTCAAGGAGGGGATCTGAACTTCAATAGGCAGAACTGCTTCCATACCATAGACTAAGGAGAATGGGGTTGCCCCTGTTGAAGTACGTATTGTAGTACGATAACCATGCAGAGCAAATGGTAACATCTCGTGCCAATCCTTGTAAGTAACAGTCATCTTCTGTACAATCTTCTTAATGTTCTTATTAGCAGCTTCAACTGCCCCATTCATCTTTGGACGATACGGAGAAGAGTTGTGATGCTTAATCTTGAACTGCGTACAGAGATCAGTAATCATAGTGTTGTTCAGATTAGAGCCATTGTCAGTGATAATCCTTTCAGGGATACCATACCTACATATGAGATTATTCTTAATGAACCGAGCCACAACATTCTTAGTCACAGATGCAAATGAAGCTGCCTCTACCCACTTCGTGAAGTAATCAATAGCAACCAGGATGAAACGATGCCCATTAGAAGCAGTAGGCTTGATCTCACCAATCATATCAATGCCCCACATGGCAAAGGGCCAAGGAACAGTCAACACATTCAATGGAGATGGAGGTACATGTACTTTATCAGCATAGATTTGACATTTGTGACATGTTCTGGAGTGTTGATAGCAATCAGCTTCCATGGTAGACCAATAGTAACCTGCTCTCAAAATCTTCTTTGCCATGGTATGACCACTAGAATGAGTGCCAAAGGTCCCATCATGCATCTCTTCCATAATTTCTGTAGCTTCCTTCTTATCCACACAACGAAGCATAGTTGAATCATGATTACGCTTATACAGAATGCCATTACTCAGAAAGAACTTAGCAGAAAACCTTCTCAGGAACTTCCTATCTTTGACAGATGCCCCTTCAGGGAACTCCTGAGCTTCAAGATAGTTTTTCACTTCATAGAACCAAGGCTTCTCCTCTGCCCCTTCAGTGTCAATCTCATTGCAGTATGCAGGCTTCTCAAATCTATCAATGGTAATCTTGGGAGCTTCATCATCCCAGCTGATCTCAAACATAGATGCCATGGTGGCCAATGCGTCTGCCAACTGATTCTCTCTTCGTGGAATATGTCCAAAAGTAATCTCTTTGAAATGTGGGATCAAAGACAACACATGTTCTCTGTAAGGAATGAGATTATCATGCTTTGTATCCCAATCTCCTTTAATCTGACTTACTACCAGAGTTGAATCTCCATACACCTCAAGGAACTGAATCTTCATATCAATAGCAACTTGCATACCCATGATACATGCCTCATACTCAGCCATGTTATTGGTACAATAGAAACAAAGTCTGGCAGTAATCGGGGTATGACAACCTTCAGGGGAACTAATCACAACACCAACACCATTACCATGTGCATTGGAGGCTCCATCAAAAACCATAGTCCATCGGGATCCTTGTTCAGGTCTGTCATATTGTCCAGGTTCTTTGGTAACAGACATAATGTCTTCATCAGGGAACTCAAAATTCATTGACTGGTAATCATCTACTGCTTGATGAGCCAAATGATCAGCAACAACACTCCCCTTAATGGCCTTCTGAGTAGTATACTGTATATCATATTCCGTCAAGATCATTTGCCATCTTGCAATTCTTCCGGAGAGAGCGGGTTTCTCAAATATGTACTTGATTGGATCCATCTTCGAAATCAACAAGGTAGTATGGGTCAACATATACTGTCTTAGTCGGCGAGCAGCCCATGCCAAAGCGCAGCAAGTTTTCTCGAGCAGTGAGTATCTTGTTTCACAGTCGGTAAACTTTTTGCTAAGGTAGTATATTGCCTGCTCTTTTCGACCAGACTCGTCATGTTGCCCCAATACACACCCCATTGAGTTGTCTAATACTGTTAAATACATAATCAAGGGTCTTCCATCAACTGGTGGCATTAAAATTGGAGGTTCTAGCAAATATCTCTTGATTTCATCAAAGGCAGTCTGGCACTCATCATTCCATTCCATCACCTGATCTTTCCTCAACAACTTGAAGATTGGCTCACAGATGGTAGTTAATTGGGAAATAAATCTTGCAATGTAGTTCAATCGTCCCAAGAAACCTCTAACCTCCTTCTCAGTACGGGGAGCTGGCATCTCTCGTATAGCTTTCACTTTTGCAGGATCCACTTCAATACCTTTTCCACTGACAATGAAACCCAGGAGCTTTCCAGATCTAACTCCAAAAGTACACTTGTTTGGATTTAATCTCAACCTGTATTTCTTCAACCTCTCAAACAACTTGTGCAGATGATCAAGATGTTGTTCTTCATTCTGAGACCTGGCTATCATATCATCCACATATACCTCTATCTCATGATGAATCATATCATGAAACAAAGCCACCATAGCACGCTGATATGTTGCCCCTGCATTCTTCAAACCAAATGGCATTACCTTATAGCAAAAGGTGCCCCACTGTGTCACAAATGTAGTCTTCTCCATATCTTCAGGTGCCATCTTGATTTGATTGTAACCAGAGAAACCATCCATAAAAGAGAATACCTTATGCTGAGCAGTGTTGTCTACCAGAATATCAATATGAGGAAGTGGAAAGTCATCTTTAGGGCTAGCCTTGTTCAGATCTCTGTAGTCTACACACATACGTACCTTACCATCTTTCTTAGGAACTGGTACCACATTTGCAACCCACTGAGGATAAGAAGTTACGGCCAAGAACCCTGCATTGAATTGTTTCATTACCTCTGCTTTGATCTTTTCTGACATTTCAGGACGCATACGACGAACCTTCTGCTTCTTTGGACGACAATCTTCTTTCACTGGCAAACGGTGAACCACAATGTCTGTATCCAACCCTGGCATATCTTCATAAGACCAAGCAAAGATCTCCACATAGTCACGTAGCATCTGAATCAACCTGCTCTTGACACTGTCCTCTAAATCAGCCCCTATCTTGACCTCTTTTCTGTTTTCTTCAGTTCCCAGATTCACAACTTCGACTGGCTCTTCATGTGGCTGTATAGCTTTCTCTTCTTGTTGTAACAACCTAGCAAGCTCTACAGGTATTTCACAATCGTCCTCGTTTCCGTCTTCAGTTTGATAGATCGGATTCTCGAAATTGTAATTGGCAATAGTAGAACTGTTATCAACTGGATCCAGAGTGGATGAGGATCTGCATTTTAGTGACGTGGGTGTGTGTAAGAACACATAGCTGATAAAGCAAAAATAAAAGAAAAAGAAAGACAAGGAACACAATATTTACGAAAACGAAACGTCCACTGATTTTATTGAATGAAGTATGCAAATGAAATGACAACCCGTAACAAGCACACCATTGTGCCCCGGGTAAGGCACATGGCTTGAAAGTTTTAATTGTTCCAGAAATTACAAATTTAAAAACATAACACAGTAATAGTATTTACTCCTGACTAAAGGAGATAGGGATAACATCTTCAGCTTTCCAATTATTGAGTCCAGCACCCACAGTAGGAAAAATCCATGCCTCCAAGTTGTAGTCTTCATCTTGATCTCCCACAGCATTGATAACCCCTTGATTGGTGATACGAACAGCACGAGCACGACGAACAGCCTTCTGGGACTCTTCTTCCACCACAGCTTTTGCATCATTGAGGGAGGCCATTGCCATTGTTGGAGGGTTTCTGATGACCACAGGAACCTTCTTCACAGCAGGAGGAGTCACACAATCCTTAACAGCCCAGGGAACCACTTCAAATGACTGACATGGAGTTTCAATGTATTCACCTTCTACTTCCAGATACTTGAAAGTGTTTACATGGCTGACAAAGTATTCTTCCTCTCCAAAGACAGTAACAACTTTTCCATTCACCGGATATCTCAACTTTTGATGTAATGTGGAGGTCACAGCACCTGCCCCATGGATCTAGGGACGACCAAGCAGACATGAGTACGAAGGACGAATATCCATCACATAGAATGTAGCGGTAAACACCTGAGAGCCAACCTTGATTGGAAGATCAATTTCCCCATGCACTACTCTTCTAGAACCATCAAAAGCCTTTACCACAATATTACTGGGCTTCAATACCGTATCTTTAGGACTCAGCTTGTTCAGGACTTCCTTATGCAACACATTCAGAGAGGAACCATTGTCTATCAGCACATGAGACAGGGTAGTGCCCCTGCATTCAATTGAAATATGCAAGGCCCTGTTATGATCCCTCTTGGCAGGGGTCAAGTCAGCATCAGAAAATCCTAACCCGTTGTCATAGGTCAGGTGAGCAACACAATTCTCAAACTGGTCCACAGAAATTGCACTGGGTACATGAGCCATCTTTAGAAACTTGATCAATGACTTGGCATGAGCCTCAGAACATAATAACAGGGAGAGCATAGAAATCTTTGAGGGAGTATGCCCCAGCTGATCAACAATATCATAATCACTCTTGCGAATGATTTTCAATACTTCTTCCATCTGCTTAGAGAGGTCATCAACAGCTGGCACATCAGTAGATACAGGCCCAATAACAGGACCCTTGCCCCGAGCATCAGTGGTGGAAGTAACAGCAGGAGTAACTGCACTCTTAGAAGCAACTGGAGGAGAGAAGACTCTTCCACTACGAGTGATCTTGCTAGATCCAGCAATATTATCAATGTCAACAGGCATATCAGGTAAAGGCTCCTGCTTGACACCATGGATGTAAACATCAGACCCATAGTGCCAAGGCACAGCTTTGTCAGATGTATAAGGAATAGGACCAGGAGTGGTAATGATCAGAGGAGCTACTCTGGCTTCAGCAACAACTTTCACAGGACCTTCAGCAGTAATCTTGATTGGGCCCTGATGAGTGATTTTAATGGGACCCTTTGAAGTGATTCTTAGTGGTACTTTGTCAACCATGTCAACCTCTTCAATCTTCTTACCCCGAGTCAGATGATCCACCATACTTTCTACAGATGCTGGTCTTCTTTCAAACACTATAGTATATTTATCCATGAGACGTTGAATCCCATCTCTCAAAACGAAGCAACTATCCGGCTTATAGGTACAATATAGACAATCTTCATGACAACCTGGAAAGATCCCAGCTTGTACTAACCTCTTTTTGATAACAGACAATGGTGTGCTCAACTCCATAACTGAATAGACATGCAGATCTTCATCAACATCTTCATCAATGGCATTGACAGTCTTCTCGTGATTTGGCATTGGAGCTGTAATCACATTTGGAGTACCTGGTGGATCAAACTCAATTTTTCCAGCATCAATCATATCCTGAATTTTGTTCTTCAAGACCCAGCAGTTATTAGTATCATGTCCTGGACAGTTTGAATGATATGCACATCGTGCATTGGGATTGTACCTGGGAGAGGTAACATTGGGATTCTGAGGGGCCTCCCTCAGGGTAATAAGTTCAGCTTTCAACAAGTGTTGCAATGCCTGAGCCATTGACATGTTGATCTTCGTGAACTGTCTTCTAGCCCTCTGTTGGTTGCCTTGAGGCTGCTCTGTTGTTGCAGGAGTTGGATTTGAAACATGAACTGCACTAACGGACTGATGCCTTCTGTTACGATCAGGCTGACCATACACAGCATTAGATTCTTTCTTCCCAGTGGGAGGCTTCTTTGCAGCACCTGATGAAGAAGTGCCCACTTGGATCTTACCACTCTTGATACCATTCTCTACTCGCTCTCCTGTCATGATCAACTCAGTGAAGCCAGATGATGAGCTTCCAATGAGATGACTGTAAAACGGACCATTCAGCGTACACATGAACATATCAACCAACTCCCTATCAGTCAAAGGGGGTTGAACTCTTCCAGCTAAGTCTCTCCACTTCTGAGCATACTCCTTAAAGCTTTCTTTGGCACCCATAGACATGCTTTGAAGCTGCATGCGAGTGGGGGCTAAGTCAGCATTGTATTGATACTGCTTGTAGAAAGCTTCAGCAAGGTCATTCCAATCTCTGATGTTGACACTCTCCAACTGATAATACCACTCTAGCTGAGCTCCAGATAAACTCTCTTGAAAGAAATGGATCCACAACTTTTTATCAGCAGTGTGAGGTTGCATTCTTCTGACATAAGACCTCAGATGCAATTTGGGACAAGAGACCCCATCATAGACAACAAATGTAGGAACTTTGAACCCAATGGGTATGACCACCCCAGATATCAAGCTCAAATCCTCAAAATCCAGCCCAGATGATTTCTGTAATTCCATAGCATCCATTCTATCCACTAGCATCTTGAATTTGTCTTCGTTAGGCTCATGGTAGTAGTTAGCCTCAGAATCAGAGTCCCCCATATGTCGCTACTGCGAAAATCGGCGCCGGCTGACAGAAGAGTCGCCACCGTGCGTTATTTATCCCTCAGAGCGGGAAAGGAAACGCTCGAAGTAAACCTCGCAAAAAACGGGGAAAAGGTATGGTCATCGCAACCATAGCCTGGGTTCGGGAGTCGGTTACGCAAGGGGAAGGTATTAGCACCCCTCACGTCCGTCGTACTCGACGGGATCCACGCTTGCTTGGGTTGTCTACTGGATGCAAAACAATCTTATCTACGGCTGCTAAATCTAAACGGAAGGGAATTGACTCGATAGAGCATCGCACTCTATGCCTACGTATTCTCAAGAGAGAAAGTCAGAGTCAACGTAGTTCGGGACTACAGGGAAAATTGGCTCGCCAAGACATCGCGTCTTGTGCCTACGTACTTCCACTGGACGGAAGATCAGAGCTTTACGTAGTTCAGACTAACTACGGCTAAACAAACGTTCTCACACAGCAGTGAGAAAAACAACTGGCTTCACAGGGTCGGGAACCTATGGTCACAACTATGGCTGAGTCTCAAATGCACTTGGGCAAGAGAGAAAAAATGGTACTCAATTAGTCGTCAGCGGGAAAGTCTCGATCGCACAGCCGCGAGAGAACAACAGGTTAGTCGTTAGTGTGCTCGCTAGGATATCGCATCCTATGCCTACATATCTTCGTCTGGAACGAAGAATCAGAGCAGCTGTAGTTCGGCTACTATCGGACCACAGCTCAAATCTCGTTTTATTCATCTCTGAAAAATGATTACAATGAGTGCACACTGAAAAATAAATCTCCTAGGACGCTATCCTATTCTATCTTGAAAAATCAACTGAAAATAGCCCCCTAACAAATGGGCCTCTAATTCTATCCCTAAAAGTCGGAAAATAATCTCTATGAAAGTATCCTAAAAGAAAATGCTTTAAAAATATTAAACCTACTTTTAATATTTTTTTTCCTTTTTTCTCCTTTTCTTTTCAACATATTTTTTCTTTTTTTCTCAAAATATTTTCTTTATTTTTCACAATATTTTCTCATGAATATTTTCTCCTTTTCTTTTCTCATTTTTCTTAACATTTTTTCCTTATGGTATTTTCTTTTCATTTTTTCATTTCAAATCTATTTCTTTATTTCTTTTTTCATTTTTCACAATATTCTTTTCTATTTTTTTTATTTTCTCAAGCATATCTTCTTTATCCCTTTTTTTCAAATATTTCTTTTCACTCTTTTTTTTTCTCTTAATATTTTTCTTCTTCACAATTTCTAAAAAAAAAAAGGAAATAATAAAAACATCCAAAGAAATGGGGCTGGGGGTATACTGCTATACAGGGGGAAGTTTAACAAGAAAATAATAAAAAAAACCACACTGATTGGGCCCAACCCAGTTCTTCTTCACAAAAAACGCAAAGGGGGGGTGCTTGTGAAGTCTGGGTGTTGCTGGCAAAAGTTGTGTTGGGCTCAGGCCCACGTTTGTCCAAAAAATGTGAGGGAGGTGTGCCAAAAAAATGGTAACTGGGCCTTGGCCCAATCTTCTTCCATCGTCTCTCTCCATTCTCAAGTTTCAGAAAAAACAAACCCTAATCACCTTCCGCCGCCGCAGACCTCCATCTGACTCCCTATCTCTTCCCTCTCACTTTCCTCTATCAGAACCAACCTCCCTCTCCTCTCTTCGTCTCCCTTTCTCTTTCTCGCGATTCATCATTCAAGTTTTGACAATCTCCAGAGAATACTCTTTGATTGATGAAGATGTTCCTGAAGATTCATCAACGTCTTTGAAGCTTTCTGGATTCGTGTGGATCTTGGCCATTGTTGATAAACTTCCTGGATTTGAACGTTGGATGAAGATCTGGGATCTTGTTCGTGTTTGCTGCAGATCTTGGACCTAGTTCTGATGAAGCTTGATGAAGGTGGTTGAAGAGAGCTTCTGGGAACTGGATGAGTTCTGTTGATGGATTCTGGAGTTCATTGATGTGTGCAGACGATGATGATGTTCATCGTTCTGATGAGTTTTTGGGAGAGATTGATGAAGTTTCTGGGAATCGTTGGTGAAGGAGTTTGTTGAAACTTCTGGTATTCTTGAAGCGTGATAATGATACCGATGATGTTTGGATCGGAGAATCTAATTCTGGAAAGAATGTTGTTGAGTGGCGATGGAGGTTTAGGTGATTTGGTGGTGAACGGAAGAAAGGAGGAAGACGGTTTCTGGAGTTTGTGGCCGGAATTTGGAATTGTGGTTTCTCCGGTGACGGTTGGTGGTGGCCGGAGAAGGAATATGGTGGTTGGGTGAAAGGAAGAAGATGAAGATAGGAGGGAGATGAAGGAGGTGAACGGAACCTGGAATTGTTGGAGATCGCCGGTGGGTTGTGGTGGCCGGAGTACATGCACGGCGGCCGGTGGAGATCTCCGGTGAACGCTGCATGGTCACCACGTGGTGACGCTGGTGGAGAGGGAAAGCGCATGCGTGCCACGTGGTGGCAGCGTGGCTGAGAGAGAGAGAAAGTCTGAGGATACGTGGCGTAGCGTGGACGCGAAAAGTGGGTCCTCTCTCTTCCAACACGTGGCGTCTGCTGGGTATTTATATTGATGAGTTTTGCTGGAACGCTCCAGAAGGATCTAGATGATAGTGGAATACTCTGGACGTTTTCTTGGACAATTTGGACCATTCTGCATATTTCTGGACAAAAAAACACCCTAACTGGGCCTGCGAAGGAAAGGAGATAAGGCCCACGAAATGGGCTCCAAAATTTAGAAAAAAACTGAAAACAATATTAAAAGAACTAATTAACCCTTAATCCTATTTAACTAAACAAACCCACTAATCAGAAAATTAAACCTAAAATTCTATTAAATCTAAACTCAAATTAACTCCTAATTAAAACTCTAAAAAAATCTCTAATAAATTCTAAAAAAGACTATTATTTATTTAAATCTATGAAAAATCTATTAAATCCTAATATTCAAAAAATCTATTAATTTTCTAAAAGAAAAATCTTATTTATCCTATTAAGAAAATGATAAAAGAACTCTATATTCTTTTATTTATTTATCCTATTAAAAAAAAATGAAGCCTATTTATTTTTAATAAAGCTATTTAATTTTTTTTACCAAATCTCAAAGGATTAAAAATATCTAAAAAGAATTAAAACTATTTAAAATCCTATTAAATCCTAAAAATTGATTTAAAAGCTATTTAAAGCCCTAAAAAAATCCTATAAAATCCAGAAAAATCCCGATAATTCCCAGAGGGACAAAATAAGCACCGAACGACACAAAAATAATCGGTAAAAATAAACGGGCACCGAAATATCCCAAAAATCAATTCTACTGATCAAAAACACCTGAAACACGAGACGAGAGCTGTGATCCCTGATACAATCAATACAAATGAAAAATGTAATGTATGCAATATGCAGATGCGGATGCGGTTATGCGTCGAAACATCGAACCCAATGCGAGACCCGGTTGGTCAAATTTTGGGGTGCAACAGCTGCCCCTATTCAAGCGACTTCGACCTGAATGGGTGAAGAGCGCTTAGCCTTCAGACATTCAAGGTAGATGACGGTTGAATACAAATGGAACCCTGAAATTTGCCAACCGCAAGAATATACTGCAAAACTGCTTGAGAAATAGCTTCCAATAAACTGAAGTTTGGTTGTAACGGCAACATCTGGTCAATTTTCTGATAAATTTCTTCTTCTTTTCAACACCTGTGTGACGCCACAAGTATTGAAATAATGCTTCATAAAGCAAACACTTTGATTCCCATCTCTCTCATGGGATCAAATCTGGTCAACTCACAGTTCATTGCGAACTTGAGGACAATTCTCCTGGGGAATTCTGAATAGAACTGCCTTGCACCTGTTTTGACAAAGGGGGCAGCTTCAGAAGTCTGATATATGTCAATCTTTGTTGTTGTTGTTGTTGTTGTTTTTTTTTCCGATGCTGACGTAACAAACAAATATGAAGAATCACTCCGCTGGGGAAGACAAGAAGCTGAACCACACAACTCTGCAGGTGAACAAATTTGAAACCCAATAGGTAACCATCTTGGTCTATGTTTCGACATGCGTATGCTTGATAATGATGCAATGCCCTATATGACATGAATATGCTATGCGTTTTGTTTGAAAATGCGAGGCCCAGACGGCATGGATATGCTATATGCTTTGTATAAATGCTATGGCTATATATGCAAATGCTAATGCGAGCTCTAGCTGCCAGAGAACACCAGGTCTGAAAACCACTTGGCAAAATAAATGCCGAAGGAAACGTCAACTCTACTGGGGATGACCTGAAGTCACAGAACCATCTCAGCAAAATAAATGCTGGAAACGAGAAATCAAATCCGCTGGGGATAACTGCCCTGCTGGAGAAATGAAAAAGGCACCCTGCTTGACAACTTCACTGGGGAAAGAAAGACAACTCTGCTCGGGGATGCTCTTTTCAAACCATTGACAACTGATCATACTCTGCGGGGATTGACCCAAACTGAGGTTGATTACGCGCAGCACACCGCTGGAAATGCTCTTACTATCAAGGATGTCACTCTTAATCTGCTGAAGATACTCCTGATCCTACTCTGATGCGGGGTAAAAGACAATCTCGACTCTTCCGGGGATAATGAGCAACTTTCATCTGCTGAAGAGTGACAATTCTGATTTAACAACATCCACAAGGAATTCAATCATTACTCGGGGCGCTGGCATCCGTCGAGCTTCGTATCGGGAAACATGACAACATGCGAGTCATTGGGAAATACTGTGCCAGATACCTTTAGGTTTTTTTGTAGTTTTCTGGTTTAGAATAAACATGGACTATGTACACAGTGGAATGGAAAATACTAGACGAGAACTAGCATTCAAAGGTAGACTACCAGGCGAGAACTGATAGGAAAATAGGTTAGGAAAATTGATTTTTGTGTTTTTGAACATCAGATGGGGCTGACTGGAATAACAGGCTAAGGTATAGACAACCAGGCGAGGACTGGCTGAAAGCTAACGTACACCAGGCGAGAACTAGTATAACACTTGAGGTTAACACACGAGAACTGATTACGCGATGACATGTACCAGGCGAGAACTGATACAGCTCTTGAAGAAACGGTGACCAAACGAGAATTGGTTACCAATAAACTGCACCAGGACGGGAACTGCTGCTTACAATAAACTGCACCAGGACGGGAACTGCTGCTTACAATAAACTGCACCAGGACGGGAACTGCTGCTTACGGAAGGGTGGGCCAGACGAGAACTGGTTACCGATTTGCCAGGCGAGAACTGGCCTTTGGAAACGACTGGTTACTGACACGCAACAGGTTTAAGCTGCAGGATAATGATCCAATGACCACAAGATCTTCTTATTTGAAAGGTTTTCGATAAGGGTATTGACATGATTCCCCGATACTCAACTCTGGCTGGGGATAAACAGACTTGTTTGAACAACTTGCTCCTGGTACACTCAGCTGGGAATAAAAGACTGGCTTGCACAACTTGCCCCATTACAATGCACCTTGCCCCAATCTAACTCTTGGGAATACCTGCTCTGAACAACTTGCTACGAGAATACTTCGAGAATACTTGCCCCGGCATCTGCACGACAAAAGAATTCAATCTCCAATCAAACACCTAACAACCCAGTTGATTTCAACATTCTCTGCGATGACTTGCCCCTGAATGAGCGTTCTAGCGACTCAACCTGATCTGATTATCCATTGGAAGCATCTGCTTTCAAATCTCAGCGCTCTGCATAATTGCCCCTGATTGGATCTTGAGAAGACTCCTTCTGATCAACTGCTTCTCAAACAAACTGCCCCTGCCCAACTAGAACTTCGGGATTTGTCCTCAGACTGACTGATACTGACTTTACTGGAAGATAATGCCCCTGATTCACAAGGCTTCACAACATACACCATTCTGGTTCAGACTGCTGGGTTACTCAGTCCTGCTCGATTAATCCTGCTGGAGTTTCTTTCATGCCAACTACTAACCTGCAATTTGAATCGTCTGTCTACGAATGGTGATCTTAATGCAATGGTTATGCAGATTTTGAAAAAATTTGAGCTGTCACTCATTTACATGCATATGATGATGAGTGACGAATGAACCAAAGTTCAAACGTAGTGCTTACGTGGTCAGTGAAAATACAACCAAGATGTGACTAGCAAGTCAAGAAGGAGTCAGGTTACTCAACCTTATCGTAATGCGCTTCAAATTTACCCTACCTCAATTAGGTCTTTTGAGGGTTGTATCGTGGTCGGGTTCACGGTTCGTGAAACAAAGGATATTCGGCTCAAATTTTGATTTGTACCCACCCCTTCTACGTGATGATCTCCGATCCTAAGGTTCAGTTAACCTGGCACAAGCACTCGCCTCTTCGAGTAGTATGTTGAATGGTAAGAACCACAGTTAAGGAATTCACAATGCTTTTCTAGAGTGACAGTTACTCCTTCTTCGCTTTCGGTGTCTGTGTACACGACTTTGTGATTTGCTGGGGAAAATTTCTTTTTAATCCCTCTTTTTCATTCTTTTGGTTCCCTAATTTTTGCCTGGACTGACTCCTTTTGAGTTCTTTTCGATTTTTCGATTTCTTTTGAAGTCCAGCGGGATGCCCTGATTTTTTGCCTAAGTATTTAGCTTTCTAGCTTTTCTTTCTTTTTACTTAGCGGGCTTTCTTTCTTTCTTTCTTTTGGAACAAAGTCATGTGACACTGGTTGTCTTGATTGCTCCGAAAGGATTGTAACTGTCTCACTCCCGATTGGTGAGGTTTGACCTCTTGAAAGGTATGAACTGATTGGTCCTCGAAAGACAACACTCCTCTGTAAGACTTGAATGCTTGGTCAAGCTAACTGACAACTACCCTGCCCCGGGTTAAGATGTGAGGGTTAAAAAGTCCGAAAAAACTTCTACTTCCTGGCTCGAAGTGGTTAACAAGGGACTAACTCCTTATATCTCCAGTGTTTGGGGAATTTGAAACAATGCCTTGTACGTCATCGGTACGGTCTTATCTGAAAGCATACAATCATTGGTTATGAGTTTCAGTTTCGTCATCCTCCCTCCTAACTTTGCTAGTCACAGCGAAAAAGTGGAGTGAAAGAAAATGCAAGTGTCAGTGCAATGCAATAAATGAGCGACAGCGACATGATTAATTCAGAAAAATGCATAATCACTTTATTATTATCACCATTCGAAACATACAACGTTTAAAAGCAGGTAGTAACTAACAGAAAAAGAAACTACAAATGCAAATGATGTAAAGGCTTGAGAACTGCCAATGCTGAGGCGCCTGCCTGTCTGAACCACTGGCTTTTGCTGGGGAATAGACCCTCTGAATCACGAGCTTAGACAGCTGAGCGGTTAGGGATGAACAAACAGAAATCCTTCTCGAAAGGAAATGCGATCCTGATCAATCAACTGCTGTACCTTCGCCTGAAATGCTTTACAATCTTCCGTCGAATGCCCCGGAGAGCCACCATGATAACCACACTGAACGTGGGGATTATACCCAGGAGGGTAAGGTTCTGGAACTGGCTTAAGAGCTTTCGGCTCCACCAAAGACTTCTGGATCAAAGACGGTAGCAACTGGCTATACGGCATCGGCACTGGGTGAAAAGGAGCTTTCCTTCGTTCCAAGTTGTTGCGAGGTCTGTTTTGATTCTGACGCTGATTCTGATAACCTCGGCCACGAGTTCGCTGATTTGCAATGGAAGCGACATAAGATTCCTGATAGAGTGCCCCAGGCACGGCTGTCTGTTCAGTATAACAAGCCACGGGAGGTACTGATCTCTGATAAGATGATGAACCAACAAAATTCACTGATTCGCTTGGAGGATATTCAACCTTTGGCATGACTGAGTTGATCACCACTTCTTCTTCACTCTGATAGTCACAAGGGTATTCAGTCTCGCCAGTTTGATCATATGGAGTAATCTGAATTTTCCCCATTCTTATGGAGTACTCAAGGCGTTCTCCTAATGCTACCACGTCAGAGAAACTTGCCGGAACTCCGAGCAATCTTTTGAAGTACGGATATTGTAGGGAATCCACAAACATGCTTGCCAGCTCTTGGTCTAACAGCGGGGGACGCACTCTAGCAGCAAATTCTCTCCATCTCTGAGCATACCTCCTGATAGGTTCATTGATCTCTTGAGACAACTCTTGCAAATGCATGCGATAAGGAGCAATGTCTAGGTTGTAATCATACTGCTTCAGAAAAGCTCTGGCTAAATCCATCCATGACTGAATCTGATTCCTCTCTAACTGCATATACCACCTCAAAGATGCCCCAGTCAGACTATCTTGAAAGCAATGGATCATCAATTTGTCATCTCGCGCAAACGCAGTCATTCTTCGACAGAACATCATCAAATGCAGCTTTGGACAGCTATCTCCCGTGTACTTCTCAAATTTCTGCACTTTGAACTTGTAAGGCAACACCAGGTCAGGAACCAAACACATGCCTACAACATCCAGGTTGACATCATCTTTGGCTTTCAAAGCTTTCATTTGCTCTTCCAACACTCGGACTCTTCTACCTTTTTCGAGAGCTCCTGGATCTACCATCCTGGCTATCGGGATATCTCTTCGGTAATTCATCACAGGGAAAGCAACACCTTGATTGTTGACAGGAGGAGGACGCTCATTCTGGGCAACAAACTGCTCATGTCGATCTCGGTTCTCAACAGAAGGCTGTACAACTTGGTCTGCAGCAACATTGTTCACTTGCGGGAAGTCTTCCATGGAATCATACAGAGGGTTGGACGCCATAGTGAACCCTGTCAAGGTGTTAGGAGACTGGAAATTGCCTTCAGACATGGCTACCAATAATCTTCAGCTGACTTCGACACTTGATTCTGCTCAAATCTACTCAACCCCTAGGCAGGTCTTCTGACAATCAACAGCTTCTCGGCTCAAAACTCCGGGTAATCACCTTCAGGAAACAAAGGCTGGATCAGAACTCTGGCTAGCTGGAGGATGATATGCAATGCAACACTGATATGCATATGATATGCAAAATGCAGCAAACAATGGGACCACAGCCCCCACACAAAATCTGAATACTGCTGCGCTGCTGACGGAGACGTTCTCTGAAAAGAAGACCAGAATAACGGGTAGGTTGGAAGTTAAGTTTCCTGCACAAAAAAACCCCCCCACTCACAGGTGTGGACCTATATCTGACAAGGTACGGCATCCTATGCGGTCGTCAGCGTCACAGACTTTCATGAGGAATGATACGATTCCCAGAAGGAGTGGCATCGTCATCTCATGAAGAGGCCTCACTTAGCTAACTTCCAATTGATCGGTTCCCAGAGTCGACAATCCTCACGTCTGGACTCCCCTCAGATCCTCAGGACCGGAAAGGAGCACCTCTGCGAGAACCTCGTCCGAGTGCGAATTTTCGTAGGGAACTGCGCCTGCTCAGCAGACAGGTTCGTCTACTACTTCTCCGCAACTATATCTAGGTGTATACTCATACTCGAGCCCAGGTCCGGCTTATCTCAATCATAGAATACCCGTAACAGCCCAACAGCAACAGATAATATTGATAAATAAGCACCTAATAGACAAGCAACCAAACGCTAGGATTGACTCTCTCTGAGGGGACGTTGGATCCCACATGCATAAGAACCATCGCAGTCCTTAGCAGCCAGGGGACGTTGGATCCCCAGCAGAGTCGCCAGCTGTCGCTACTGCGAAAATCGGCGCCGGCTGACAGAAGAGTCGCCACCGTGCGTTATTTATCCCTCAGAGCGGGAAAGGAAACGCTCGAAGTAAACCTCGCAAAAAACGGGGAAAAGGTATGGTCATCGCAACCATAGCCTGGGTTCGGGAGTCGGTTACGCAAGGGGAAGGTATTAGCACCCCTCACGTCCGTCGTACTCGACGGGATCCACGCTTGCTTGGGTTGTCTACTGGATGCAAAACAATCTTATCTACGGCTGCTAAATCTAAACGGAAGGGAATTGACTCGATAGAGCATCGCACTCTATGCCTACGTATTCTCAAGAGAGAAAGTCAGAGTCAACGTAGTTCGGGACTACAGGGAAAATTGGCTCGCCAAGACATCGCGTCTTGTGCCTACGTACTTCCACTGGACGGAAGATCAGAGCTTTACGTAGTTCAGACTAACTACGGCTAAACAAACGTTCTCACACAGCAGTGAGAAAAACAACTGGCTTCACAGGGTCGGGAACCTATGGTCACAACTATGGCTGAGTCTCAAATGCACTTGGGCAAGAGAGAAAAAATGGTACTCAATTAGTCGTCAGCGGGAAAGTCTCGATCGCACAGCCGCGAGAGAACAACAGGTTAGTCGTTAGTGTGCTCGCTAGGATATCGCATCCTATGCCTACATATCTTCGTCTGGAACGAAGAATCAGAGCAGCTGTAGTTCGGCTACTATCGGACCACAGCTCAAATCTCGTTTTATTCATCTCTGAAAAATGATTACAATGAGTGCACACTGAAAAATAAATCTCCTAGGACGCTATCCTATTCTATCTTGAAAAATCAACTGAAAATAGCCCCCTAACAAATGGGCCTCTAATTCTATCCCTAAAAGTCGGAAAATAATCTCTATGAAAGTATCCTAAAAGAAAATGCTTTAAAAATATTAAACCTACTTTTAATATTTTTTTTCCTTTTTTCTCCTTTTCTTTTCAACATATTTTTTCTTTTTTTCTCAAAATATTTTCTTTATTTTTCACAATATTTTCTCATGAATATTTTCTCCTTTTCTTTTCTCATTTTTCTTAACATTTTTTCCTTATGGTATTTTCTTTTCATTTTTTCATTTCAAATCTATTTCTTTATTTCTTTTTTCATTTTTCACAATATTCTTTTCTATTTTTTTATTTTCTCAAGCATATCTTCTTTATCCCTTTTTTTCAAATATTTCTTTTCACTCTTTTTTTTTCTCTTAATATTTTTCTTCTTCACAATTTCTAAAAAAAAAAAGGAAATAATAAAAACATCCAAAGAAATGGGGCTGGGGGTATACTGCTATACAGGGGGAAGTTTAACAAGAAAATAATAAAAAAAACCACACTGATTGGGCCCAGCCCAGTTCTTCTTCACAAAAAACGCAAAGGGGGGGTGCTTGTGAAGTCTGGGTGTTGCTGGCAAAAGTTGTGTTGGGCTCAGGCCCACGTTTGTCCAAAAAATGTGAGGGAGGTGTGCCAAAAAAATGGTAACTGGGCCTTGGCCCAATCTTCTTCCACCGTCTCTCTCCATTCTCAAGTTTCAGAAAAAACAAACCCTAATCACCTTCCGCCGCCGCAGACCTCCATCTGACTCCCTATCTCTTCCCTCTCACTTTCCTCTATCAGAACCAACCTCCCTCTCCTCTCTTCGTCTCCCTTTCTCTTTCTCGCGATTCATCATTCAAGTTCTGACAATCTCCAGAGAATACTCTTTGATTGATGAAGATGTTCCTGAAGATTCATCAACGTCTTTGAAGCTTTCTGGATTCGTGTGGATCTTGGCCATTGTTGATAAACTTCCTGGATTTGAACGTTGGATGAAGATCTGGGATCTTGTTCGTGTTTGCTGCAGATCTTGGACCTAGTTCTGATGAAGCTTGATGAAGGTGGTTGAAGAGAGCTTCTGGGAACTGGATGAGTTCTGTTGATGGATTCTGGAGTTCATTGATGTGTGCAGACGATGATGATGTTCATCGTTCTGATGAGTTTTTGGGAGAGATTGATGAAGTTTCTGGGAATCGTTGGTGAAGGAGTTTGTTGAAACTTCTGGTATTCTTGAAGCGTGATAATGATACCGATGATGTTTGGATCGGAGAATCTAATTCTGGAAAGAATGTTGTTGAGTGGCGATGGAGGTTTAGGTGATTTGGTGGTGAACGGAAGAAAGGAGGAAGACGGTTTCTGGAGTTTGTGGCCGGAATTTGGAATTGTGGTTTCTCCGGTGACGGTTGGTGGTGGCCGGAGAAGGAATATGGTGGTTGGGTGAAAGGAAGAAGATGAAGATAGGAGGGAGATGAAGGAGGTGAACGGAACCTGGAATTGTTGGAGATCGCCGGTGGGTTGTGGTGGCCGGAGTACATGCACGGCGGCCGGTGGAGATCTCCGGTGAACGCTGCATGGTCACCACGTGGTGACGCTGGTGGAGAGGGAAAGCGCATGCGTGCCACGTGGTGGCAGCGTGGCTGAGAGAGAGAGAGAAAGTCTGAGGATACGTGGCGTAGCATGGACGCGAAAAGTGGGTCCTCTCTCTTCCAACACGTGGCGTCTGCTGGGTATTTATATTGATGAGTTTTGCTGGAACGCTCCAGAAGGATCTAGATGATAGTGGAATACTCTGGACGTTTTCTTGGACAATTTGGACCATTCTGCATATTTCTGGACAAAAAAACACCCTAACTGGACCTGCGAAGGAAAGGAGATAAGGCCCACGAAATGGGCTCCAAAATTTAGAAAAAAACTGAAAACAATATTAAAAGAACTAATTAACCCTTAATCCTATTTAACTAAACAAACCCACTAATCAGAAAATTAAACCTAAAATTCTATTAAATCTAAACTCAAATTAACTCCTAATTAAAACTCTAAAAAAATCTCTAATAAATTCTAAAAAAGACTATTATTTATTTAAATCTATGAAAAATCTATTAAATCCTAATATTCAAAAAATCTATTAATTTTCTAAAAGAAAAATCTTATTTATCCTATTAAGAAAATGATAAAAGAACTCTATATTCTTTTATTTATTTATCCTATTAAAAAAAAATGAAGCCTATTTATTTTTAATAAAGCTATTTAATTTTTTTTACCAAATCTCAAAGGATTAAAAATATCTAAAAAGAATTAAAACTATTTAAAATCCTATTAAATCCTAAAAATTGATTTAAAAGCTATTTAAAGCCCTAAAAAAATCCTATAAAATCCAGAAAAATCCCGATAATTCCCAGAGGGACAAAATAAGCACCGAACGACACAAAAATAATCGGTAAAAATAAACGGGCACCGAAATATCCCAAAAATCAATTCTACTGATCAAAAACACCTGAAACACGAGACGAGAGCTGTGATCCCTGATACAATCAATACAAATGAAAAATGTAATGTATGCAATATGCAGATGCGGATGCGGTTATGCGTCGAAACATTGAACCCAATGCGAGACCCGGTTGGTCAAATTTTGGGGTGCAACACCATAGTGTTGTGGAGACTGCCTCTCTCCTGCTCAGATTCTTCAGATTCATAGTCTTCAACATGTTCCTTGGTCTTGACAGGACCTTTGAACCTTCTTCCCATGTTGAGCAACCCAGCAGACCTTCTAGCCTTCTTAGTCTTCTTGGCCAGCAGTGTCTTCAATTCATCCTGCCCCTTAGATAGGTTCAGGATCAGCTCTTGGAACTGTGCATTCTGTGCCTGAAGATCCTTAACTGATTGTTCAAGTGCCATTGCTGAAATAAACAGCGAGAAGATGAGAAACCTGTGCACAATTACAAATCTGTGATGCAATGAAATGATATGGTAATGCATATGCAATGTTTTCAAGGACCGCAGGATTTAAATTTGCTTAAACAAACAAGAAAGTAACTTTTTATTAGTAATAACTTGTTTTGCCTTTTAGGCTTACAAAAAATGAAAACGAAATAAGTACAAAAGATGGGGTTTTAAGTCTCCCATGGACGTTTCCTCTTTGTGTTGAGGTATGAGTTGAGGTTTCGTTCCTCATGAAGTAGCTTTGTTAGCTCTAGGATCCTTGCTTGGCTTGCTTTGTAATGAGCCTCAAAAGTATCCCTTTGCTCTTTCAGTTGGATCCATGATCTCTGCAAGTCTTCCATATCAGTAGGCATGTCTGGGTGAAGGATGGTATAAGCTGTGTCTCCTTCAGCAACAGGTTCCATGGTAACTGGTAGGACGGCAGGATATGGCATCATGAGTGTCTGAGCACGAGATCGTACCCATCTGAGATAAGCCTCCATAGGAATAGTGTACTTAGGCTCCAGTGTCTTGCTGTCAATCCTGTTTACCTTTCCCCAAGCTCGTATGAATCTCTGACGGTAACCCTGAAGATCGTTGTCGTAGTCAAACACAATGCCCTGAATCAACATGTCATGTGGACCATCGCTCCGGGCGTAACCAAACTGTCGTAAAGCTAGAGATGGGTTGTAGGTGATGCCTCCTCTTATGCCTAGAAGTGGCACGTTAGGAAACTCCCCACAACGGTCAATGATGGTGACATTCTCCATAGATCTGGAGCACCAATGGATGTCTGAGTGAGAAAGTGACATGATCCTCTTGGACCATCTGAACCCTTGCTCATTCTTCATTACTGAGCGAGGAAGGTGAGAAATAAACCACCTAGAAAGTAAAGGTATGCAGCACATCAAAGTTCCTCTTGCCCTTGTAGTACGGGTGTGAAGAGAATGTAGGATGTCTCCAAGTAAGGTAGGCACTGGATTGTGACTCAGGAATATGTTGATGGCATGAACGTCTATGAACTGATCAGGATTGGGGAACAACACTAAGCCATAAATCAATAAGGCTAAGATCTCCTCAAAAGCATCGTAGCTCATAGCCTTCAAGAACATTTGAGCTTTATCCACTAATACCTTGGCAAGAATACCTTTAACTCCACTTCTCGTCTCTAGAACAATGTCAGACTTCTTCAGATGTAGAGCTGCAGCAATAACTTCTGGTTTAAGCTCCTTCTCTAAGCCTGTGAATGGCTTTTGATCAAGAACAGGTATACCCAGAAGTTTAGAGAACTCCTCCATGGTTGGAACCAGCTGATAATCAGGAAATGTAAAGCAATGGTGCTTAGGGTCAAAGAACTGAAACAGCACACTCATCATGTCTTCACTGAACCCTGAAGTAACTAGATCCAATAAGTGACCATGTCTCTTGTTGAACTGGGAATGATCAGGCACTAGGGAAACCAACTCCTTGAGCTTAGCAGGTATCCCTACAAAGTTGATCCTGATGGTGTTTCTACGAGCAGAAGCCATGACCTGCAACAAAGAACAAAGATAAATCCTTTGGTCCTTGAAATGGTTAGGGAAAATGATATGCTTATGATGCATGATGATGTCATGATGTCATGCTCAATCACAAACATGTGGCACACACAAACAAGTCACACCATAGCCCTAGGTTTAAAGGCTTGCATGAGGTTCAAAGGCAAGTACCCTCCCCTGAAGTTAGATGGTTCATCCTGTCCTACAAAAGTAACCAGGTTCTAAGGGATCTCAATATCATTGATCCTTCACAAGGGTGGTTGTTCAGAAGGCAACTTACTTGCCAACCAAAACCCTCCAAGTTTAAGATCTCAATGAGCGTAGTATCGAGTGTCAACCAACTTCAGTCTGCACCAAAGCCGGTTACCTCACTACTTTCTAAAGGCCAAGATGAGTTAACTAGGGTTCTAAAAGTCAGTTAGTGCATTGACAACATATGGCAGCCTCAATATTATCCTCAACTTGACTTAAGGAATATAAGCACCAACCAAGAAGTCGCACTAACTATGGCCACCAGATCAACCGTATCGATATACGTCGTACAGTTTCCTTGGTCTATTGCCATTTACCTAAGGTACACTAGATCCGGGTTAGGACCTTTCACACATAAGAGCACCCCAACAATATAATAATAAAGCAAACAAGGAAAACAATTTAAAGTGATCTTAATTCCTAAGGGTACCCCTCTTAAATAGATCCCCAGCAGAGTCGCCAGTTCTGTAACCCGGTGAACTGACTTTAAACAATGTTGCGGATAGCAAGAGTCGCCACCGACTTTTATTTTATCCATAAGGAAAGGTTATAAAAGAACAGGAAAGACCTTAGAGAATATTTTGGGTCCGGGGGGTAGGTTATGAAAAGGGAAGGTATTAGCATCCTTTTCATCCATGGTTATCCATGGGCTCTTAGGTACTTAAGCTCACTTTTGAATTGTTTTGAAATTGTAGTGTGTGAATAGAAAAATTTCAGAATAGTTAATAAATAATCCATGTAAGGATGTGTTAAGAACTTGTTTGAAAACTTGTTGAAAATTTGTTTAAGTGCGAAACAATTTTGAAGTGAGCAAGCACCTAGGAGTAACCTACCCTAATGTTTAAAGGTCTTTCTTATTCTTCATTCTTTCCTTTAGTAAGACTATCCCTACTATAATGGAGTAGGTAGTCCTTACTTTGGATGTTAAGGGACATGTGAGGGACAATTTGACTTTGAAGGCCATTGTGGGATGTAATAAGCACATATAAGGGACCATCATCATTTTTCGAAAGGGACTCGATTCGTAAAGGCAACCATAAGGGACTTTGATGATTTTTCTATTTGAGGGACTTGCTTTATACACCCCACTTAACCATTATTCGTAGGCAACTTGAGGGATATCCTTAGGAAGTGAGACGGCGATTAAAATCGACTTACGTGTGTGACGTGTTTATTTTAATTATCTTTATTTAAAAGTGATCTAAATTTATTTTAATATTACATACATGTTGTTACACTCCCTAATTACTAACCATAATAATAATTAAATAATTAAACAACTTTACATCCAAGAAACAATTACAAAATAATAAGCAAAATAATTAAATAGCAAAGATAAATAAAATATAAATAAGCAATAATAAATAATAAAGGGGGTTAATTCTAAGTTTACTCGGCAAGACATCGCATCTTGTGCCTACGTATCCTTACGGGAGCGGAATCAGAGTAATCGTAGTTCCCCTCAAAAGGGAGGTTAGAGACTTCTTGACTGTGGTCAAGGTCTCAAGGGGAATAAACGCATCTTAAGGACACGCTTACGCGGAGTGTAGAAACTCCAAATCTCTACGTTGAATTGTTAAGTTGTAATTAGGGTTAAATTAGGGATTCCACGGCGGGAAACCCTAAAATGAGCGCGGCGGCTCTTTGACCTAATGCTAAGGGTAAAATTGTAATTTTGCCTGCGGCGAGGCATTTGTGAAAATTAGGGTTTGTAGTTTGTAGTTTTGAGGATTTGAAATTGAATGTGTGAAGTTTTACGGACTATTGGCGCGGCGGCCAAACAGTTAGACCTAACCTTCGGATGTGTGCAATGTGACAGAAATAATAGTAAACGCGTGAGATAATTGAATCATGCAAACAGAGAGATAATGTCATAATTTAAACCATGCAAGCAGAAATTTAAAGGCAGAATTTAAAGAGCGATTGTTAAGTTCGCGAGGTTACATGAGAGGAGCAGATACAATATGATAATGAAATTTGAATTGAACAATAATAAAATAAAATAAATAACGGTTCTAGTTATTATTTTAAAAAAAGATTTTAGTTATTATTTTAAATTTATCTAAAAAAAAGTTTTTCTTAAAAATAATAGGTTTTCATATTAATTTGGAAAAAATGTTAATGTTATTTATTTTAAAAAACAGATTTTTATATTATAACAAATTTTAATAAATTAATGATAACAATAATAATAATAATGGTAATAATAATGATAATAATGATAATAATGATAAATAATGATAATAATAATAATAATAATAATAATAATAATAATAATAATAATAATAAAGCAATAATGAATTTTAAATGTGCCAAATAACCCAACAATGTTGCTAACGCAGAAATGCGCTCATCGCAACCAGATCTAAATCGGACGAAACAAAATTTATCGCAAAGAAAAAGAAATTAAGCAAAAAATAGTATTATTGCTCACACAAAAATGCGATCATCGCAACCAGATCGAACTAACACAAATGTCACGCGTCATGCACACAAATGTGCAAACATCGTATCGACATAATTCGATCAAAAATCTTATATATATAAACTCTAACAATTTAAAAATTATATATATATAAACGTAACAGTAATAGATAAAGAAAAAGAAATAACGGTAATAGATGAAGAAAAAGAAATAACGGTAAAAGATGAAGAAAAAGAAACAACAGTAATAGATGAAGGAAAAGAAATAACGGTAAACGATGAAGAAAAAGAAACAATAGTAATAGATGAAGGAAAAGAAATAACGGTAAACGATGAAGAAAAAGAAACAATAGTAATGGATGAAGAAGAAAACTAAATAACGGCAAACGACACTCACTCCTCTTAGGTTTTTTTCATTCTCTCCTTTTTTCCAACAAGGCAACACATGTATATATAGGGAACAAATTAGGGTTAACACCAAATTGTCAATAATGTCCCTAAAGCCCATTTTAAAGCCCAAACTAAATAATTAGTTAAGAAAAAATAAAATTTAAATAATTTAAAATAATTAAAATAAACTTAAAATAAAAACTAATAATCCTATTGATTCCTAAAATAAAAAATATTATAAAAAGAACAAAATTTTTTTCAATATTTTTTTATTTTATGATTTTTTGGATATTTTTATGAATAATTTAGAAAAAAGTGAAAAAAATAATATTTTAAAAAATGATTTAATTAAAATACGAAAATAATAATTAAATAATAATAAAAAACTATTTTTGTTATTTTTTTAATGAAAGATAGAAAAATTTAGAGTAAAAATAATAAAAACAAAAAAAAGTGACAAAGGTGAGATTCGAACTCTCAACCTCTCACACTCATAACTCCTTACACATGTCCTCCTGCCAATTGTGCCATTTTTACTTTTTAGAAAAAAATGCATGCCATATGATATTTACCTGCAAAAAGTCAAACGACTACACAAATTTGTTAGTAATTGATTAAATGCAATGAAATGCGACGACAAATCTTAGGGCAAAATTTGGGGTATTACAGTTATTATGATAATATTTCTCACCCAACCTCTCTTTGATGTTGGCAAAAAAAAAAAATCATGAAGTTTGACTTTGGTTTGACCACAGTTGACCTCAGTTTGACCTTTTAACTGCATTGACTGCTTTTGACTTATCTGATCATCTGACTGAGCAAACTTTTGAGAAAAGTCTTGAAACTTGACATGGGGGTTCTTATACACATATAAGATGTTATGAAGCTCACTTGAAGTCTTGGAAGTCCATTTAGCCTGATTAAAGTCAAAACCCTAGTTTTGGATGCACTGCTTAGGAGGTGCATTGTCTGAGGGAATTGTCAACTCTTCTGACCAATTATGAATTTTGTGAACCTTGTGAACCTTCTTGGAACACAAAGTCTTGTATTGTGAGGGCAAATTTTGGGGTGCAACACTGTGCACCCAAGCAGATTACCTTCTCCCCCAGAGAATTCAGAACTTTAAAACCAGATTTGGTTCTACCATTGATTTTTCTTACCTATGATTGACGTATTGGTTGCAAAGAATGCAGGGTATCTCCGTCGAGATGTTTATTTCATCTCTCGTCCCGTCTCTAGTCTGTTTCGTCAGCATACGCAAGGGCATAAGCATCACATGCCTATTTCATATATTCATTTCACATACTCATTACATACTCATTTCATAACATCTTGCATATTTAACTACATAGACATTAACATACATTCATCTTAACATACGCAGTAACATATGCGTTAGCATTCACAGGGTCATTGTGTTTCACCATCATTGGTTGTTACCGCCGAGTAACTGGGTTTGTCCATTCTCTTCAAATAGATTGTCAACCCTAAGCATAAAATACATAAGTATTTCCAGTTTCCCCACAGAGCTCGATCCTCGTGGATGACGGTTACTTCAGCTATCTTTCCTCACTAGGATAAGATATCTACCCTTCGAGATCATTCCCTCGACGGAGTCTTGATTACCAGTCTTCTTTCTAGCTCGATCCTAGATTGAATCTCAGTATTGTCGGTCGTCGAGCCCAGCCGGACGTGCATTTATTTTGCACCATCTGAGGATTTTCACCATATCATGACAGATACGCGACTATTCTCGCCCGAGAAGTTTATCACTGTACACGGATGTGCATTTATTTTGCACTATCTTTCAAGAAAATCAACCACAATCCTTTACAGATACATGCCAGTTCACGCCTGGAAAATCTAACGGCACAACACCTCACATCTTACAACATCGGTAAGCGACATTTCTCGCATTGAGAAGCCAATCCTATCTTCGTCATGACTCGCAGCAAATGGCCATCTCCATTGAGCAGTTGGGCTTCCATTTTCCCTGTCGTCTTGAAGTATGGGGAGGTTTGAACCAAATCGTATTCAGGAGAGCACGATCTTGAAGTACGGGGAGGTTTGAGCGGAATCATATTCAGGAGAGCACGATCTTGAAGTATGAAGAAGTTCATTTACCCTTTAGTAAAAGAAGGAGCGGAATCATATTCAGGAGAGCACGATCTTGAAGTATGAGGAAGTTCATTTACCCTTTAGTAAAAGAAGGAGCAGAATCATATTCAGGAGAGCACGATCTTGAAGTATGAGGAAGTTCATTTACCCTTTAGTAAAAGAAGGAGCAGAATCATATTCAGGAGAGCACGATCTTGAAGTATGAGGAAGTTCATTTACCCTTTAGTAAAAGAAGGAGCGGAATCATATTCAGGAGAGCACGATCTTGAAGTATGAAGAAGTTCATTTATCCTTTAGTAAAAGAAGAATCAGAATCGTATTCCAGGCGCCGACCTTAAATATGAGAAGATTTATATGTCAGCAAGCAGCCTCTTTATTTGAGTGCTTATCCGTTTTGACACATAAGTCCCTTCCAACGATAAGTGACAGTTCTCCCTCGAGAAGCTTATCAGGGCATTTCCCATTAAAGTCCATTTATTTTGGCATACAGCCGGCCTTTACCCTGTATATTTGCTACGGATTCCCGAAAAGTCCGTTCGATCCCATCACGAAGGATAGTTTATAGAAGCTTGGATGTTATTCTTTGCTCAATGCTCCAGCATTCTGTAATCGATCTTGCAAGCCGTGTAGATCCTGTTATTATTAGACATTCCCTAGTGGAGGTCATCTCATAGGTGCCATCTCCATTTGAGAATCTCATTCCTTTTCTAAAAATGACAATTGGTCGTGTTCGCACCAGTTGACCATCATTTTAGAATTCCCCAGGGTTGTACTGTGTCCCAGCACGTCATTTTCCCCAGTGTGTTTCTTCTCGTAGCGTCTGTTCCTGTGTCGTCGCATTCGTCAGCATTGTCGCATTCATCATTCCAGCATACACATCATATCATATTCATGGCATCATCTGCATTAGTCTGTTCTCACTTTGTCCATAGCATTGCATATCGCCGCATATAAGGGCAAAATTCTCGGTTATCTATATTTAAATCCCTCCACCATGATTCCTCGAGTCTCCGTCGCTCAAATCATCTGGTGTAGTTATTTAAATAGGGGCAACTGTAATACCCCAAATTTTACCCTTATATTTAGTCAGTCGCTTCGCATAGCATCGCATCTGTGCATCTGCTAACCACTAACCAGTCCTAGAGTTGATTTGTTTCGCAGGAATCTAGTTCAAGGGCATTTTGGTCATTTTACACTATTTTGGTTAATTCTGAAGAAAATCGGTCTTTAAGCCTCGAGGCGTTCAGAGCATGATACGTGGGACATTTGTCTACCATAGAAGTTGATTTCCTCCAAGGCATCAAGCTGGCTCGTTTTATTATTGGAAAATACCGGGAGTGTATCTAATGATTGGGTCGTTCATTTGTTCAGGAAGGAGTTTCGTTTCAGTTAATAACACGTTCTTTCGATATACATAATAGAGAGGATTTAGTTGAATTCACTTAGTTTCGATCAGGGCTATGAAGAGAATAAGCATATGAGCCAGAACTTAAGTACCTTTGAATGTCATTCGTGAGTATTTATAATTTATAATTAGAAATAAATTTAAATGTTTGTGGATTTTTATTCACGAATGTTTATAATTTGTAACTAAGAAATAAATATAAATAAATTCAGGTTTGTATGTTCATAGATATTTAAGAAGTAAATGAGTACTTTTTGAATTTTTATTTCATAAAGTATTTAATTTACAAAAGAGTGACTCAAATAAACTTTGAATTCTAATTCATGAATCATTGTTTGAGTTTACAAGGAATTACATTCACAAAGGAGTATCTCTACTCTAAAGAGTCCTAAATCCTAAAGAGTTCTAAGTGTTCTTCGTGATGTCCCTCGATCTTCACCGCAAATCTCCGATTAACCTGCACAAAGGGAAACAAAACAAAACGGAAGCAGGAAAGGGTTAGAAGTTTGTTTGACACTCTCAGAACATCGTCATCATCGAGTGCCGGGAGTGGCACAACCGAAGCTGCGTCCTACCCCCGTTACCGATCCGCGCCGTTGGCGTCAGATCAGGTAACATCTGTTCTTATCATACGGGACAACCGAGAGATAAAAGAGATAAAAGAAGCGGGACTGATTCGCTTTTGCCGCAATTGGATTTCCAAACTAATACAAAGGTAAATTTGGACTTAGACCCAGATGCCGACAGGTCTGAGTCGTTTTATTTTCGAAAGTTTCCAACACCTGAAATTCCACAACAGCATTAGTACAAAATTGATAACAGAACTCAAAGCAAAACAGTTCATAAGCTGCATAAACAAAACAACCACTGGTAATTGGAAATTCAAACTAAAAGTGCACAACCAAAACTGCATCAAGTCTGAACCACATAAGTGAGTTCATGAAAACCAAGTCCCAAACATGAACAGAAAGTAGAGGCTGCTGCTAATCCTTAAAAAACAGGTTAGAAACCAACTGGATCACAAACTGCTACCAAGAGGCAGGCAAAACCATGTCCTTACCAGAAGAGTCAAGTTCAAACAGAACAGAAACATGAAATACAAACCAAACTGCATCAGAACAGCATAAATCATATCACAAACCATACCAGAAAGAGCAAGATAAGCTCGCGTAATCACATCAGTTCAGTAAAACATCAAACCTAGGTTAAGATCCAAAGTTTGGATCATACCAGTCAAGCTCGAGGTGCGCACGAAAAGGGACATGGGCTCAGTCAGAGCATCATTGCCCTAAGTTCACAGCTCCAGGATAAGCCGCAAGTTGTTTTGCAATCAAATGCAGTACCGAATGTTGCAATCTCATGACAGAGACGGCAAGGTGAAGTTCCAACGGTTCAGACGAGTATCATCATTACCGCGTAACCTTCTCGGCGGTTTAGATTCAACCAAAGTGTTAGCACCAACTCTGAAAGAAGAAAAAGAAAATTAATCAGAAATCAAATGAACAAGCCCATAATAGACACAACAGAGAGTCCCAATTAACTGCAACGAATCTCAAAGGGCCAAAGTCTGAAAACAACAAAGGAAATAACATCATGGAATCCATATGCCACTGGAACAGCAGACACAAGGATAAGCAATCCCGCAATTGAAATCCGAAAATTGGCAGGAAGCCAGGCTCAGCACGAACCGTCATCATTGCCTCACAACTCTTCCTCGGCTGCGTTTAACTCGACCAAAGCCGTAGTACCATCCTGAAAGATGAAGAGAAAGAAGTTAACAGAGCTCATGACAGAAAACCAGAAGAGTAAAGAGAACTATTAGAGGAAAAATCCAATCAGGCAAGCCCAAATCGCATCTGAAAATCCAGAAAAATACAAGTCAATACAGGATATCCACAAATCAAAAACGAACCCAGTTATCCAATTGAAATCAAAGCGAATCCAATCAGCATAAATCCGAAAACGGAAAGAATTTCAATCACAAGGATATATGTTCCGAAAACCCAGCAAAATCAAATAACATCAGGAAGCGAATCCCAAAAAGGGGAGAAATCTCAATCAGAATCCAATCATCATAAGATACGAATATAATCAAGTCTTATCAGTAAAAATAACGTAAATCATTGCAAATAAGGACCCAATACCAACGGATTCAGAGAGACTATAAAAAGGGAATAGTATCACCTCGTACAAACCCTAGAAAAAGCAGCGAACCACAATCGCAAGCCAAACCCTAGCGGCCGCGATATCGATAGAAGAAGAAGTTTTCAACCAAAGCCATCACAAGACCTCAAATCGTTCAAATGAAAGACCACCGGCGCCGTTTTAACCAAACGACGGGCAATCAACCGCTTCGGGCCTCAGCTCACTTCATCATCGGCCGTTTTCACCGAAATTCCGTCGTAAATGTAAGCCATGAAACATTTTCCTTACAATTTTCATGTTCTGTTTCAGGTTAATGAAAGGAATGAAGAAGATCGGAGAGAATCGCAGCGAAACAAAGAGAATCGCAGCAAAATGAATACGAGAGATGGAAACAAGAGTGAGAGAAAGCACAACGGCGCCGCGGGGAAGAAAAAAAAAGGGTTCTGAAACCCTAGTTCTCGTCGCTTCATATTTTCACCAACCGGGTTGGGTCCGGAGGTGATTACCGGCCCAACCCCTTTTATTTTTGTTTTTTTTTTAAAATTGTTTTTTAAAAACCCTTTATTTTTCTTTTTTCTTTATATTTAGTTAATCTTAATGTTATTAAAATTTTTTAAGTAAATATTAAAATTGTTTTTTTAAAAATAAATAACAATCAAAGAAAAACCTTTTTCCATATAATAAATAAAAAACCTTTTTTTTAATAAATAATTTAAAAATATTTTTTAAAATATATAAGTTGTAACCCTTTTAAAATTAAATTTAAAATATTTTAATTAACATTACGCTTTTTTAAATTCAGTTAACATCTTTTTTAAAACAACAAAATCTCCAATATTGCATTTTTCTCCTGACCCGTCCCCTTACTGTCTAACTTTGTTTACTAACGGTGTTCATCATTTGCAGCTCATGTTCACTACTATTGCGTGGTGTTTTATTTAAGTTTTATTATTATTGTAACTGCTTCTCGGTTGTAACCTCGCGAATCCTAATAATCGCGCTTTAATTCCTGCCTTTAAACTTCTGCTTGCATGGTTAAATTAGGGTATTATTCTCTGTTTGCATAATTCAATTATTTCACACATTTATCAATACTCCTGTCACATTACACCTCCGAAGGTTAGGTCTAGCTTTTGGTCGTCGCGCCAATAGTCCTCAAACTTCAACCCTTACACCTTTTTCAACCCTAAATTTTCATACATGCCTCGCCACAGGCAAAATTACCATTTTACCCCTAGCATTAGGTCAAAGAGCCGCCGCGCTCATTTTAGGGTTTCCCGCCGCGGAATCCCTAACCTAACCTAACCCTAATTACAACTTAACATTTCAACGTAGAGATTTGGAGTTTCTACACTCCACGTAAGCGTGTCCTTAAGACATGTTTATTCCCCTTGAGACCTTGACCACAGTCAAGAAATCTCTAACCTCCCTTTTGAGGGGAACTACGACTACTCTGATTCCACTCCCGTAAGGATACGTAGGCACAAAATGCGATGTCTTGCCGAGTAAACTTAGAATTAACCCCTTAGGTCTCCTTTCTCACTTTTAATCCCTTTGTATATATACCTTAAGAATAATAAAGCAAATAGTAAACATTTGAACAAAAGGTTCCTGTAGAGTACTACAAAAGTTTAGGGTGCTAATACCTTCCCTAAATTTAACCAACCCCCGAACCCTAGATCTTTTCCCGCATTGTGTTTACGATGCAAAATAGGTTTTCTCTCTTTTGACCTTTTCCTTCGGATAAATCAAAGAGCGGTTGTGAATTGAATTGCGATTCAAACTCATTAATAGTTTGTGATCCTATTTCCACCGCAACACTAACATAAGTCATTTAAAGGGGTTTGGATTTATAACACATAGACATGTGCCAGATCAGTTGAGAAGAAAAATTGATGACAAGTCGAGTCAAATGATCCTGATAGGATATCGTTTGACTGGATGATACAAGTTATTCAACCAAGTGAACAAGCAAGTAGTGGTCAGCAGGGGCGTGATCATAGATGAGCTTAAGAAATGGGATTGAATTGAGAATGTTAAGAAGGATTCAGTGAGAATCTTATATGAAGAATCAGCTAGTGAAGTCGAAAGAGAAGTTCGACAAGAAGAAGTCAGAGGTGAAGCAGGCATAAGCAGATCTCAATGAACAAGACACATGCTTGCAAGGTTGCAAGAATATGTGATTACATAAGATGATGTGGTAAATGAAGAAGGTGAGCTGGTACATAATGCTTTATATGCATATGTCGAACCATTCAATGTAGTTGAGGCATTGAAATATTCAAAGTGGGTGAAAGTAATAGATGAGGAACTAGAGTTCATCGAAGTCAACAACACTTGGTCACTTTTCGAATTGCCTAAAGGAAAGAAGGCAATCAATGTGAAGTGGGTATACAAGGTGAAATTGAATCCTAAAGGAGAAGTAACGCGACATAAGGCAAGACTTGTGGCAAAAGGATTTCTTTAGAAAGAAGGAATCGACTTCGACGAAGTTTTTGCACCCGTTGCTAGGATCGAAACAATCAGGTTGGTTGTTGGTCTAACAAACATGAAAAATTGGCACACGTGTGTTAGATGCCAAATTTCACTTATTTGATCTATCAAATGTTGGCATTTTCCACTCATTTTCGTCAATTAAGTGTTGAAAATCACTCTTGTTTTGGTTGGTTTGCAACATTATGAGAAAATCTCTTGGTACCTTTGATTTGTGTGTTATTGTGCAGGAATTATGCACAAAACAAGTGAAAAGTAAGGCACAAGAAATGGGCAAGGAAACCAAGACAACATGCAAAAACCACCAAAATGCTGTCATGTTCGCTAGTTGTTCTCTACCTATTCGCTAGTTGTTCGCTGGGCGAACGTGACAGATCCTGAATGTGTATTTAAGTGATTTTCTTGCTTTTTTAGGTCATAACTTGTAATTTTTTCCATTCTAGACATCAGAACTTATTTTTCTTCATTTCTTCTAGAGAGAGAAACTCAAAACCCTAAGAGGGAGGAGGTAAGATCTTCGATGTCTTGTTGGGGTTTGGATTGTAATCTTTTGATACCTTATGTATTTCATCTAATATATGTCTGTGAACTTATTTTGGATTCTCTATTGATTGAATATCTTTGATTATGTATTTGTGGGTCTTGACAAAACCTTTTCACATCTTTGATCTCAGATCTTCTTCTATCAATGAACAAACTTTTGACATGGTTTTGAAGTTGATATTCATTTTATCCTCTATGGTGTTGTGTTGATTAAGTAGCACGGGTAGGATCAATATAATATTGTGTGGGTATGTGATAATAGCGATGAAGAACGATGTTCACCGACATTTGGCAGATTAGATGAATACATGTAAAAAGGGTTAAGCGTGTGTACATATTCTGATCATTGTATTTTATATAAAACAACCATTTATCTGATATGGGTGTCTTCTTTGCTTACCTGTTTATCTTTGATCTGAACCATAATAGAGATATACTATTCAGATCTGGATCTAAGATGATTACCTGTTAGGTCCTAAACTCTAGAGATAGATTTAGGCTTAGCATTTGCGTGAGTATCAGATCTTAATGCTCTGTGTTGTATTTTTGTTGGGTGAGAGATCATCAATGAGACAACACGGTTGTTCTCTCGATGTTGCGTTAGAGATAAGCTTTGTCATGAGTGATACGTAAGGATATTAGACAAATGATTGCGTTGTGTTTAATTTGATCAGAAGAAAGCATATGTTATCAATTGATAAAATCTAATCCCAACAAGGTTCCGTTTATATTTCAGTCTTTATTTTATATTTTCTGTTTTTATTTATAGTTCCTTGAACCTTTTAAACCCAAAACTTTTGAACAATAAGTTTAGAAATGTAGAAATCGTTGAACGGCGTTCATATTGCACTAATCCCTGTGGAGACGACAAAATTGGGTACTTAATATTTTTTGCTTGCTGCTTTACCGCATCAACAACATGTCAGATGGATCTGAAATGTGCATTCTTGAATGGACCCTTAGACAAAGAAGTTTATGTTGCACAGCCAGCTGAGTTTGTGAAACAAGGTGAATAAAGAAAGGTGTACATGATGCATAAAGCCTTGTATGGACTTAAGCAAGCTCCAAGAGTTTGAAATAAGAAGATCAATAGCTTTCTAAGGGGGGATAAATTTATGAAGAGCACGATTGAGCATGGAGTACGTGTAAGTAGAAGCAATAGTGAATTGCTTATACTATGTCTCGATGTCGATGACCTATTTATAATAGGAAGTTGCGAGAAGGAGATCGAAGATTTCAAACATGACCTAAGCGAGGAGTTTGAAATGTCAGACTTGGGAAATCTCTCGTATTTCCTTGGCATTGAATTCTATAAAAGTAATAGAGGTTTGATGATGCACCAAAGAAGTTATGCAGGCGAAATACTCAAGAGATTTGAGATGTAAGACTGCAACCCAACTTTAACTCCAGCTGAGCCTGTAACTCAATTGTCAAAAGATTCAGATGAAGGTGATGTCGACCCAACCCAATATAGAAAACTTATTGGGTCATTAAGATACCTTTGTCACACAAGGCCTAACTTAGCATACAAAGTAGGTATGGTGAGTAGATTCATGTAGAAGCCAAATATATCACACCTAGTAGCGACGAAGAGGATACTAAGGTATCTAAAAGGAAATTTCGACTACGACATTTTGTTTCATGTAGATGATGAAGGAAAAGAATGTAAGTTAGTGAGATACACCGGCTTAAGTTGGTGTAGTGATGTTGAGGATAGAAAATTCACAGTTGCCTATGTGTTTATGTTAGGTGACACACCAGTTGCTTGGAGTTCGAGAAAGGAGCCAGTAGTGGCATTGTCGTCATGCGAAGCAAAATACATGGTTGTTTTTCTTTATGCATGTCAAGCAAAGTGGATGGTGAATTTGGTCAAAAAGATTAAAGCGTAGATTCATGGAGCAATTACCATGAAGATTGACAGCATGTCAGCCATCAACCTGACGAATAATCCAATAGCACATGGACGAAGCAAGCACATCGAAATGAGGTTCTATCATCTTCGATAGCAGGTAGCAAAAAGGAAGATGAATTTTAAATACTGCAGAACTGGAAATCAAATTACAAATATCATGACGAAAGGAGTACAAGTCGAAGTGTTCAAGAAGCTAAGGTATATGATGAATGTAGATAGCTAATACACAATTAATTAAGTGGTGTGTTGAAATTGTAATTCCTTGTGTCAAACCAGTGTAGCTCGACAGAAACAAGGATTAGTTGAATTAGCCTAATGTGTGTGTATGTCGAGTTGGTTATATGTCAAAATGTCGAAGCAGGTTGCTTGACACTGAATTTCAACTTAGACTAAAGTTAGTAATTTTGGGCTTTCTTCTATTATAAATAGAGGGAGTAACCCTTATTTTATAATAACTAGTATTCACAAAAGTTTGTAGTTGTGAAGTGAATAAAAGAACTTTTTCCATAGTTTGTGGGCGGAGATTTCGCAGTTGAAATTATTATCTTATTCCTTTAATTATGTTAAATTCTTTCTTTCTTCATTTTTCATTCACAGTTTATGCGCATAATCTTTCTTGAAATAAAGTGTTTCGATCAGGTTGATTGAATCTTGTTCATCAAGATTTATTAGAAATTCTCAAAAGTTTTTGGGTTAATTCCAACATTAATGAGGTGGGTATGTTTGGAATTGAGAAGAGGATGTTGGTTTAGAGTATAGAGGGATTGGATTTTATAAGGAGGACATTCTTAAAGTTAAGGAGATATGGTTTAATAATAATAACAATCTTTAGGAGAGTATAAGGAGATAGTGGTAAATGAGTTATGGAATTTAGTTACTTCTCCTTCTCTCTACAAGTTTTAAAAAAATACATGTTTTAGACAATGTTGTTTAAAGGTCAAGAATGAATGGAAAACAAATTTAATGGTTGTTGATCTTTTGATGATAGAGACTGCACCAAATTTTGACTGAAGTGGATCATGATCTATTTATGATGGGTTGCAGTTCATTATGGTTAAGGTGAATAGCAATGATCTATTGGATTTTCTCTGAGGAGAAAATAATGGTTAACTCTATATCTATAAGGCATGAGATGGAACTCACCATAAGTACTAACTTCCATAATAAATTGTATATTAAAAAAATCTATAAACAAATTATCTCGACTCAAGAAGAGGAAGAAGTCGAAGATGGTTACGAAAGGCATAATGGACCCAAAAGAAAGGTTAGAGGAGAAGGTATTAGAAGGGTAATAAAATGACTTGTTTATTTGACAAAGGAGGCGGGCTACACATGTAAGTAAGAATTATGCCTAAGAGGGGGGGGGGGGGGGGTGAATTAGGTTCTTTTGAAATTTTCTGGATTTAAGAGTGTTATGTTACTTTCTTTAGCGGAGTGAAGTTATGAAAGCTTGTAAAGGCAGAAAGTAAAAGAGACACATGAAATTATAGTGGTTCCCCTCGCACTCCTAGGGTACTCCACTTCCCTTTCGACTCGAAAGAGATTTCACTATAGTTAGGATCAGTATACAACTTTTCTTTCTAACCTATAGGGAGATCAAAGGCTCTTAAACACCTTTAAGATCTGAACACTAAGTGCAATGAGAGCAATCCTCTCTAATGCACACACTTGCTTTCAACAATCCTGAACAACAAGGGGAAATAAATACAATCTGATTTTTATAATGATTTATAAAATTGTATACAGTTGTTTATCAATGCTGAGATTGATCTTCTCTTTCAAAGGATATGAAATTTATGCAGAAAATTCTTTGTGAAAATTGTCTCTAATTTAGATGTGGAAAATGAAAAGTATGTTAAAGAGTTTTTTTGATTGAAAGAGGTTATTTGAATTTTGAAAGAGTTAGGTATTTATATTACATAAACACCTCTTGAGAAAAACATGCAAATCTCCAGAAAAATTTGATGAACAGTTGTCATGTTTCAAAGGAAACATTCCACAGAAATTTGATTGAAGAGATGCAATTTTTCAGAAAGATTTTTCAAAAACGTTCAATGAGCAATCGATTGCACAAAGAACCCAATCGATTGTACCTTCACAAAAATACTTGAAAATTCAAATTTTCAATAGAGTAATCGATTGAACCTTTGGACCAATCGATTTCACTTCAAAATAGAAGTGAAAAATTTAAAAATGTTAAGCATGCAATCGATTGCACCAAGGCAGTAATTGATTGCTTGCTGAAACAGAATCAAAAAGAGTTTAAAACATTGATCATGCAATCGATTGCTCTAAGAGTGCAATCGATTGCACTTACAAAAACTTAGAAAAATTCTCATTTTAAAAAGCTTGTGTTAGTGTGAAAAGTAATGTAAATGATTTTTAATGATTTGAGCAATTAGGACTTAAATACTTAATGGAGTTCTCATTATACCTTCTGAGGAAAACATCCTTAAAGTCGTGTCTTTGTCTTGATGCTGATGGTTGATCATCTTTGTCTTCTTTAAGTGGTTTGTCTTCATCAAAACATATGTTGATCTCTGAGAATCTTGATTCCACATTCTCCCTCTTTTTGATGATGACAAAGTATTCTTCTTTTGTTGTAATGTTCTTTCCGGAAAATTCTTTCTCCCCCTCAATTTGTGAAGTTGACAAGTTTTTCTCCCCCTCAATGTGTGAAGTTAAGAAGTTCTGAATTTGTATTGAGGTTCAAAATAGCCTTGTATTTGTACCTTAAGGAAAGACAATAAGCAAGAAAAGAGTAACATCCTTCTCCCCATTTTGACATTATCAAAAAGAAGGGAAAGATGGATTAAGGCAATAATATATATATATATATATATATATATATATATATATATATATATATATATATATATATATATATATATATATATATATATATATATATATATATATATATATATATATATATATATATATATATATATATATATATATATATATATATATATATATATATATATATATATATATATATATATATATATATATATATATATATGATATACATAGATAATAATTTGAAAATAAAATACCAACTTAGTCATAATTTCAAATTGCAAATTGAAAACAGTACAAAAAACTAGAAAGTACGGAATTCAAATAACATAAATGACTTAAAAAGAAACATAAAACACATAGTAAAAAAAGTTTTTATGACAGATCCATGTTGGGGTCAAAGGTTGGTTGGTTTGAAAATGTTGTTTGAAGAGGTGATGGACGAGTTGGAGGGACAACCGGGTTTGAAGGATCATATGGCGGAATGTATAAGTGAGAGTACAAATAGGAGAATTGTTGATTGACGACCTCTTTGAAGTTGTTGATCCGAGTGTTGCTGACTCTTGAATAGCATTGTATTGGTCATTGATGGAAGTGTTGAGATTTCCAAACTGTTGAGTTATGTAATCCATTAATTGTTGGTTACTCGGGCCATGTTCATTTGAAGAAGAAGGAGGAGCATCATCATCTTCTTCATTCTCTTCCTCATTATTTTTAGCCATAAAGAAACAACCGATCATCAATGTTAAAGATACTTGCTGACCATGAGTTTCGAGAGGGTTCCATGCCGCCTAAGGTTCTGACATGTTTTGCATGGAATTCTGCTTCAGTCATACAGCCAAGACTCCAATAGAATTCTCGTTTGTTGTATGCTAGCCAGACTTCTTCGTTTTCTTCATAGAGTCTCCCACCAGAGGTTGGAATATTTAGAATCCTACCAAATGTTTTTGAGTGGAGTGGGATTCTTTTTCCTTGAACATATGTTACCATCTTGCCTTCTTCTATTTGTAGGTTGCTATAGAACAATCTTACCAAATCCGGATAATACGGCCCGGATGAGGAAATCACTGGTTCCAACCCACATGCAATCAAAATTTCTTGAAAAGAAAAAATTCTTTAGGAAATGATGAGAGAATACCATACTTTGGTGTTTGCACAACCTTCTTCTGAAAATATTTGGTGAACTTTTCCCTTTGTTCATTATCCAAGTGTTGAAGAACAAGTGGAGTTTTTGAAGATGAGGAGGCTGGACCTTTGCCTTTGTCTTGTGCTGAAATCTTCCTCTTTGGACGTGAAGCCATGAGAAAATGATGAATGGAGTTTTTAGGGTTTGTGAGGAAAGGAAGAGTTTTTGTGGAGAGGTTATGTTTTGAAGGAGATGGTTAAGATAGGTTATGAGAGGTTGGGCTTTATAACGGTTGAGAGAAGAGATAAATTTTAATGTGGGATATGAGTAGTTGAAGGAATTGATGATTAAAACTTTAGGAATATGAGAATTAATGGTCAATGTCTTGAGAAAGGACTAAGTAGTAAAGGCTAGTCATAGGTAGGTGAAAAGTATAATGATAGGGTAGTTGGAAAGTTTAAGAAATCATGGATCTATTAAATAGAAAGAGAAAAACAATTTTACAGTAGGTGCAATCGATTGGCACAGTGGTGTAATCAATTGCTCTACAAAACAGAAACGAAATTGGATAAAAACTATAGGGTGCAATCGATTGACACAGGGGTGCAATCGATTGCTTGCTTATAAAAATTAAAAGAATTTAAAAACTTACAGTGAGCAATCGATTGACACAGAGGTGCAATCGATTGCATGCAGTGAAATTTGAGAAAGATACCACATATGAAGTTCTTTCATGATTCAACGTCAGTTTCATCCAGAATTCCAAGTTCCCTTCATATTTTGAAGAAAGATTCCTTTGCCAAAGGCTTCGTGAATATGTCGGCAAGCTGATTATGAGAATCTACAAATGTTATCTCGACATCTCCTTGAAGTACATGATCTCGCAGAAAATGATGTTGTATGTCGATATGCTTGGTCCTTGAATGCATGGCTGGATTCTTTGTTATGTTAATTGCACTTGTGTTGTCATAACGAAGAGGAATGTTACCCAGGTCGAGTCCGTAGTCACGAAGTTGTTGCATGATCCAAAGTATCTACGCACAACAACTTCCCGCTGCTATGTACTCCGCTTCAGCCGTACTAAGTGCTACGCATGCTTGCTTCTTTTATGCCCATGAGACCAGTGCATTTCCTAGGATGTGGCATGTTCCACTTGTGCTCTTTCTATCAGTTTTACAGCCTGCATAATCCGCGTCAGAATATCCAATTAAGTTGCATATACTACCTTTAGGATACCATAAGCCGACATTTGTTGTTTCTTTGAGATACTTCATGATCCGCTTGACTGCCATCAGGTGAGACTCCTTTGGATTTGCTTGAAAGCGAGCGCAAAGACAAACGCTAAACATAATGTCAGGGCGACTTGCTGTCAAGTATAGTAAGGAACCAATCATACCTCTTTATTTTGTGATATCAACCGACACACCGGATTCATCTTGATCTACATATGTACCAGATCCCATAGGTGTAGATAAAGTATTGCAATTGTCCATATCAAACTTTTTTAATAATTCTTTGCAGTACTTTGATTGATTGATAAAGATCCCATTCTCGAGTTGCTTGATCTGAAGTCCAAGAAAGTAGTTCATTTTTCCCATCATAGACATTTCAAATTTTCCTTGCATCATGTATGAGAATTCTTCGCATAACTCGATGTTGGTTGAACTGAAGATGATGTCATCAACATATACTTGTACCAAGAGAGTATCTTATTTTATTTTCTTGATGAATAAAGTTTTGTCTACTTTTCCCTTTTCAAAGCCTTTGTCACATAAGAAATTGCTAAGTCGATCGTACCACGCTCTTGGTGCTTGTTTCAATCCATAGAGAGCTTTCTTTAATTTGAAGACATGAGATGGATATTTGTAATCTTCAAAACCAGGGGGTTGTTTAACATATACTTCTTCATTTATGAACCCATTCAAGAATGCGCTTTTGACATCCATTTGGAAAAGCTGAAAATTCATGGAACATGCTAAGCTAATAACAGTCTAATTGCTTCCAATCTTGCAACCGTAGTGAATGTTTCGTCAAAATCGATTCCTTCTTCTTGGTTGTATCCTTGGGCGACCAATCTTGCTTTGTTTTAAACTATAATTCCATTTTCATCGAGTTTGTTCTTGAAGACCCATCTTGTTCCAATAATATGCTTGTTGTTCGGCATAGGGACAAGATTCCAAACTTGATTTCCTTCAAATTGGTTCCGTTCTTCTTTCATAGCTATTATCCACTGATCATCGCCTAAGGCTTCATCGATTTTGGCCGGTTCAATTTGAGAAACAAATGCCATGTTCAGACAAGCATCCTTGAGATTTAATCTTGTTGTAACACCTTGACTGATATCACCAATGACTTTATCGATCGGGTGATCTCTATGAGTTCTCTATTCTTTAGGTAGATCATTGTGTACTTTATTTTATTGTGAATCCTCTTGCCGCTGTTTTGGTTGATCACTTGCAATATCTTTGAGAGTGATTTCTTGAGAGGTTTCTACTGCATCATCATTATCATTAACAATAATATCATCCTCCTTTGAGGGGTTAGATTCATCAAAATAAACATGCATAGATTCTTCAATAGTTAAAGTTCTTTTGTTAAAAACTCTGAAAGCCTTACTTGAGAGAGAATAGCCGAGAAAAATACCTTCATCGGATTTCTCATCAAACTTACCGAGATTGTCTTTGTTATTGTTCAAGACAAAGCATTTACACCCGAATATGTGGAAGAAAGATATGTTTGGTTTTCTTCCTTTGAACAGTTCATAGGGGGTTTTCTTGAGAATTGGTCTGATGTTCACACGATTACTTACAAAACATGTCGTGTTTACTGCATCTGCCCAAAAATATTTAAGAAGGTTTGAATCACTAAGCATTATTCTTGCAAGTTCTACCAACAACCGATTCTTTCTTTCTACGACACCATTTTGTTGTGGAGTTCTTGGTGCATAGAAATTGTGTGAGATTTCATTTTCCTCGCAGAATTCTTCAAATAGAGCGTTCTGGAATTCTCCACCATGGTCACTTCTAATGGAGACAATTGAAAGTGACTTCTCATTCTGAATTTGTTTTACATACTTCTTGAATGCCTTGAAAGTTTCACTTTTCTGCACTAAGAAGAAAGTCCATGTATATCTAGAGAAGTCATCAACAATTACTAATGCATAAACATTACCTCCAAAACTTTTTGTTCTTGACGGTCCGAAGAGATCCATGTGTAACAATTGCAGTGGCCTAGTTGTGGACACCACATTTTTGGATGTGAAAGTTGATTTGGTCTGTTTCCTTTTTTGGCATGCGCCACACAATCTATCTTTGATGAATTTGATCTTTGGAATACCAACAACTAAGTCATGTTTGATCAATTTGTTCAAATGATCCATATGAATGTGAGCAAATCTTTTGTGCCATAACCAAGAGTCGTTGTTATTCGCCATAAGACACTTAACCTTCAAAGATATGTTATCAAGGGAAATCATAAAAATATTATTTATTCTATTGCCTTTTAACATTACCTCAGAAATGACTTCGTTTTCTATAAAACATTCATCTTTAGTGAAGTTGATTTTGAAACCTTTGTCACAAAGCTGACTAATGCTAAGTAGGTTATGCTTTAGGCCTTCTACATAATGCTAGGTGCAATGCGAAACACTGGTTCTTCAAGAGTATAAGGAACAATATTCACCAAAGGTGGTGGCGCAGTCATTACAATAATTACAACAGGTGTAGCAGTTACAACAGTTACAGCAGGAACTTCTGGTACTGGTGGACAATATCCGGCTGGAGTGAAAAAATGAGGCATTCCCCGCGGAAAACCAGGAGGCATGCTATATTGTGGTTCACTTATGGGCGCCATTAGGATCGGCACGAATATAATTTTTGAGATTACAGTTCCTTGGCCATGATCTTGTAAGTTGTGTGACGATTGATTTTGGGTAGCCGCCAATGTTTCCATCATAGCATTGAGTCTTTCCAAACTTTCTTTCAGTGTTAAGACTTCTTCACGAAGTGCCCTGTTTTCTTGCTCTAATTGGTCTATTATGTGTTGACGGCCTGCCCGATTATTGTATCGGTGATTCAGCTTGTTTAAGGAAGGAAGAAGCAAGAGTGAGAACCTGGAATGCAAAGGATGCAATGCAAATGATGTATGCAAATGCAAACAGATTTCAAGGAACTCAAGAGCTAAACTTGAAAATATCCAAAATAAATAACACACGTTGGAACAGAAAAAGAACTTCATTCATTAATAATAATAAGAGTTATAATCTTGAAGTACAAAACAAGAAACAATACAAGAGGAGAAAATAAAGCCTAATGGGTCATAAGGAATCCCATATAAAAAGGTTCTGTTCCATGCATCCTCTTCTGCCTCTTTAGCTCGTTGTTTTCCAACACCAACTTATCCATGATCCCTTTCCAAGCACCTGACGTAGGAGGGATGTTGAATACTCATGAGTACTAGGAATTGGTTGCACGCTAGAGAAAAATAATTTCTCTTGTGCCACATGTCTTTCCATAACACGCCTCTCGAGTAGCTCGATCAAGTCGTCCATCTCCTTTAGCTGCTTCTTCATCTCTATCTGCTTGACATAGATGACATGGTACCTTTCTTCCCAAGCATCTTGCTCTAACTTCATCCCTGCCGACACTTCTTAATATTCTTCCATACGCTCAATGGGGATAGCAGATGATGATGCAACAAATTCCTGTGGAGATCTTTCAAGAAGATATGACATCTTGAGGTCACGGGTTTTGGACTTGACCCATTGAACAAAAGGCTCAAAAGCTACACAATTTCTATTTTCCAAATCATCTTTGGTTCTCTTATGAATTATTCCCAAGCATGTATAATTATGTGCTTAGATTCAATATTAGCTTCCTCATTGATATAAAAGAAACTGACCACTAGAATGTTGTTAGGTCTCTCTTTCATAGGGAACCCGAATTGACGCCTTGCGAGAACATGATTGTAACTAACTCCACCTCGGATACCAAGAAGAGGCACGTCGGGAAATTAGCCACAACTATCAATAATAACTCCCTTGTTATAGGCTGGGCCATACCAATGTACATGAGTGTGAGTAAGAGACATGAGCCTCTAGAACCATCTAAGCTTGTCTGGATTTTCTTTGAAGAGTTTATTCTAAGGCAAGTGCGAAATAAACCACTCATAGAGTAGAGGAGCGCAACACACGATAGCCCCACCTCCTTTGAGAATCCTATGATAGATGGAACGGTAGGTGTCACCAAGCAACATAGGCACAAGATTTCCACTTAGAAAGATCCAGATAGCATTAACGTCAACAAATTTGTCAATGTTTAAGAAAAAAATCAACCCATAAATAAGCAGCGCGAGAATAGCTTCGAAGGCATCCATATTGTTCTCCTTAGCTAAGAAAAGAGCTTTGTCTATCAAAAATATGGAAGGCAAACCCTTGATCCATTCTTTGGTGGTAAAGTTGGCTTTGACCTCAGATGCTTCTAGTTGAATGGCATCTGCAATGTTCTTAGGTGATAGAATCTTCTCCAAACCACTAAAAGGTTCTTTATCTAATACAAGCAGACCAACCCAATATGAATATTCTTCTAGAGTAGAGACAAGCTGATAGTCAGTGAACGTGAAACAATGATAGAGTGGGTCATAGAACTGCACAAGTGTGTCAAGAACTCCATCCTCTAACTAGGTCTTGATGATACTCAATAGTCTTCCATGACACTTTCTGAAATCCTCAGGACTGGAAACCAAGGCTCCTAACTTTCTCAGCTCTACCAAATCAAGTATCTTGAAGTTGTACTTCTTGGTGTTTCTTTTCCTAATACCATGATACCTATTGATTTTTGCAAAGGAAAAGACAATTGAATTCCTTGAAACTAAAATGCTTCCATGAATGCATGAATGTATGCAATTTGTAAACACAAGTATACACATATTCACGTATTCACATATTCACATATACACATTCAAACAAACAAGGGCCTAGGTTTGAAGATCATGAGAATGGAGTCATGGTCTATACAATGCGTTCTACAAAGTTCCCAGAGTCATCGATGAATATTTCAGATATTATCAGCTCGCACAACTACTCATGTGGGCGAATAATATTCTCAAGATAAACTCGTATGAGTGTTGTATCACATGACAACCATCACATGTTTACACCTGTATAATCACTGCACTACACCCTAAAGGCTTAGAGGGGTGAAAGGATACTAAGGTCTTTGACTTCACTGACTCCCAGGTCGAAAAAGTAATGCCAATATGACTACTCGTACGACATCAGTAATTCCAAAGGGGCCTCCACTGAGCGTGGTTACATCATATGTTGATCATGTTAGGACTACTCCCAACAGTCAACTATTGATCATACCACAACCCTATCTTATGTGCACTCAAGTCCGGGTTAAGACTTATCTCACAACACAATGTAACAACCCTGCCAAATAGAAAAACCCAAGAAGACATATATATATATATATATATATATATATATATATATATATATATATATATATATATATATATATATATATATATATATATATATATATATATATATATATATATATATATATATATATATATATATATATATATATATATATATATATATATATATATATATATATATATATATATATATATATATATATATATATATATATATAAGCATTCAGATATACAACAAATAACACATATAAAACAAGCTAGGTGTAACCCTCTTAGGGGAAGAGTCCCCAGTGAAGTTGTCATTTCTGTCGCGGTGAGAATCGAAGACCGTAGCTATTGAGTTAGCCAGGCTTCACAAATCATAATTCACCACCGATCTTTAGTTTATCCAAGAGAAGGGAAAAAGAATGAACAAACCCATTAACATGCAAAGCAAAAGAGAATCTAAGGTTCGGGGGTTGGTTATACCTAGGGAAAGTACTAGCATCCTAAGTATCTGTAGTACTCTACAGAAACCTCTTATTTTAATGTGTTACTTGTTATCTGTTTGCTAAGGGTAAATAGAAAGGGATACCTAAGGTGCTACTCCTAAGTATGCTCGCCAATACATTACATCTCGTACCTACGTATTCTGACTAGGATAGAGTCAGAGCATTCGTAGTTCACCTTACTACGGGTGAAAACAAAGTTTGTTGATTGGTTTTAAGAGAAGATACATGTTGTCATCTTAAGGAAAATACTCAACTTAAACCACCACAAACATGTGGAATATGGATCTTCGCCTCACATTAAGAGAAAGGCTCCGACTAGGATATAGAATTAACGAGTATGCCACATACCTCTCTCAAGTGGAAAAGGAATCTACATCTTTCTTAACTATGTCATGGGGTAGGAAAATTACATATCAACTAAGGATGACTCGTGTATAATTCTCTCATGGTAGAAAGGGAACCTAATTATAAGTTACCTCAAGGTGAAGCAATCCTAAGAGGAACTAGCCTAAGGATACAAACTAAATGTGTTAGTCTAGGGGAAATGATCTAAGTGTATACATCCTAAAGTAATCAACCTAAAGGGGAAATATGGATCATGCAAAAAAATGAGAAGAATAAAAGGGAAATGCAAAAGAGAGGCAAAGCACATGACAATATAGTCAACCAAAAGTCTTTCCCTTGGACTCATAACAGAGGCAACCAAAATATCAGAGGAAAAAAAGATGATGGACATCAATTGCCACAACCAAAGATTAATGATCATTATCAACATGTGAGACAAGTAATATAACATCCAATAAAATTATAAATCAAGGTATCACATCATGTATCAAGTAAGTATCAGGCCAAACACAAGTGAGAAACAGATATGCAAAGCACATAAGGGCAGGGAACCCCAAACAGACATCAAATGTCAAAGCATCTAAACAAAATGGAAAAAGATGAAATGAGAAAAAAGAAGGTTAGTAGCTACATCACATCTTGTTCATCTTATATGAAAGATTAGAAGAGGACCAAAAACACACAAGACATGCATCACCCTAATACTCAAACAGTTGCTCACACATAACTCATGCAAAACACACTTCAAAAGATTAGCCATGTGGAATTAAGGTTTGAAATCAAGTAGGGGAAGCAACATAATCATGAACATCCACTAAAAATTAACTCATGAATTGCAAGAGGGATCAACAAGGATCAAATCCAAAGCATGCATTAGAACTAAGCAAACATACATCATGATCATCCTTAAATGAAAACATGTGTTCAAGCAAGGCACAAAGCACAAATGATCAAGTAAGGCAGACCATAACACTAAGGTCAGAATCAATCACAAGTGCATTACATCACATTCATTTCTAAGATATCAAACAAATTCCATAAGTATCATGCTCAAAATTTTAGGCAAACACCATTCAAGTCACCCATAAAAAGAGCAAAGATGATCACGTGAAGAAAAGAATGATAAGAGATTATATAATGGTCCACACAACATGAAAATTAAGCTCTCAAACATGTCATTTCAATCATACAATAACTCATAGGCATTCATTAAGGTCATGCAAGAAAGCACCTTGAGAAACTAGGTAAAAAACACCAGAGAAGCAAGCTCAAAACATCTTCATCTTAGGAATTCAACCAAAAATAGGAAAATAACCAAATGAAAGTGGTTCCAAAGCCATAATCAAATTCAAACAACATATGATCACATCAATTAATCATTTCAAACTTAAATTAAGCACAAGTGATAAAAAAGATTGGAAACTTGGTCATGAGATCAAGAAGGCAGTGACTCAATGTGCTATAAAAAAGTGCCTAAGAATGTGTACAAAAGATGTTCAAACCATCTCAAACATTGGGCAAACACACAACCCATTGGTCAAACAAGTTGAGCATCAAAAAACGTTTCAAACAATAACCAAAATACATGATCAAGAAATCAAATGAACATTCAAATCCCCTACATACATGTGCCTAAATGTGTGCAAAAGATTGGATAAAATATCAAATGGAAAGGATATGAATCAAAATAATAGTTACTAGGTCAAATAAACACATCATTCAATTAAATCCAAATAAAATATCAAAAATAATTTAAAATAAAAATAAAAATAATGAAAAATTAAATAAGATGTCAAAATAATCTGAAAATATTTTTGTGGAATTTTTAAGTATTTGAAGCTATTAAAAATAAATCAGAAAATAAAATGGAAAGAAATAAAATAAAAAAGAAATAAGAGTGGAAAGGGGGTGTATCAGTAAAATAGATCATAAAGGGTTTCAGTTAAAAGTGCAGTTGGGACAAAATAAGGGTGTGCAAGTAGCAAAATACCAAGGCTCATTTCAAATTGAGTCTGAAACCACGCAAAAAATGTAACACATTGTTTCATTAATCAGAGGTGGCGTCTACCTCAGGCCACGCACGCGCCATATCACACAGTTAATAAGGTCTTCCCAAGACACGCGTCCAACACACATCAGACGTTGGGGCTAGGGATCTGGTCGTCTTCTCTGGCTAGTCACGTCGGAGCTGTCTGCAAAACACAATAAAAGTCAACAAACCCCACATATTCTTGAAGGAAATTTCATGGGGAACAAGAATATGACCTTAGATTTTCAAAACGATTCCCCTAACATCATGGAACTAGTGTACGAATTTTTGAGTCATAAACTGAAAGTTGAACAAACAAGCACAACAAGCATTCAAACATGGCCTACACATAGTAGGGCTTCAAATGCAACCAATATGAACCTACATCTGAGAGATTCAAAGTCAAGAAAGTTACCTAACTGAGCAACTCTATTGGTTCTTTAAATGATGCTCAAGCTTCGATTTAAGCTCTCCAATAAGCTCATTATGCTTCAACAAGTAAGAATCACGCAAGAAATGAGCAGAAACTTCAAGAATTTTGCAAATTTGAAGTGAGAGAAAACTTGAAAATTTTGAGATGTTTCAAGCTCTTTCTGCAGGAAAATGTCCTCTCCTCCATATTTAGGGTTATAAGGTGGATTAGGATTGTTTTTGGAAGCCCATGATGTATAAATGGATTTTTTTTGCAAACTTTCCAAGAAAAACCAAAAATGATGCACAAACGGGTTTAGATTGTTGTCCCACTACTTCAAGTTATCATTTAGTACAAAAGAGGGCGGTGAAATTAATAATCATGATTTGAAGGATAATAAATGGATTTATGAGGTGATTTGGTGAATTACCAAGTTTGGCATGAAGCTTTCAAATTTGTCATGTGTACATGGTACTTTACTTGCTCTATTTTATAAATCTTTGGGTGTCATATGGTGATGATGAAATGGTATAAGAGAGAAACAATAACAATCTAAATTGTGACTTGAAAAGCAAGAAAACCAACTTAGGTCATAAAATCATGTATGCTTGTTCATTTTGCCCTAACTTGCATATTAAGACACCAAATGAAATGAAATTTGAGTTCTTGATTAAGGCAATACCATGAGGTACAACGTTCTTGTTGCAGGTAACTTAAATTGAAGCCTAAAAGTCCATAAATTTTGGCCTTGAAGTGAATAAACAAAACTAGGTCATCTAAAAATGACATTAACTTAGAAAGATCATAACTTGAGTTCTACACATGTAAATGGTAAGTTATTACAGTTTTTTGGAAAACTTAGATTATGAGGAACAACTCCTATGTTGAAATCGGTTTGAGGAAAAGCTTGGATCCATGTGGAATTTGTCTTAGAAGTTGGTTACCTTTGGATGATTTTAAGTCCTTTCAACGTTTGAGACACCGACTTGAAGACAATATAACTTGAGATGTGTAAACCTAATGGAGGATTTCTTTACATCAAAAGAAATATTAGAAAAAGTTTTACAACTTTCATGTTGATGGAAAAATGAGATGGATCTTGTATCATGGTGTAACTTGCCATGGAAATTAGGTGCTAAAAGAGGGAATTTTACACTTAGAAATAATCCTAAAAACCTAATTTAGTAACACCTCTTGATTTTATGATCCTCCTTGATTCTTCTTGATTAAAATCAACCATAGCACTTGTAATGACTTGAGATGGCCTCTCATGACCAAAATAACCAAAAGTTAAGCTTTGAACCCCTTTAGAACCACAATTGACTTTTCTTTGACCAGATGAAAATCTTGGCCATTCCTTTACTCAAATGAATCTCTGAGAGACTTTGTAATGAGCCATGAGACATATAAGAACCTTGGAATAAATAATGATCCAAATGAACAAGGCTTGCCTCAAGAATCAGCCACAAGGTCTCTTCAGTCAAAAACCTAGCCTTAGAGCCACTAGTAGCTTGATCATCTGCACAACCTTACAACTCTTGGTTGAAAAACCCTAATTCTTGAGTAGGTGCAATTGAATCCTTGAAGCACTTGATGTGAGGCCATTTGGTATTGAATTTGATGGAGGGATATCTCTTGAGAATATGAGAACTTGATTGGTTGAAGATCTCTCAAGATTTGACTGGTCAACCCCTTAACTTTCTTGGAATGGACCCTAATTCACAGGTGAACAAAAGCAAATGAAACAAAGCTAGATTGTTGAGTTAGTCAGGAGAGCAAAATTCATAAAATTTGGCATTTTCAAATTTCTTGCCATGGTCACTTCTTATTCTAACAATAACATTTCCCTTCTCTCTTTGAAGATGTTGACAAAGGTCTTTAAAAGCATCAAAAGTGTATGATTTTTCCTTGATAAAGTTCACCCAAGTAAATTTTAAAAAATCATCAACTACCACGTAGACATACCTTTTTCCACCAAGACTTTCAACCTGCACTAGCCCCATTAAATCCATATGAAGAAGTTCTAGAACTCTGGACGTAGCCTAATATTATGGCTTTGGATGTGACATTTTGGTTTGTGTAACACCCTAAATATTCCTATGTAAATTAAAAATAATTTATCAGAGTAAATTTAAATCACAACATTTAGGATGCTACTTTTCAGCAACAACCTGCTCGTGTAATCAGACATGTAACACATACTACTTTTAAAAATTATTAATAATTTTAATAACAACAACAATCAAATAGTCCCACTTTAACTTTTATTACTAGCAGCAGAAACATCAACAATAATTAACTATTTCAACAGTCCTACATAATCATAAAATAATGAAGTCAAAAGAAATATCAAATAAGGGAGCTACACATCATACTCTCCATAAAACATAGAATAATAAATAGCGTTCTATCCCCCCGGTGTTACACATCAGAGCAGACACTGACTCTATAAAATAAAAGGAAGACACCATCTTCCACTCACATCCACGCTTCTACTGCGGATTGTCTATATGATGTCCATGTAAAGGCAACATTCAAATAGAAGGGGCGAGATATCACAATTATATAAAGAAATGCATGATAATAAGTAAGCATCAGATTAATGCATGCATTATCACCATTCCATCAATCACCATTCCACACAAATCTAACACAACAACAAAATATTTTGCAATGCAATGAGACTTAACAACTCGACTTAATGCATGTGGTACCAATATATGAACTCTCAGGTTCATCGCTATGATCCCCACCTTAGGATCTGATCCCACCAAAATTCATTACCATCACTATAGATAACGCTTAACTGATTCCATTGCCATAGGAATCAGCTACTCACACCTAATCCATCACCAAAGGATTAAGGCTCACCAAAATGGACCACCGTCCAACACCATAAATGCATGCAACATAACATACATGCAACAACAACAATAATATGTACACTAAAATCACCTTAGTCGAGGTACTACGCTAATACTGGCCACCATGCACCAAACACATGCCATAACATTCAGCAATAGCAGCACATAATATAGCAAGCAAGCAACAATGCATTTAGGAATATGTCACACCACAACATAAACACTACAAAGCATTTAACACCATCAAACAACAGTTTATTCATTTTTAGGTACTGAAACCAATTTTGGAATAAAGTTCATTGCATTATCTTCCTAATGCTCCAAACGACACTCGAATTGGACAACCAAATTTCAAGATGTGAGTTTTTAAAGATTTTCAAATTTTGCTCCCAGTGTAACCGGTTACACCATATGAGATAAACGGTTAAACCCGTGTAACCATCCCCTGCTACGCAATTTCCACTCAGTGTAATCGGTTACCCAAATTGAGGTAACCGATTACACCCTCACTATTTTTCCTAGAAATACATTTTCAAAGCAGTGTAACCGGTTACACCATTCCTGGTAACCGATTACAGTGTGGGTAGAAGCACTTTTCTACTACTTTTCCAAACGAAAATCACTTTTTATCCCATCCCAAAACCCCACATTTCATACTGTTGTGAATCTTGTTGTGAATTACGACAAAATTCAATATCAATTTGTGAGGCAAAGAACAATAGCAACCAAAATAAATGGTCTTCAGCAATAATAATTCGTACACATATAATATAACATAATAAGGCAAGAAAAAATCGAAGGTTTATTTACCCAGTTCGATCAAACGATCTACTATGGGGGAGAGAACAACTCTCCAATTCACTATACTTAGAAAGTTGTTACAAGAGATTACATATGAGTTATAAGAAAATAGCTTTCGCCTTCAGGTTCCCAAGAACAACCCTGAAGGCGCCCAAGAACAACCCTATTTTCTACCCAAGTGTTTCCCTACCTCTCCAACTCTCAATATATGAATCCTTTAAATCAAGGTGTAATCCAAGGTTTTCTTTGTGCATAACTGAAGCCCTATGCTATACCTTTAAACCCTCAGTCTCCCTTGTTGGTGATAACTCTAAGATTGTCACACACCAAACATATAAGAGATACATATTTATAATAGCAAATACAAAACAAACAAAGCCCAAAATCACATGGATCCATGGACCGAATAAAAAAAAGACCGAAAACTCGAAAACACTACTCACCATACAGACAAAACTATTCACCTTATAGACGATACTATTCACCGACCGATTTTTTTTCTTTTCTCGACTTTTCGTTCGACTTTCTAAAACTTCCGATTTTCGCGGTAAATGTCATCTCCAAAATATATTTTCTTTTTCTTCATCAACAAAGGTTTCAAGGCACATTTACAACACATACAATTCATTATCACATATTTTAACACGAAAATAATTGTTTATAAAGCATCAAAAACTCAATTCTTTTCATAAAAGGCTCATAATTTAAGTTTCGACTCTGATTCGCAACCACCATTAACAACACAACAATTATCATCATGCAATTTCGTCAATTACATAATTCTAACAGCATCAATACGAAATTCACCAAACAATCATCAATCACAACATCACCATACAACTTCATAGTTTATCAATCAACTTATTCATTTTAACAAATACACAATTGCAATAATGATCGTAACATAGATAAAAGAAAACAACAAATCGTGCATAGATATAATCTTCCCACCATCATCATACAAACCCTTATATAATAGGAATCCCACCCTTACCTTAGAATTTTTGCAAAAACTCTTCAACAACGGAGTTCTCCTCTTCCCCTTGAGCCATAACCTTTTCTTTTCACTTTTCTTTGATTATTCACGATCTGGCAGTTTTCCCCCCAAACCCCCTTCATCTTAGTTTATTATTATATTATTATTATTATTATTATTATTATTAATACTACTAATTCTAACAAATTAAATAATAATAATAAATTTCACTAAATATTTATTTTATCATACTATCATAATAATAATAATAATAATAATAATGCTTAAAATTATCATTTAATTATTGTTACTACTATTTTACCACTCTTGCTCATACATCTCCAATCTATACACTTTTTCTCACACACCTCCAACACCACATGTTCTACTCTTAAGGCCACTACCTCATAATAAGGGTACCTCTAACACACTAAAAACACAACTCAATACATACATACATGCATACAATTTAAGTAGAAAAATTAAATAAAATAAACCAGGGTGTTACAGTTTGCTTCCCAAAACACTCACCACATATTTTACCCTATTGAATTTTGAGCTTAGGTATATGATGGAAGTCCAATAGTTGACAAAACTTTGGCGAAAACTTGAATAAAAATGCTTGCTTCAATTAACTATTAAGTATGAAACTTAACTAACTATGATCCAAAATTATGTTACTTTTGAATGGTTATGTTTTTGCAGGAACTGAGAAAGGAAAACATCAGTTAAAAGCAAGAAGAATCCATGCCTGCTACTTTTGCATCACAAGCAGACACTTCGCTACGCGAAGGTTGCGACACGAGGTTGAAGCCAACATCAACAGAAAGAAACAGAATCAAAATCACCAAAGTTTGCTTGAAGCGAGAACAAATGAAGAACCTTCGCATGGCGAGTCAGTGCTTCGCTACATGAAGGTCGCGACGCAAGGAGAAGAGCAAAAAAACAAAATGAAACAAAACCTCACCTAGTCTCACTTGAAGCGAGCAGAAGCAAGAAAAATCACTATGTGAACTTTACTTCGCATAGCAAAGTATAGAGGTTTCCAAGGGTGGTTTAAAATTCTTCAAGGTTAAGCAAGCTGACTTTGCATAGCGAAAGTCCTTCATCTCAACCAGTATAAAAGGAGTGCAGCAGAACCATTGGAAAAAATCACATTAGAAAATTACTTTGTAATAGAGAATTATAATATAGTTTTAGAAAGGAGAAGAGAGTGAAGTGAATCAATCTGGGTCCGCATCAAGAATTAAGAGATCATCCTTGATACAAATTCATCTCCAATTCTTACTTTTTGTGCAAGCTACCATGACAATGGATAACTAAATCTTCTCTTGTTAGGATTGGAAGGAAACTATCGTAATCGTATGCATTATTATTGATTCCTTCTTTAATGAAATTCTGTTATTCATGATTATTGATTAAATCTTTGTATTGTCATTCTAAACCTATGAATACGAATTGTGATTGAAAAATACATTTGTATTAAAATTAAAGATTATAATCGGTTAAACGCTTAGTTCTAGACATAGAACTAAAGGGTTAACTTTCATAAACGATATTCGGTTCTTAATGTGATTGTTTAGTTTAGTTGATTGAGAAATCATCGGTTAAACTAAATCAATTGAAATCTCAACAAACATATAGACATATATGCTATTGTGTGTGAATTAATGAAGGTAAGATGAAAAAAAAAGTTTCTTTAAAGAAGTATAAACCAAAATCATACGTGCACGGTAGTGAAATTTCAATTCTGGCAAGTTTTCTATCCTTTAAACTTTACTTTAACAAGATTCGATTTTATATTCTGTTGCTTTAAAAGCAAACCAATTTACAAACTTCTCATAAAAACGATAACAATTATCTTAACTTTGGTAATATCGCGTCGATCTCCGTGGATACGATATTCAATACTTTCTTTTGATTTACTCAACATCAAAATGGAGTTGTTGCCGGGGACTGACATTTAGATTTACGAACAAAACGACTATTGATATCTTTTTAAGTTGTACATTTGTTAAAAAAAAACTATATATATCTTTTATTTTTTCTTTATCTTACATTCTCCTAACATTGTATTGGCTAGAAATTGCAAGCTTTGTGTATGCGAGGTACAAAACCGGAGTACTTATTGCCTTTTGATCCTGAAATCGAAAGAACAATCCAGCAAAACAAACGACAAATAAAGAAACAGAAAAAGCTAGCAAAACAAAGATCTCAAAAGAAAGGAGCTTCCACCTCAACAACTTCAACAAAAGAACCCATGGCAGAAGGTGGACCTGAAGTCGTGAATGAAGGACCTTGTTAAAGCAACCCTAGATGGTTGGCTCGCCTCACCAACAATCTAATCAACCAATAAGCTGAAATGAAAAAAATGATTATTGTAGATCATTTATGCAAATCCCTTTGCAGACCTAGATCACGAAGACCCGTTCACTCACCTTACCAAATTCTATGAATTGGCTAGTACATTGGGAGCACCTGAAGCGGAAGAAGAAGCAGTCTTCATACGATTGTTTCCTCACTCACTAATTGGAAAAGAAAAGGATTAGTATCTGAACCAACTCACTCAAACCATGACCATTGGAATGTCTTGGAGGAAAACTTTCTGAATTGGTTCTTCCCACATAACAGATTCATGGACACCAAAGCAACAATACCCGTATTTGCTCAAAGTGAAACAGAGACCTTATATGAAGCATGGGAGCTCTATAAGTCTATGCTATGGAAATGTCTGAATCATGGCTTCGATGAACTCACCCAAATCCACATCTTTCGCAATGGATTACAACCATAGCCAAAGCTTCTACTTGATGCAATTGTCAGTGGTTCGTTATTATCCAAAAGTGCAAAGGAGGCAATGTCTATCATTAATCGTATGGCTCTCAATGACCATTAAGTTCAGTATAATAGAGGCACTGCACAACAGAAACTGGGATTACTGGAGTTAGGCTCAAATGATGCAATATTGACGCAAAACAAAATTCTCACTCAAACAATTGAGGATTTAACCAAACAACTCTTCAAACTTCCACAACAACTCGAGGAGATGCACGACTCGGTCAACAAACCACAACAAATAACCTTGTGTGAATTATGTATTGGTGACCATTCTACAGATTTTTACCCTCCAATAAATGAAGAGGTCAATTACATGGGAAACCAACAATGAGCAGCACCATATCAAGGAAACCAAAACTATTAACGCGAAAATAACAACAATTATGGTCAAGGTTGAAGGCAAGAAGCAGGAGCATCAAACAGACCAACCAATATCAAAATTTTCATCTACAGCCACAACATACAACTTAGCCGGACAGAACCTTCAAGATGGAAGAAACATTGAACCAGTTCATGCAATTATCCATCAAAAATTAGAAAAATATGGATGCTTTGGTAAGGAACTTAGAGACACAAGTTGGATAAATTGCAAAGCAGCTAGCAGATCAACAAGGAGGTACCTTCACAGCCACCCCACAGACAAATCCAAAGGAACATCGCAAATCAATAGTGATGTGAAGTGGTAGAATTATCAATCCAGAAGCAAGCGGTAGTGATGATCGAGAGAAAAAATCCTGAAAAAAGAGAAAAATATAAAGAAGAGGAAGAGAAAAAGGAGAGAGAAGAAGAAAAAAACCAGGAAGTAGTTGAAAAGAATATGAATGAATGTAATGAATGGAGAAAGCGGAGAGAAGACAAGGGGAAAATGAACACTCCATCAGCACAAAATCTACCATACCATCATGCTTCGACCAAAAAGGATAAAGAAAGGAAATACGCTCGATTTTTGGATATTTTCAAGCGGTTGCAAATTAATATTTCCTTTGCAGTGGTACTTGAACAAATGCCTACATATGCACGATTCATGAAAGAAATTCTCACCAAAAAGAGAAGAATTACTTATGAATAAACAATACATCTTGATGCAAGCTGTATGGCGATCATTCTACGAACACTTCCACAGAAACAAAAAGATCCAGGAAGAGTTACGTTGCCAGTCACAATTGGAAACATAAACATTGGGAAATAATTGATTGACATAGGCTCAAGTATCAACCTCATTCCACTCTCAGTAATACGAAGATTTGGTGATTTGGAGATGAAGAATACTCGGATGACATTGCAACTAGCCGACAAATCAGTCACAAAGCCATCCGGTATTGCAGAAGACGTATTGGTCAAGGTAGATAAGTTTTTATTCCCTATCGATATTGTTTTCATGGATATAGAGGAAGATGATGATGTATCACTAATTTTGGGGCGTCCATTCATGAAAACCGCATGTATGATGATTGATATTGATGACGGTTTAATGAAAGTGAGCGTTCAAGATGAAGAAGTTACCTTCAACCTCTTTGACGTTATGAAGCATTCCAAAGATAAAGGAGCTTGTTTTCAAGTTAATGCAATTGATAAGGAAATACTTGAAGTACAAAAACAAGCACACTTGACAACACCATTAGAAGGAGCCCCCATGGATGTTTTCAATGTTCTTGATCCAAAAGAAGAAAAAGAACTCAATGAATGCTTAATAGAGCTAGATTCAGCAAAAGAAATACCATTGAAGGAGGCAAAAACTGAGGACTTAAAAGAGAGCTCTGTGGAAAAAGACACCAAATTGGAATTGAAATTATTACCGGATCACTTGAAATATCTGTTCCTTGATGATGAATGCAAGAAGCCAGTAATAATCAGCAAATCTCTGGCCAGCCATGAAGAAAAGAAGCTCATCCAAGTTCTTAAGGAAAATCAAGCCGCAACCGATTGGGTGCTCTCAGATTTAAAAGACATAAGTCCATCATATTGTATGCACAACATTATGATGGAAGAAAACTTAAAACCAATTGCCCAACCACAACGACGATTGAATACAATAATGAAAGAGGTCGTGCACAAAGAAGTAGTTAAGCTGTTAAAAGCATGAATGATCTATCCAATTTTGGATAGTACTTGGGTGAGTCTTGTGCAAGTAGTACCAAAAAAGGGTGGTATGACTATGTTAACAAACGAGAAAAACGAGTTGATTCCAACCCGAACAGTCACAGGATGACATATGTGCATTGATTATAGAAGACTCAACCAAGCAACAAGAAAAAACCATTTTCCGCTTCCATTCATGGACCAAATGTTTGAAAGGTCATTCGGGCAGAAATTCTATTGCTTCTTAGACGAATATTCAGGGTATAATCAAATTACCGTAAACCCCGGGGACCATGAGAAGACAACCTTCACTTGCCCATTTGGAGTATTCACATATTGAAGAATGCCTTTCGGTCTATGAAACACACCTCAACATTCCAAAGATGTATGCATGCCATTTTTTCTCCAGATTTTATCGAGAAGTGCATCGACGTATTCATGGACAACTTCTCCGTGTGTTTGTGAATCATTTGAATTATTCTTGAAAAACTTGGACACTGAATTAAAACAATGTGTGGAGATGAATCTGGTATTAAATTGGAAAAAATGCAATTTTATGGTGACTGAAGGCATTGTCCTGGGACATAAAATTTCATCCAAAGGGATCGAAGTAGATAAATAAAAGGTTGATGTCATTGAAAAGCTGCCACCACCAACCAACGTTAAGGGAATTCGAAGTTTTCTTGGCCATGTCGGGTTCTATCAACGATTCATCAAGGACTTTTCCAAAATCGCCAAATCGTTAAGAGATATCCTCAATAAAGAAAAGTCATTTACTTTTGATAAAGATTGTTTAATTGCTTTTGAAAGTTTAAAAGAAAAATTAATTATTGCACCGATAATCACTGCACTCGATTGGACACTCAATTTTAAACTCATGTGTGATGCAAGTGATTACGCGGTTGGAGCTGTTTTAGGACAGAGAAAAACCAAAGTTTTTCATGCTATACATTATGCAAGCAAAGTGCTAAATGATGCATAAATTAACTATGCAACCACAGAAAAATAATTGTTGGCTATAGTGTATGCATTAGAAAAATTTCGGTCTTATCTCATAGGATCCAAGATTATTTGCTATACTGACCATGCAGCCACCAAGTACTTGATCAACAAAGCGGACTCAAAACCAAGAATAATCCGATGGATGCTTCTGTTACAAGAGTTTGATTTAGAGATCCGTGACAAGAAATGCACATAAAATCTAGTTGCGGAGCATCTATCAAGATTGGTAAATCCCGAGATTACAAAAGAAGAAATAGAGGTACTTGAAGAATTTCCAAATGAGAAAATTCTCATGATTAAGGAAAGACCATGGTTCGCAGATTTTGAAAATTATAAGGCTTTCAGTATCATTCCTGAAGATCTCAATTGGCAACAAAAGAAGAAATTCTTGCATGATGCCACTCATTATGTATGGGATGATTCGTAGTTATTCAAAATCGGATCTGATGGGTTATTGCGGAGATGTTTTACTAAAGAGGAAGCCATAAGCATCATATGGCATTACCATAATTCAACATATGCCGACCATTATAGAGGAGAACGAGCAACTGCTAAAGTCTTACAAGCAGGATTCTATCGGCCTTCTTTATTCAAAGATACATATGAACATGCCAAGAATTGTGATAATTGTCAGAGGGCTGGTGGAATTTCCAAGCCAAACGAGATGCCATTACAAAGCATGTTAGAGGTAGAGGTGTTTGATTGTTGGGGGATTGATTTCGTCGGATATTTTCCTTCATCTTTCAACAATGAATACATCTTAGTGGCGGTTGATTACGTATCCAAATGGGTAGAGGCTATTGCGTCAACAAAAGCAGACGATAAAACAGTGGTGAAATTCTTGAAAAGAAACATCTTCACAAGATCTGGTACACCAAGAGTTTTGATTAGTGAGGAGGCTCTCATTTTTGCAATGCATAACTTGCAAGAGCACTTAAACATTACGATGTCAAACACAAGGTGGCATTAGCATATCACCCACAAACAAATGGACAAACGGAAGTATTTAATCGTGAAATAAAGAGAATCTTAGGAAAAACAGTTTCAACTTCACGAAAAGATTGGTCGTTAAAACTTGATAAAGCTCTCTGGACATATCGTACCGCTTACAAAGCACCAACCGGTCTTACGCCATTTCAAATAGTATACGGTAAAGCTCGCCATTTACCGGTTGAATTAGAACACAAGGATTTTTGGTCTTTAAAGTCTCTTAATTTTAATCCACAACATGCCGGTGCGAAAAGGAAGCCACAAATGCATGAGCTTGATAAACTAAGGATGCAAGCATATGAATCTTAAAAAATATACAAGGAAAAGATGAAGAGGTATCATGACAGTAAAATCCTTCCCAAAGATTTCAAAGTAGGGCAGATGGTTCTACTCTTCAACTCGCGGTTAAGATTATTTCCCGGAAAACTCAAATCAAAGTGGTCTGAACTTTTCCAAATAAAGGACATCAAGCCTTATGGATCAATTATGGTGGAAGATCCAAACACTAATGAAACTTAGACCATTAATGGCCAAAGGCTGAAGTTATGCTTAGGTGGTGAGATTGATCGAATTACCTCCACAGTTCCATTGAACGAACCATGAAGAAACAAGCGCCGGGCTAACGACGTTAAACAAGCGCTGGTTGAGAGGCAGCCCAACGTTGTAAGTACTTTTCCTACTTTATGTTCGATTTTATTTCAATTTTTGGGGTATGTGGGGCAACAAATGCAGTGTGACAGGTTATGGAGAAAATAAAGTTCTGCTAAGTTCGCTATGCGAACTAAACTTCGCGATGCGACCGCCGCGACGCGAAATTTTGTCAGTCAAACCTACATTTAAGATATTAAATATGGGCTCCCAACCATTACCCACCCACTTTAACTCGCTTATGCCGCGTAGTTAATCAGAATTACTCACTTTTTTTCACACACTTCTTCTTTGCTCTCACACTACTTACAAACCCTAACACTCATTCATCATCTTTTCAAATTTTCTTTAAGAAAATTGCAGAAAATGGCCCCCAAGAAACAGGTTCCTCAAAAAAATAGAAGGTTGCAGAAGAAGGTTCTTCATGAGCAAGAACTTTTGATCAATATCGGTTTATCGGAGCAGCCCAAGAATATAGTCTCAAAGAACTGGAGTCTGGGACTATCTGGCCTGAACGAAGAAGGTGAATACCGAGAGGTTAATCTCCTGTGATGCCCTCCAAACCGCCTAAACTATGATATGGTTCGCGAATTTTATGTCAATGCTCTTCCAACAGAGGGTGAAGCTTTCAATTACACAACCACCATCCGAGGATGCACCGTTGATTTAAGTCAAAATGCAATTAACAACTATCTTGGAAGTGCTCTGAACGTACCCGAAGGACATGCCTGCACCTATGAACTCAACCTAAATACAACGCCTGATGTCAAAGCAATTTCCAAGTAGATCTTACTTAAAGGACGAAAGGTGCAGCGAAATTCTGCTGGCGTACCAACCTATTCCCTCCACAAGGATTTGAACCAAATTGCTCAGACAATACTTATGCTTATTCTGCACAACATAAGACCTCGTAGCCACACTACCACACTTACTTTAGATACTGCACAACTTCTGTACTTTATCTTGAGTGGAAAAAGTGTGTGCGCCACACAAATTATTGCAAATGAGATGAAAAATGTAGTTGAAAGTGGCAGAGAAGCTGGGACAGTAGCCAAATCTTCGTGTCCTCTGGTTTTTCCAGGTATTATCATGGGGTTACTATGCGCATCCCGCATGGTAATACCAAACCAGGTGCACCATACTTTAAAGGGGGACGGTAAATGATGTATACATTACCCGGTTCTGCAAGATAGACACCACAACTAGACAAACCCCAAGAAACCCTTCATCGGACAACTTGAACTTTAATGATTGGGACCCTCGATTTCGGGCGTCCTTCTCATACACGTGGGACCACAAACTGAGCCATGTCTAGCATTCAGGATTCCTTGTATAGGTTGCAGTTGCAAATGGGGAGGTTGAAAGACGTTGCTCATCAGATTCTCACCCCTGACGCGTACCGCACTCATGTTTCCTGGCCTGGGGACAGGCCATTTTATTTAGGAGGCTTACTGACTTCGGTAATTCATCCGGTAGTGGTAATAATGAAGCTGAAGCAGAAGCTGATGAAGAAGAGGTGTTGCAAACCAAAATCTACCCTCTTGTTTCTAAACCTAACTGGCTTGTGCTTCTCATTTATATGCATCTCCATTAGGTCATGATAATCACAATCGTTCATCTCATTAGGCTTCTAAGGCAAAGGATCAAGGTATTATGTACAAGCTAAGGTTTCTCTATTCCTGTGAAACCCTCTTCCTCATTCAGGGATGCTTCAAGTTGCTTCTTCATCAGTCACGTCTAGACTCTTGGTCAGGGTAAACTTATTGTTCCTCAAGCTGCAAGGTGCTATTCTATCAAAACTCACCAAGAACGATTGGATTAGGGTTTTCTCTGGTACAAATTATGAAATTAGAATTTATCAGATTTAGATGATCATATGCCCTTCAATGTCACTTGTTTCAAAGTCTTCAATGTCACCAAGTGGTCCGAGTTTAAGTATTGGTTTAACCAGGAAGGCTTTGAATTAGAATTGTCAAGCCACTTTTTCATCTATGTGCATTTAAGGAAGGAATATTAGGGTTTCTTACCTTGGTATTTGAGCTTGATAAATGTCATTCAGTTGAAGTTCATTGTAAAGTACAAGTTGATTTGGACTTGAGAGTGAAGTTTAGTTTGGATTCTTTAAAGGGTAGCGAATCTTTGAGTCTATTCTAATCAAGTTTGTTAAGGATTGAGTGAGAGATGCATTTAAATAGACTTCTTAGCAAACAAGTTACTTGGGGTTCACGACATGATCATTTGGTTTTTATTTGACATCAAGTCATATTTTCAAATAATGGTTTTAGACAATAAGTGTTTCAAGTGTTTCAAACTTGTTTAGAAGACATTCTTAGGATAATGGTCTCAAGTTTGAAGTTGGTTTCAACTGGCGATTATTCGTATTGGAATTGTGTAACGTGTGGAATCATTTTCAAGCCATGTTTTCAAACCATAAGAGTTTTCAAGTCAATATTATCTTCTAGCCATTTTGGAAGAGAGAAACCAAGGTTGCATTCAATTTCAAAGGAAAATAATTACAAGACCAAGTTGGATTCAAAGAGACAAATTCAAAATTCCAAGTTACCGTTTTATTCAAATTCAAATTTTAAGTCACTAATTCAAATCCAATTTCAGATTTGCAGTCAATCCTTTCACAAGAAGGAAACTATAGAAGGCTCTAATAAGACACCCACTTCTGATACTAACATTTTCCCTCTAATGATGAAAACTCTGGAAGAGATGCAACAAGAACAACAGAAAGTCAGAACTCGACTTGATAAGCAAGATGAAGTCAACACCAGCATTAAGAATATGCTTGCCCAACTTATGCAGAGGATTCCTCCTCCCTCTTCTCAACCTTAGGCACTTATGCATTACCTTTTAGATTTTTGATTTCATTTAGGTATTTCTCTTCTGTATCGTTTTTGCATCACCTTTAATATATATGACTTTTTTATTATGACAAAAAGGAGGAGTAGAATACGAAATAATTTTGATATATATTTGTTTCTCTAATCTCAACGCTTACATTTTAACCTTAATACATATCTGCAAGTAGATTTATGTCTCTTTCAGGAACCTTCTGAATAAATCAAGCCTGAGAGAAACATTGCAAAAGGTTCTGATACTTCAAGCTTTGATAAGTCAACTAGGTTCTAATGATAAGACTGCTATAAGACAACCAGGTTCTGACTTAGAGGGAGCTTGTTTATCTCAGAGAGAGTTTTCTAAATTAACTCTGATATTTTCCTGAGTTCTAATATCTCAAGCATATATCTTTTATGTACACAATGTTCCATAAAAATACATTGTCTTGTCATCATAAAAAAAAGGGGGAGATTGTTAGAGCAAGATTTTGGTTCTGCATATAATCTCTAAGTTTTGATGATAACAATGCATATATTTTATATGTAACAATTCGGTACTCTAATGATTTTTTTCTGAAGTGTGCTGTCATCAATTTTAAATTCTGAATAACTCATGAAGTTTCATCAGGACCCTTCTTGCACGCCTCAAGAATTTATTGTGTTCGTCTCTAAAGAAACATTAGCAGTTCTGATGAATGTTGAATGCCTCTGAAGAAAAAGAAAGTTACGCGCTTCTAAGAAAAGATTCACTTTTGACTCTGATACCAAGCTCTGATGACTCTAAAGACAAGGTTCAGTTGAACAAGTTCTGAAGGTTCTGAAGACATTATTTTTAAAGACTTATGAAGACTCTGATTCCTTTCAGCCATTCTTCTTCTGGACTCTTATCACTTCACATCAGATAAAGTTGATTAGAAGATAAGGTCAAAGACAGAAACGTGTGATGAAAGAATCCGTACTAAAGTTCATTCCAATTTCGGTATAAACTGATTTCACGTCAGTACTGCTATATGGGATATGGTGAGACTTTACGAGTATTATCTCTCACAGTCTCGTTATTACCGTTGCAACAGTTGGCTTCAAGATTTACGCTTGTACCATTCAACGTTCAAACATTCAGCTATATGAAGTCTCAACCCCATTGCAAGCAAGAACATACAACGATCAAATTTGCAAGTAAAATACGCTAAGTCTAGAAATCCTATAGAAACACAAAGAGTTGTTGCTCATATTTGTGTAATACTTTATTCTTAAATCTTGTTTCATCTGCTTATATAAAGGCAATTTTTTAAACACTTTATTTGTATCTTTGTTGATATTATTTTCCTCAAGTGACTGAGTGTTAGTCTGTAAACTTGAGAGGGCTAAGATGTTTTTCTAAACACTTAGACGAACTTGTTGTGATTTGTCTAGGTTATTGGATTAAGTCCTTTTTGAAGGCAAAATCACTTTGGCGGATGGATTGGAGTAACTTTGTTAACAGTGAATCAGGATAAAAATCTTTGAGTCTACCTTTCTATTCTCTTTTGTTACCCCTGGTGTTAAAAATTTACGTTTGATATAAAACTCAATTCAAACCCCTCTTTTGTGTTTTTTTCCTACCTTCGTGAAAAAGAAAGAAAAAGAAAGTTATAGATTAAAATACCAATCTAAATATATTTCTGCAATGAAAATGAGGGACACAAGATTGAGATACCAATCTTTCTATGTTTCTGCATAAGGATATAAAATAATGTGTGAAAAAGCCAGTGTTTATGCATGTTGAGGTTAAGAATGCATATGATTTATGATAGTAAAGAATTGCATATCATACAAGAACAATATTCAGATGATGCTATGCATCTAGAAAAAAGATAACCTAGTCCATTCTTATATGGAGAGATCTTCTTTCCCAACATAATTTTGGAGGGAAAAGATTAAAACTATAAAGCAACCAATACCACAATACACAGAGAACTCAAAGATGGAGGAGAAATAAAACAAATTAGAAACTTCGAAAAAACACAGACAAGGAAGAAGAAACCCAACAATATGTGGAAAGACCAAGAAAGCTTGGAAGAGGCCAAGATGCACTAGAAGATGGAGACCAAGATAAACTTGGAGGTGGAGCTGCCACCACAAATTCTAGCAGACATGTAGTGAAGCTACAAAAGTCCTCTAAACTTTGTTGAAACATACATGCACATTATCGTATATTCACAATCATACTTCCAAACAACATTAAACATAAAATGGTTGGAATTCAAAGTGGCATAACTAACTCAGAACCCAACATTCAGCCTGTGAACTCATTCCACACACAAGGTGAGAGACAGTGGGAATGAGGAGTAGAGAGCTGCTCGAAAAAATAGGGAAAGGAATCAGGAAACAAATAGTCTGCAAAGAAACAAATTTTGTTCTATCACAGTCAAAGACCTGCCGAAATAAAATTTGAAAATTTAATTTGCAAATGTCTAACTAAAAACATAAACTTGAATGCGCTTGCTCCGCCTAAACAAGTTTTACAGCGCAAATTCTGTTCAAAAGAAAGAAAGAGAAAAAAAGTTATCCAGCATTAATGCTGTCCAAAAGGGAGCGAGGAAAAGAAGGTTTTGCAGCCTCCAAGAAGCACTCAATAAACTGCCATTTTAACAACACAACCATGCCAAACAAAATTAATGGCAGCTTCTACAAGTTCTTCCTTAAGTGTAGTCAAGATTTCCACTCCCTTTCTAGCCGGTTCTTTCCTCTGTCTCCATTTCTATGTTGTATGTTCACCAAAATTTTCCTAGGGAAGGAATGCATTCCTGATTATGAAGAAAGGAGAAAGAAAACAGTATGCAAGTCTGATCATAGAAAATATTTTCTCAACCTCAAAATGGCTATGATGCATTTATCAAATTATCACCTTGTTTTGTCTACTCAAGATCAAAGCACTGTGTGTTCTCTGAACACTCCATAAACTCAACAGATGGATGCTCGATAGCTTTTCTCCCAAATCCATCACCAAAAGATCCAAATTCGACTTCATCGTCATCGCTGTCAACAGTATCTGGAGTCACGCGATTCTGATAGCTTCTCAGTTGAATAAGATATACATTGAAGTAATAGTTGACCATGTCTTTTCTCGTCTTCTTTTGAAAGTATTTGGACGGCTTGTTCCAAAAAGACTTGTTTTGGGAGGGGATATTTAACCCCATTGCATCCTTAAATTTCTTTTCTTCTTCAGCTGTCCATCGAAGTGAAACTTCCTCACCCATTCGATCAAATCCCCATCGGTAAAATACAGAACCCAATTCAAGTTTCAGTTTCATCCTGTTTTCAGCAATATGAAATCTGACACAGTCAACAGAACCTTGAACATTGCAGCTGCACTTTCCTCGTCTTCCTCTCCCAACAAGATCTGTTTCGGCAGTAGCTTTTGAGTCATCTTTAACAGGGCATACTTGTGTGCCTAACCATTTAGAGTCACTCTCAGAAGCTACACCAGTCCATTCCGGGACCTCCGTTTGGAAACGATGACCGATAGAAACACTCTTTTCACGAGAATCGTCACTAGTTGGGTCAGATTTTTCCTTTACGGCTACATCTGGTTCGGCAGTTGATTTTTTCTTTTCGGTTACATCAGGTTTGGCAGCAGATTTTTCCTTTCCGGCTACTTCTGGTTTGGCAGTTGATTTTTTCTTTTCGGTGACATCCGGTTTGGCAGCAGATTTTTTCTTTTCGGTGACATCCGGTTTGGCAGCAGATTTTTTCTTCTCAGACACCCCTCCTGGTTTGGCAGCAGATTTTTTCTTTTCAGACACCCCGCCTGGTTTAGCAGATGTTTTCTCCAGAGAACATTTATTTTCACTACCAGGACATGAATTGCAGCAAGTACAGCGAGACTTAACAGAGATAGGAAGCCTTTCACTACATCTCAATTTCTTTGAACTCTGGCGACGAAGAGCAACAGGATCCTCATACATGGCAGGATGCATCTTAACCTTCTGTAAAGCATGCAATTTCAGAAAATTCAGTTGATTTTTTCCACACAAAACTTGAAGTTAAATAAATTTCATTTTAAGATATTGTTTGCTAGCAAAAGTAATTTTAGATGTTTTGATATCAAAGTCATAAAAATTAGTGATTCGTTGAAAAATCTACTATGGAGGTTGTAAGAAATTATAGGGATTAAATACTCTCAGAATGTGTGGGTTGAGACTAACTCATCCCTACAAAACCGCAAAACCGGCTTGTAAGGTGAGGATTGCCCCTCCTTATAAGCACAACACAGGTCATATCTCTAAGCAATGTGGGACTAAATCCACCCCTTCAAACCCAACACAATGACGGTGTTGGAGGCTGCAATGAAGGCAAACCAAATGCCACAATTTAGGCGACTAGGGGCGGATCGCAATGAAGTCGGAAATTCCAACAAATACAGGTCGAACTAGTGCATTTCAAAGTTATCACTCGTCTTTCGTGAGCTTTATAAAAATCCATAAAAGTGACTAATGGAATTTATGTGAATTAATAGAGCCACAAGGAAAATAACATAACAAAGATGACCTACAATATCATTTCAAGTTACTAACCCAATATCTGAAAAATTATGGATTTTGTCAAAATCATCACAGTGGTAAGTGCTTGCTCTTAAACCAGTAGGTATTTGTTTAAAACACTCAACAACACTAATCCACAGAACACCGTAAACTAAACCTTTATTAGACATGATTTCTGATAGGACATTATAGCATTGTTTTCCATGTAGCCAATCATATCATCTGTTAAAGGAGGTATCGATGAATAGACAAGGCATTACGACATAGCAAGTAAATGTACACTCTCTTTGAAGGAGGCTTAATACCATGGTTATCAAACCAAGATTCAGATCGGGATTCAAATTTGGGTTATTTTGGACTACTTGATTTTGGCCGATTCTGTTCCTTTTAACCAAAAAAAAAAAAAACTAACAGGCCTTTTGCAAAACAGGTTGCACGGCCCGGTCCGTTCCACGGCTGTGTCCGTGCAGAACGTGAATAATGTGATTTAGATAGAGATGAGGGGGGTAGACACCTAAAGTCTTTTAGCTGACCGACCATGTAGCAGTGATGATTCATCACAATGAATGCAGATTCTCATTGTGATCTCTATCCAAAATATAGATACGCGCATCAAATGGTATCTAATTGATATATGACTCGCATGTATCGTAGGATACTGATAACCCGGCTTAATAATGCAAAAATCGTTTTTCTCACTAATTAATGAAGATAGATTTTTTTTCAATGTTTGACCATGATATCTTTCTCATTGTGAAGTGCCTCGGTTAGAACTGTAAATATGAGGGCGGTCATTTTATGGACTGAGCCAAAAAAAAAAACTATCCAATGTCAATACTATACATTATTATTGCATTAACCTTAGTTGACATTTAGAGGCTAGCAAGCAAGAATTTGGAATGTGTAGATTATTTTAGGAAATAAACAGATGGATTGCGTGCGAGTGTATATTTATTACATGAGCAGAATTAAGTATATTGTAATGCTAATCATAAATACAATAAAAAGATAACTAGTTATTCATGTGAAAACATTCTGGTTCAAGATACTAAACGACACAAAAAAATCCAATGTGTAAATTCATGCATAAAATCATTAAATCCATTGAAATTATACCTGGGAAGATGATCCGCTGTTTGGTTCAGCGTGCTTTTTCACCGAGAGAATGTCTCTTGCCTTCAGCAGTTGAAGGAAAAAGTCCTGACCTCCTTTATAGTTTTTCCACTTTGAAGGTTCTGGCAATGGTTTTGCTGCAGGATCAAACGGATGCTTTGCAATATGCCTCGTCCAGTGTACCATTCCTGACAATGATTCTCGCTTACGTTTGCGAGAATTAAATTCCTCAGCAGAAATTTCCACGCAACAGGCATCCTCTTCCTTATCAGCATTACCAAACATTTTATCATCATCATCACTACCATCAATCTTTTGATTAACCAAATCAATATGCTTGATGATATTACTTGGTTTAAATGGGACAAAACGGTCATGTCCGTCCTTTAGATTCGAGCACAAAAGGCTTCTGAATTCTTTCTCCAGATTGAAAGTTTTCGTGAGCCAGCCTTCGAAACCAATCAGATATTTATCATAAATCAATTTAATCGAAGCCAAAAGACGAAACTCCAAACCCAGCTCAACTATAACAGAATCCCACAACCCTTTTCTCGATACCACATCATACCCACCGTTTTCCTTCACAAGAGAGAAAAGTTGGTATAAGTCAACCAAACGACCGTCACCAAGCACCACCGGAACAGGCCTCACATTACCTCCACTACGATCCTCCTTAAGGTAAACCGAAAAAATTTGACAAAACAAAGACTTTTGTTTCGCTTTGTCATAATCACCACTGTCAACCCGATCCTCTACCAGACAACCACCATTACCACGAAAATCAACGCGATCAAGGGAAGACCCGTTTGCCATGAACTTATGACTCTCTATATCTACTTCAATGCTAGATATGTTTTGAATTTGAGCACAAAAATAAAGGAGGCAATGACAAACACACAAAAAACAAAGTCCTAGGTATACGTTGATGATACAGACACAGAACAGCAACAATTTACAATGAAAGAAGATCAAGATATAACATTTACATATACTGATGAAATAGTAATGTAACAAGTATACAAACAAAATTGACAATAGGTATGTATGAGCAGATTTACCTAATACATGAAGAAAAAAATCGGCGGCAACAACAATGAAACGAAGGGTTTCTAGAACAGTGTGAAAAGATAGATACAATACAATTACATTACAAGATCGAAACTGAAACTGAAACCTGAAAATGATTGGTACTTGGTTGATTGATGGTGGTGCTGCGGTTGAATTTCAAAGGTGAAATGAGAAACGCGAGGTGAATTGGATTTGGAGATATCATTCAAAAGAATGAGAAATAAATGACAAAGTGAAAGTGAAGAGATTATGAAAATAAAACCCTCTTCTTGTCTCAAGGTGTTTTTTTTCACTAGCCTCACAACACAATTTTTTTTTCTTACATTAACAAACATCAAATTATTTGTTTGTATTTATAATGCTAAGTTTTAGGGTTATTAATTGGGTGGGCCATACACGATTTTAGCCCGGTTCGAGAAAGCCCGATTTAATTATTTCGGGTTAATTTTATGATAAATCAAATATTATATTTAAAAGGTAAATCGAGTTTAAAAAGATATATTGAGTTGTAAAAACTGTTTTGACTCGTAAAATTTATAATATTTAAAATGACTAATAAGTTTATTATTTATCAAAAGTTCTTTTACTTTTTATTAAATATATTAAAAGTTACAAAGTGAAACTATGATATGAGAATGTTTAGTTAAAGAAAAGTAAAATTAATTTAATGTTTTGATTGAATAACTTTTCTGTAAGTTCTTAGAGAAAAACGAAAATATGGTAGGATAATAACCACCAAAATCATATGATGATGGTGGAGATGGTGACTCTGACAATCAAAAGATATTGTTTGAAGATAAATTTTTCAAGGAGTGTTATTTTCTTCATAAGTTTTGATCTGACATGATCAGAAGGGGACCAAAGACTTGCCACACGTCTTTGACTTACTGCCTGTTCACTTGTGTTGAAGAGGAGGAGGGGGTGTACCTGCAAGACACTCTGATGCCAAAGTAATGGATTGGACAAAGTGAGAGCAAATACAAAAAAGGGGTAAGAAGTGAATACCTGACCCTCTTAGAGAATAAGGTATTTATAGAGAGACCTCATCGCAGGGCCAACGGTCATTTGAGTTGGGCTGGATGGTCAGGCCCAACCCAAGTGACTGTTAGGGCTTACGTGGCGTAGTGAAGACCATAACGTGGTATTCGCCCTAGTTCAACTGCTCTGTGAACTTCGGAAAGTGGGTTAATCTGCTCTTTTAGAGGTGGGCAGTTGGTGGATGACGTGTCCTCGCGGAGGGGAGCACGTGGAGAACGTGTGGAGGACACGTTGATCTACTCGACAAGGGAGGAGGTTCTGCCCGCGGAGGGAAGGTTCTGCCCGACGAGGCAGTGTCTGGTCGACGGGGAGTCTTGTGCTCAACACAGATAAGGAAGGTTATGCCCGACGGGGCAGTGTCTGGTCGACGAGGAGTCTTGTGCTCGACACAGATGAGGAAGGCTCCTTTGGGCCTTCCCCCAAGTGTATGTGGGTTGGGCCTTCCCGGTCAGGCCGGGGCCCAGGCCAGAACAAGTTTTATGGTAAATGTTATTTCTTTTATGAAGTATTATAAAATCACCAACATTAAATCAACAAAGATCGTATATGATTCGTTGTGTCTAAAGTATATGATTCCTTATAAACCAAAGTTAACATATATGAGTAACCTGTTTGCAAATATTTTTGAGATGATTTTGAACTTGAAATTAGCCAAATTTATGAGCCTAAATTTGTCTACGAGTCTGCTTCCTTGGTCTTAGGTAAGAGGATGATATTGTTGGAGTTGTAATTAGGAAGGATTCATACACTTTTAAAGAATTTCAAGATTGCACTGTATGCGTCTTTTTTTTATAATGTTCGAATAAATTTGAAAAAATACACCGCCAAAACCATCAGGGTCTGAGGCACTATTCTGGTTGAGATTAAAAATTGCATGAATAATTTATTATATGGAGGGAAACATTGTAAGCAAGTTGTTCATAATGTTGTTAACAAGGTTTAGGATGGACTCATCAACCATATACAGATCCTGAGATGTATCTGTAAGACAAAACATAGTCAAATAGTTAACAACATGATTGGCCATATTATTAAGGTATTTAATGATTGCACATCCATTTCTTAAGAATGAAATAGAATTTCTAGAGCTCTTGATTTTTTCCATTCAATGAAAGAAAACGGTGTTTTTATCACCCTCCAAATGCCATAGAACCTTAGACTTCTCTAACTAGGGCATCTCTTCTTTGGAAAGGACTTTCTCAAGTTTAATTTGAGAAAATTTTTCTTAAGCACTAAAGGCCTCATTGTTACCATCCATGTCAAGTTGGTCATGGATGATGATTTTCTTTTCATTTGAGGTCTTGGCCAGGATGTGAATGTTTCCAAAAACTTTTTTATTCCATGTTTTAAGATTGGTTTTGAGCAACTAGAGTTTTATTTTAAGAATGTACATAGGACATCCATTGGTAGGAGTTGGCTAGTAGTTAGCCTATGGAGTCCAATAAATTGAAAGGAAAATTATCTATATTCCTCTGAGTGTTGGTGTAAGACCTAAAAGCCAATAGTTTTATTAGAATTTGGTACTTGTATCAAATTATTTATTAATAATAAAAGGAATTTATTTGTTAAGTTTGTTTTTACAAAATAATAAAGTCCCTAAGATAGTTAGTCCGTTTAATAAAACATTAAGTGTGGCTTAAACATGAAATCCCATTAAACATAAGACCATTATTCTTAAAGTATTCATAGTCAAGCTTTATTATAAAATGGGATAATACTAAATCATTGAGACTATTATGTGGGTAGAGTGATGATCACGTCTCATGGTTCGTGGATAAGAGTTATCAATTATTCACATAGATATAAATATTAAGAATAATATTTATACTGGATTGACTCACCATGAGAATACTACATAGAATGTTATGCAAGTGTCATAAGTTATTCTCAAGCTGATATTGGTGTATATCACCCTTCGATCTGAAACCACTATGGATCCTAGATGTGGAGTCAAGTACTTTATTTCTAATCAAACATTGTCCGTAATAGGATAACCATAAATGTGGTTGATGGGTACTTCGCAAATCATGTTAGGAGACATGAGCGACTTAGATGGAATTTGCATATCCCGCGTAACATGATATATGTATAAGGGTCCAATATTGAACTAAACAAGAGTGACACAGTCTATGCATTGTGTTCAATATAGGCATGAGGGAAAAAGGGTAATTATACACACAAACACTATCACATAAAAGTTTTATCATATCACATGACATTTAGACACTTGGGTATTAGTTATGTGTTGTTAGATAATGCTCACTATTTATTACATTTAATATGTGATTTAGTATAATTACCAACTGCCGTAACTGCAAAAAACCACCGGCATAAAAATAGAAGAGTCGCCACTTTCGTTATTTATCCCAAAGAGAGGGAAAGGAAACGATCGCAAAAACCTAAAGAAAAAGGGAAAGACAAGGTCATCGCAACCATGTCTGGGTTCGGGAGTCGGTTACGCAAGGGGAAGGTATTAACACCCCTCACGTCTGTCGTACTCGACAGGATCCACGCTTATTGTCTATCTAAAAAGGTGTGTTGAAACTATCTAGCTAAAGACTTAAGGACAAAAGAAAAAGAAAAGACAGGACTCGACATAGCATCGCTGCTATGGGCCTACGTACTCCCTTGTGCAATGGGAAAGTCAGAGTCAACGTAGTTCACCTAAGTACGGCTAGAGAAAGGGGGAAAGGTTGCTCGCCGAGACATCGCGTCTCGTGCCTACGTACTTTTGTCTGGTACAAAAGATCAGAGCAAACGTAGTTCGGGATAAAAGGACCACACGTTGGTTCAAAGTTTTTTAGGCCCGAGTAGGGTTAACAAATAGTTCTAGCAGTTGGTGTATGCAACTCAACCTTTGGAGACTTAGGCGTTACCGTTTGCGGTAGAACTAAGAGTTAACGACACTCTTGTTGTAAAAAGATTTTCCTTGATTAAGAACCCCAAAGGGTGAAAAAGAGTTTGAATTGTTTTTTGTGTTTTTTAAGAAAAGAAGTGTTTTGAATTTGATTTGTAACTCATGTCGCACTAGAGACTATGATCTAAGAGCGAATGCGTCGCATATCACCCAAAGGGTGTACACTAAACACTCTAGGTCCTTGAGAGGGGGCCTCTAAATTACCATTTCTCAAATAGCTTAAGGCTCGTAGCGTGCTACAATTGTCATTCTTTATTAAGTGTTTTATGAATGTTTGGAGATGAGAGGAGAAGAAGGAACACTAATGGGAGACTAATCAATCCTAATATCATGCAAAGTGAACCTAAAGTTGATATTCAAAAGGGAACTACCTGATGTTGTCATTCATAGTTAGGCACCTAATGTCTATCATAACCTTAAGAGATTAGAGGACTTATGGGGAACATGGCAAAGAAAAGTAAAAGAAGAAGAAGAAGAAGAAGAAGAAGAAATGCATATGCAAATGAGGATGCAAACATAATGCAACACATAGAATGATAGTGGGAGGAAAATAGTGTGGGGCAGTAGCCACCACAAGCTCATCTCAACCAAGCATGCATATGTAAATGCAAGAAAAGAGAAGAAGAAGAAATGCATAAGAAGAACATTAGACAAACACAAGTAAACTTCACAAAGATGCACCAAAAAGTGGGATGAAATGACCTAAGTCAAGCAACATCAACCACACCAATAAAATCAAACCAAATGAAAGGGAAATTAAACACCAAAGCCAAGTGAGGATGGGAGACCAAATGAGGGCAGCAATGATCCCAAAATAGGTACTCAACCATAAGCATCACTTATCAAACAAGAAGAAACACCAAAAGTGTCCTCAAGGATTCATCATTCTAGGTATGCTTCAAATACCTCCAAAGGAGGGACCAAGCCACCTTAAATGACACTCCAAGGTCATTGGACAGAAGGGAGATGAAGAGAAGAGAGCTCACAATCAATATCAAAGCAAGATAAAAAGAAATGCAAGCAATAACGAAAAGGAAGCAAGCATGTATCACATAAGAGTTCAAGTTGGAAGCACAAAAGGAAAGGCAACAAACAACAAGCTATGAACAATATTTTGACCTAAAAATGAACCTACAGCAAGCTCAACATGTCTAGAATGTGAAACAAAAAGAGTTGAGAGCTTATTGGATCCACAACGGTCGTTTCAAATCCAAACTAGGTCAAGTTAGCAAACAGAGGCCAAGAAATCAAAATAAATATTCTTTCAAAGCACCATCAAAAGAATTAAATCATTTGGATGTACCACTTTGAAATGGAAGAAACAAGTGCAAAAAGAAAAGGCCCAAAAGTCAACAACCAGGGGCAAAATGGTCCTCAAAAATCTCTTAACTCCTGATGAACATGAGGATCAATTTTCACTCATTGAACCAAAAAGAAATGAGAGAAACAAATGCAAGAGCAAACAAGATCACAATTTAATTCAATTAAAACAACTCCAATATTTAATTCATTTTAAAATTGAAAATCAAATCAAAAAATAAAATAAAAATATCCAGAAAAAACTAGACATCTCAAAGTTCATAGAAAATATTTTTGGGGAATTTTTGGATGTTTGGAAGTATTTAAAATGAATTAAAATCAAACAGCTAACAAAACAGAAATTAAAAGCAAAAGAAATTAAAACAACAATCAAATGGTATGAATAGCAATAAAATGAAGTGCAAATCTGGACTGGGCCCAGACTGGGGGTGCGCGTAGCAGCATGCACAAGGCCCACACGAAAATCCACACAAAAATAAAAAATCAGAAAATCCCATACATTAAGTCAACAACAGCACATGATAGAACCTCAACACACAACCACATGATCAAAAGTATTCCAATCAAACCACTCACAAGAAGACATGTCATTAAATGAATTTCAAAAGTAATCATGTGTAGCAAAGCAAACAAAGACTACCATGAGTCTTAATCTAAAATGCACGATGGAGATCATGCGGCTAAAACATCATCTTCCCCACACAAACAAGGGGGACCGCCCGCGGTGGCCGGAACCACCCCCTCCGGCCGGAGCACCGCCGCGGGTTCATCAAGCAACCATACCTCCATGAAATTTCAACCGTTTTCAACAAACTTTAGATGAAAATTCATCTCCAAATCGCAAGGAACATGAATCTAACCATAGTTTCCACCAATTCCTCATAATAAACTCAAAAAGTAAACAACAAGCAAGATGCACAAGTTTTCAATGTTCATAAAACTCAACCAAATGGATCCAAACTTCATCTACATGTTATGTAGATCATAGATCCACGAAAATCTAAGCAAAACACCTCAAGAATTGATCAAACCGAATCAAACAAGTTTGGAGCTCTACACATCAAACATCACAAACACAAACAATTATTATCCAGAAACGATCTACATCACTCAAGGATCACAATGCAACAAAAATGGCAGAGAATCATGGCATATTGGGAATGTAACTTCCTCAATAAAGCTTTTGCAACTCACAATTTGGCTTGAAACTTGCTAAATCTCAGAATTCGAATTTTGAAATTCCACCACTTTTTCAAAGTTGTTCTTAATCAATTTGGCTCCAATTTTGAATTTTGATGATTTGTGAAGGTTGGAAATGTTATATGTGATGGATCTTGATCATAATTGAGCCCAATCTCAGTCCATAAAGCCCAAATGAATTTTCACATTTTCTCCACTTTTCAACCATGGAAGGTACATGAATTTGGCTCCAAGAACCCTTCAAAATGATTCAAATCAACTACTGGGAGTGTTTGGAGTGTGAATGGCTGAGATTTGGTCCTTGTTTCCATCTCAATGGTTGGAATTGAAAGTGTTGCTTCAACATGAAGAAAGCTTGGAAATGACTCACTTAAACACCTCAAACCAAAAATGTAAAAATGCCAATGTTCTTGAAATGTTGTTTGCACTCAAAAAATGCACCTATCTGCACCAAAATGATTAAAAATGAAATATTTACCATTTTGTCCTTTTAAACATTCTTCCATGAAAATTCAAATATCTAAACCTCAAACCAGACCAATTCCTTAACTTCTCAATGCTTGACTAAACAAATAACACCATTTGGAGCAAGTTTTATGTTGGAAAAATCTTCATTTGAAGTGTGCAAGTTGGTGAAATGGACCTATAATTTTATGACCTGTAATCTTACTTTCCCAAAATACCCATAACTTGTAAACCTCATAACTTGAGTTCTACAAATCAGATGAAAGACTTCTGATACAATTTGGAAAGCTAAGATCAAGACCTACAACTTTCATGTTGGCCAAAAGTTGAGGAGAAACATTCTTCTAGGTCAAAAAGGGCTTGTAAGTTGGTTGACTTTTGTTGACCAAAATCATATCCCTCTGATGACCTGTAACTTGTCTGGATCATAACTTGAGTTCTATAAATCCAATCAAGGACTTCTAGTACTCAAATTAAATCTAAGAACATGCTATACAAGTTCCATGTTGATCAAAAGTTGAGATGAAAATTTTATCTTGAGATAGGTGGTCTTGAAGTCAGGCACTAAATAAGGGATTTTACCCTGAGAACCCTAGTTTAGTAACTTCTCACACACTTAAACCTTGATAAATTGAACTTGAAATGATGTCTCATATGTCTTAACACAACATCCCATGACCATAAAGACTTTGAATTGGGTTTTAATCTCCTTCAATTGCACAGTTGATTGAGGACTAGCCAGATGAAAACCCTAACTGCAACACCTTCAACTATGGCTCTTCACACTTGGCACAAACACTTGGATGAGCTCCACAATGGCCCTCAAGGCACCCAATAAGCTCTCTCAACATCTTATATCTATAACCATGAATCACAAACCTCTGATTATCCTGAACTGGCCTCCAAGTTATGAGCTGATCCACATACATCCATCCTTTCTCTCATAAGACCATTGTCCATTCCCGATGACTTGATTACCGTCCAAACTTGAGTAAAACCCCTTGTTTAGGCTCAACCCTCTGAGGAGACTCCTCTTGATATACACAATCTCTTGATCCCCTGTTCAATGCAACATGCTATGCAATGTAAATGCTAGAAAGAAATGAAATGAAACATAAACCAAGTTAAGAAAAAGGTTGGGCAAATTTTGGGGTACAACACCAACGTCACGAGAACCTACATGGTCACACACATAAGGATAAATTGGTAAAAGAGTGAAATATTGAACACCATACGGTATAATATACTTAAGAGAATTACAGAACACCATAAAGTATGGTGCGCTTAAGTGAATTGTAAAACATTGTAAGGTATGATTCACTTAAGTGGAATGCGGAACACCATGAGATACCATGCACTTAAGTGAATTACAATAAATTGTAAGGTACATTACTATTAAGTGGGCCTTTTCAACCACACGAGTGGTTTTCTCTCTCTCTCTCTCTCTCTCTCTCTCTCTCTCTCTCTCTCTCTCTCTCTCTCTCTCTCTCTCTCCCCTCCCCCCCCCTCAAGTCTTCATTCATATCATATAGCCCTGAGATTGAAGGCATTATGTTCGTATGGACCAAGTAGATGCATTATTCTTCGTTCAAAGTTTGTGATTGCTCATCTTATTTTGCATCAAAGGTGTTAATCCCATAATATAGGTAATTGTTTCTATCATTAATCATCATCAATCGTAAGGATCGACTTAAGGGAAATTTTTATTTTCTGTTGCGTTTATGTAGAGATTTCTCTTCACAAGTCTTTTCTATAAAAAACACATATTTGATTTATGAGTTTTTATATGGTTCTTGATCATCAATCTGGTAAGGTCATTAGCGAGACCCCTAACATTCAAAAATAAGCACTTCATATGAAAGACTTATTGTTACCGATTTTTAATCTGGTTGAGTACTCACTCCTTATCGAGGAATGTTTCCTTAACTTCTTTTTATGCTATTTAGATAGAGCTAATTGGAATTTGAGAAAATCTGCCTCAGGGTCAAACTTTTCCACTGACAGGTAGTCTTTGTCATTTATTTCAGCAACGTTGGACCAAGATTTCTCTAGTAAAGTTTCATTTTTTTCTTGTGTTTCTTTTATGCTTTCTTTCACCTTTGTGTTTTGTGTGGCATCAACAAATTATGATTCATCAGAACTATTATTTTCAATTGTGTCTTACTGTTGGGTGTTCTCTAAAGGTCTGATATTACCATCATCAATTACCCTATATCGTGGTGAGAATCGGATATCAAGCTATTAAGTTAACTTGAATCACAAATCTTTTAAGTTCACCACCGAAGTTTGATTTATCCAAAGGAAAGGGTAAAGATCGAAGAAAACTCTAAGTGTGCAATGTAACAACAATGCTAAGAGATATAAGGTTCGGGGGTTGGTATACTAAGGGAAGATACTAGCACCCTAAGTATTTGTAGTACTCTACATGAACCTCTTATTTTTATTTCTGTTATGTTATTTACTTATTTGTTTGGGAATATCCAATGGGGAATACCTAAGGTATTTACTAATTATGCTTACCAAGACATCGCATCTCGTGCTTATGTATCCTAACAAGGATAGAATCAGATCATTCGTAGTTCGCCTAACTACGGGTGAGGAACACTTGATAGTAATCAAGATTCCAGGGGAGAAGGTAAGTGTCCATAGAAATGACACTTAAATATAGTTAAGAAACTATAATCCTAAGTTCAGGGTAAAAAGGAAGGACTCTAACAAGGTCAAAAGGGGAAGTAAGTGTTCAAAGCAATGACACCTACATAGAGTTAAGAAACTTTAATCCTAAGGCTAGGATAAAAAGGAAGGACTTTAGAAAAGTCCAAAGGGTAAGTAAATGTCCATAGCAATGACACTTACATAGAGTTAAGAAACTCTAATCCTAAGGCTAGGATAGGAAAGGGTAAGGACTCTAACAAGGTCTCGAGGAGATGGTAAGAAAGGTTAAACTAACTTATGACAATAAAGTCAACAGAGAAGATTCTTTCCTTTGGAATTAGATTAAGAAGAGATTTTGGATGCAAAAATAAAGGAAAATCTATGGGATATTGAATCCTAAATTTTGTCATATAAATGATTAAAAGCCTAATGTTTATCCTACTCCAAGCTTAATCAGAAATTAAGTTGGACTAAGAGCCTCAAGGGAGCATGTGAACAAAATACAAGTAAAAATTACACAGTCAATCGCAAACAACATCAAGTACCAAATAAGACTCAAGTAAAGATAGAAATTCATGTCAAAGCATCACAGGTAACGAGTATTATGAAAGTAGACATCAAGAAAAATCAAGAACAAACATCAAGCAAATAGTAAGAGACGGGAGGATCTAACCAAAAAGATGGCGCATGACAAGTATTCCCTTCTATTGGACTAGTGAGCCACCAGTAAGCCAATAAATAGCCAAACATCAGATGAAAATAAAATATCCTAGCCATGTCTTCATAAGGATCAAGAACCAAATAGGAGCTTCATGTATTAGATGACTTCAATATCAAAGTATCAACACGTGTACACAGAAAATTTCCCAATACAAACAAAGCAACATAAAAGGTCCAAGGTCTCCAAATATGAAATCCAAGAGCATAAGGGCAAGGGTCCTAAATCTAAGTCCGAATTCCAAAGCTCGGGATAGTAACCACGATCCACCAATTAGAAGTCTTTTAAGGTTTCAATAGGTTTTACGATGTTTTGTATTTTTTAATGAGATATGAACAAGACAAGAACAAGGATATAATGACAATGATATATCAAGGTAATATTGACATTGATATATTTACATAAAGATAAAGCAAGATAATATTGAACAACAATTAAAGTTAGTCGTTAATTATTAATGATCGGATGAATCGGGTCCACAATAATGCTAAGCAATCGTAGCATGATCTATGAGGAAGATCGTGTTAGATAATCCTTCAATGTCGAATGGATCCAGACTGAATCGTGAACGAAATCACTTTCCTTAAAAGTATTTCAAGCACACTCTCAAATTGTCTTAGAGTTGGAACGGCCTAAATACCCAGGATAAGTCAGCCTTTTTCTCGAAACTGCACAAGACTGGTGAAGTTTCGAATGCAAGGAAAACGTTTGGAATTAATTAGAAGAGGATATCAGATTTTGGAGTATTTAATTTCGAATTATCAAGCATATATTTATAGCCATGCATGTGTCTTTTCAGAAGTTTGCAATTCTTCATAAACACACTCTCTAATGAGCATTTGCAATGGTTCAAATAAAATGTCATGCACCACTTTATGAAGTGTCATATATTTCGAATTCAAATTCAAAATTCAAACTCTAGGCAACGAATGAAATCTGGAGCGATAATTAAAATAAATTCGCAGTATACCGGCCGAAGGCCGGTCCGCCCGCCGGAGGCGGCCGGGGCGCCGCCTCATTAATGCCGCGAATAGCCCGATTGCTTCGATGTGTCGTGCCTAAGTGCTCAAGTGCCGTCTACAAGCCGCCACTAGCACCTCTATGCCCACGCCCTCAGATCCGGTCCGGTTCCGGAGCCGGAGCCGGAGCCGGTGTCGCCGGTGGCGACACTGGCGAGGGGTGTTTTGTATGAGACAAGTGACATAAGTTTTGGCACCACCACATATGACTATGTGGCACTTTATCCTCTTTGGCTCCTTTGGAAATTACATTGTTCCAAGTGCCTTATAAATGCTATTTAATTTTACTCCACTTCCAATGTGGGACTAAGCATTTATTGTCAATTAACTATAACACCCACTTTGTCATTTTGGAACAACTTTAATGGAAATAAATTATTATTTCCAACAATCCCCCACTTGTTCTAATAATGACAAAATAATAATTCCAGAAATGGGACATAAGAAGTATTAATACAGTTAAGTGTCTTTCGATTTTAAACTTAACCTTAGTAAGGATAACACAAGGTTTAATCGGAATATTAGGTAGCAATGCGTTTAAACCATGAATCCATATGAATAGACCGGTGTTACCTTACACACACTCCTTAAAGATTCTTCCTCTGCATAACTCGCTTAGCACTTATTTATGGCCATGTGCTATCCTGTTTCATGAATTTTTTCATGAGAGAAACTCCAACTCTCACTTTGAGACGGCACCATCTCATAATTCACATAGGTGAAGTTCATATAGTATCTGTTTCCAATAGATACGTACCCTCGGTATTGAACTTCATTAAGAGTTTAAAATAAAACTCAACCCTCATTTATAATGTCAACATAATTATGAAATGTTAGACAATTATCCAAATCAACGACTTGTTGTTACCCATTGAAAATCTTAACGTTAATGTTCTGTTAACTTAAGATTGGGTTGCCGCCATTGTCGGAACTCTTACTCAAGGAGTTTCAACCCCATACCTCTCGAGGTTGTTCTTACTAAATCTCTGGCCAGTGGCTTAGTAAACGGATCAGCCAAATTATAGCTTGTTCGTATATACGTAAGTGAAATGATTCCATCCTTAATCAGTTTTCTTACGAACGAATGTCTAAGTCCTATATGCCTGGACTTTCCATTACACACTTCGCTAAATGCTCTTGCCAAAGTGGCCTGACTATCACAGTGTATCATTACCTTTGAAACATTGTCTTTAGCCAATGGAACTTCCAAAAGAAGATCCCTCAACCACTCTGCCTCTTGACTAGCGGAAGCGAGAGCCACGAACTTTGATTCCATGGTCGAAAGAGTAATGCATGTTTGTTTCTTGCTCTTCCAAGAAATTGCTCCTCCAGCTAGTGTAAATATCCACCCAGTTGTAGATTTGTGATCTCCCACGTTAGAGATCCAACTGGCATCGGTATATCCTTCTAATATAGCAGGAAACCTACCATAATGAAGGCCAAGATCTTTGGTTTTCAACAAATAACCAAATATCCTCGTGATTGCCTTCCAATTTTCATTACTTGGATTACTAGTAAATCTACTCATTTTACTAACTGCAAATGATATATCGGGTCTAGTACATTGCATTAAGTACATAAGACATTCGATCGCACTTGCATATTCTAATTGAGCCACTGCTCTTCCATCATTCTTTTCAAGTTTGATTACATGATCAAATGGAGTAGTTACTTCCTTGAATTTCAGGTGTTTGAACTTATCAAGCATTTTCTCAATATAATGTGTTTGATTAAGTTCATAACCCCCACTATTTTGCTTAACTTTTATTCCTAAAATTGTGTCAACAAGCCCAAGATCTTTCATCTTGAAAGTGGAAGTTAGAAACCTTTTTGTTTCTAAAATTCCATTAAGTTTATTGCTAATTATTAGCATGTCATCAACATAAAGACACAAAAATATTACAGTGTTATTATACACTTTTGTATATAAACACTTGTCACAAGAATTAGGAATGAATCCATTTGACATTATCGTAGAGTCAAACTTTTGATGCCATTGTTTTGGTGCTTGTTTTAAGCCATATAGAGATTTGACAAGTTTGCACACCTTCTGTTCATTTCCAGGAAGGACGTATCCTTCTGGTTGTTCCATGTAGATTTCCTCATCGAGGTCTCCGTTTAGGAATGTTGTTTTAACATCCATTTGATGAACAATCAGATCATTTAAAGATGCTAAAGCAAATAACAACCTTATAGTGGTTGTTCTTGCTACAGGTGCATAAGTGTCAAAATAATCTATACCTTCCTTTTGTCTAAATCCTTTTGCCACTAATCTTGCTTTATAAGTGTTTAATGTACCATCACTATGATATTTCTTTTTAAACACCCACTTGCATCCAATGGGTCTTGATTCCTTTGGTAAATCAACAAGTTCCCAAGTGTGGTTGGACATAATTGACTCTATTTCATCTCGGATAGCATATTTCCAAAAAGAGGAGTCTCTTGAAGCTATTGCTTCCTTATAAGTTTTAGGATCTTCCCCTACTTGAAGAATTACCGGAATGCTTTTAATAAAATTTGTACTATTTCCTTCAACCAGATAAAATGAAATGGATTGAGAATCAATTTCGTCTGGTCCTAGGTTCTTTATTTTCCGGACTCTTTTGCTTATCCTAGCTTCAGGTCGTGGTTCATTGATTCGAGATGTGCCTTCAGGTTGTATTTCTACAATCCGAGAAGAGTCTTTTTCACAAGATTCTTTATTTATGGCCGACTCTGATTCTTTATCCTTAGTTATAAGTTTTTCAAAGAATTCTACATCCCGGGATTCAACATTAATATTAGACTCTAAATTTAAAAGTCTATATGCTTTGCTATTTTGTGCATATCCTACAAAGGCACATCTTATCCCTCGAGGACCCAACTTGGTTCTCTTAGGATCCATGTTTTTGTAATATGTCACACACACCCACACCTTAAAATAGCCAATATTTGGTGTCATGCCCTTCCATACCTCATATGGAGAAATTCCACTTTTCTTTAAGGGAATTCTATTTATTATGTGACAAGCGGATAATAAGGCTTCGCCCCACAAATTGAAAGGTAGTTCGGAATGCAATAACATGGCATTCATCATTTCTTGATATGTTCGATTCTTTCTTTCTGCTATGCCATTTTGTTGTGGTGTTCTAGGTGCTGAACATTCATGTATTATACCGTGTTCTTCACAAAATGCATCAAATTCAGTAGAAAAGTATTCACCGTCCCTATCACTCCTAAGGACTTTTATACTTCTACTTAATTGATTTTCCACTTCTGCTTTGTAACTCTTAAAGGCATTAAAAGCCTCACCTTTATGCTTTAAGAGATATACATAAGTGTATCTAGAACAATCATCAATAAATGTAATGAAATATCTATTTCCCCCACGGGTCAACATGCCATTAAATTCGCACAAATCTGAATGTACAAGATCAAGCAGATTTGTATTTCTTTCAACACTTTTGAAAGGTTTCTTAATCATTTTTGATTTAACACATAATTCACATTTATTGAAATCATTGATATTACATGATATCAAGCCAAGTTTAATTAGTATCTTCATTGAACTAATACCAATATGTGCTAGTCTATTATGCCATAAAGTAACTGAATCAAGCATGTAAGCAGAATTAGAAATTTCATTAATCATGTTATCAGTAATACATAGTTTGATCATTCCTTCAGCGGAATATCCTTTTCCAACAAACATACCATTACGGGTCAAAATAAGTTTGCCCGATTCATACACAGATTTAATACCCGGTTTTCCCAATAAATCCCCACTAACAAGATTCCTATTCATGTCTGGGACATGAAGCACATTAACAAGAGTAACTTTCTTTCCGGAAGTGAAGTTGAGTTCGACCGTTCCGGTTCCAACAACTTTGGATCGTACTTCATTTCCCATTTGTACTTCTTGTCCATCATTTGTCTCAGAATATGTTTTGAATGCAGCCCTGTCATGTGAGACATGAACCGTGGCACATGTATCATACCACCAGCCTTGGACCTTGCCTTTGATTGCCATAATTTCGCTTACAGTAGCAATTATATCATCATTAGCATTCACTGTATTGATCTCCTTTTTTGATTTATTTTGCCTGCAATCTCGAGCATAATGTCCAGGTTTTCCACATACAAAGCATCCATTTTTCGGACCCTTCGGACCACCAAAGTTCTTGAACTTGGTATGTTCCCTTTTTGGTGCGATGTGACTTTTTTTGACATCATGTTTCTTCTTTTCCTTTCTGGTCACAGCATTGGCTTTGGAAAGACCCGCAGATTCTGATTTTTCCCTCTCCTTCGATTCCTCCTCGATTCGAAGATGTTTCTGGATTTTCTCCAAGGAAAAGTCATCAGAATTGTGCAACATTTTCTTTTTATAGCCTTTCCACGAACTTGGTAACTTCGCAATGATTGCACCAACTTGAAAGGTTTCAGGAATGTCTATTTTCACCGCTTTGATTTTGTTTACCAGGACTTGCAATTCGTGCACTTGGGGAAGTATGGGCTTGGAATCTATAAATTTAAAATCAAAGTATTTAGAAATTAAGAACTTTTCCGTACCTTCTTCTTCGGCTTTGAATTAAAACTCTAGTGAATTCCATATGTCTCTAGCGGACGGATTGTCCGTGTATAGGTCGTATAGGCGGTCAGACAGCGTGTTCAGAATATGTCCACGACATAGCAATTCGTCCTCCCTTCGCAGCATGTGCTTCTTCTTGAGTTCGTCAGAATCATCTTCAGTTGGTTCTGGAATTGGTGTCAGATCAGGATTCAAGACGTAGTGAACCTTGAGTGCAGTAAGCAGGAATGTCATCTTGTCTTGCCATCTGGTAAAGTTGTTTCCATCGAAGCGATCCAATTTGACAAGATCCTGATTCATAACCTTGATACTTGAAACAGCAGCATCGAAATCCATGATACAAATACTTTTAAGATTGTTAGATAATCCTTCAATGTCGAATGGATCCAGACTGAATCGTGAACGAAATCACTTTCCTTAAAAGTATTTCAAGCACACTCTCAAATTGTCTTAGAGTTGGAACGGCCTGAATACCCAGGATAAGTCAGCCTTTTTCTCGAAACTGCACAAGACTGGTGAAGTTTCGAATGCAAGAAAAACGTTTGGAATTAATTAGAAGAGGATATCAGATTTTGGAGTATTTAATTTCGAATTATCAAGCATATATTTATAGCCATGCATGTGTCTTTTCAGAAGTTTGCAATTCTTCATAAACACACTCTCTAATGAGCATTTGCAATGGTTCAAATAAAATGTCATGCACCACTTCATGAAGTGTTATATATTTCAAATTCAAATTCAAAATTCAAACTCTAGGCAACGAATGAAATCTGGAGCGATAATTAAAATAAATTCGCAGTATACCGGCCGAAGGCCGGTCCGCCCGCCGGAGGCGGCCGGAGCGCCACCGGCGCCGCCTCATTAACGCCGTGAATAGCCCGATTGCTCCGATGCGTCGTGCCTAAGTGCTCAAGTGCCGTATACAAGCCGCCACTAGCGCCTCTACGCCCACGCCCTCGGAGTCGGAGCCGGTGTCGCCGGTGGCGACATCGGCGAGGGGTGTTTTGTATGAGACAAGTGACATAAGTTTTGGCACCACCACATATGACTATGTGGCACTTTATCCTCTTTGGCTCCTTTGGAAATTACATTGTTCCAAGTGCCTTATAAATGCTATTTAATTTTACTCCACTTCCAATGTGGGACTAAGCATTTATTGTCAATTAACTATAACACCCACTTTGTCATTTTGGAACAACTTTAATGGAAATAAATTATTATTTCCAACAGATCGTGCTATGGGAGGCCGCTCGACAATGATGTTTGTGCTAAAGCATGATAGAGAGAGAAATGATATGTAGATCATTCTCGAAGAATCGTGCCACACGAAAAGGAAAAGAGAACGTTCTCGTCTTAATCACAAATGATATTCTGGCAAGCACACGGTGGATGTTATCACGAATGTTCTAACATCCACTGTAACATAGACTATTGGAATAATTAAAAGCTGTAAAGGAAAGCAGTAAATAACACAGTAATTGTTTACCCAATTCAGTGTCAACAACACTTACATCTGGGGGCTACCAAACCAGGGAGGAAATTCACTATCAGTAGAATTAATTTAGATCCAAACAATCCTAGTTTGCACTCCTCAATTAAGACCTACAGAATGACACTTCAACATAGAGACACTCTAGACCTGAGTATGCCCATTCACTCCCCCTCAATCACACCATAGTGATATCAATACACAATTACTAATGAATGTAGAAGTTATACTTCACACACACCTTGATCGTGCTTCACGGCTTTGATCAAGGGACACACATTCTTGCTTAAAAGCTTTGAGTGACACAACAGTTTAGAACCTACCTAACCAATGCAACATACAATTGCTTGGTGTACAAGTATTTCTAAGACAGACTTCACACGTGAAGAACAAAGCTTTTTCACTCACAAGGACTCTTAGCACACACTTTCTAATCTTTTGTCAAGAGCTGCTCTTCTAGGATTGCTCATTTTGTTATTTATAGCAGCAGTCAGTCCTTAGGCCTGGGTGCATAAATTAGGTTTAACCATAACAAAACCTTTCTTCAATAATCTGCACGCTTGCCATTTAATTCAGGAGCATTTTGTTTCTCTTTAGGGCTTCTAAAATGTCTCATGCCTTTCAGCTCGGGCTTCTAATAAGTTTCCTGATTTCTAGCTACCAGAAAAACTAATCTGCTCGTTGGATGTCATACGATCAGAGTCATGATATTTTGTATGACATTCAACTTAACTAACATTTAGCTAAGTTAACTTACCCTGAAAAATCCACATTATGTATGTAATAACACCAATCATGACATACATGCATACTCTAATGTTTTGCCACAAAATGCAGCCAATCAATAGCACTTACAAACTCCCCCTTTGGCAAAATTTTGGCTAAAACACTCTGCTATAATACCATAAATTTACATGCAGCATAAGACTTATCACATGTCTAGTCATGCAGGAAAGTTACTAGCTAAACAAACTCTCAGAGTTATCTTCATGGCCCTCACAGTTAGCTCTTAATACATGTATACCTCAACCTGTTACACAATCAATCATCTGTTAGTCACCACTACATATGTCACACTATACTGAGTAACATTCTGGGTTACTCCCCCTCAACTGATGCATTTTATGCATATCCTCTCAGCTGAACACACAACCTGCAAGCAGTCCTGCAGTCACACATCAAAACATCCAGCGTGTTCTGGATGTCCAGACATTCAGAATAACATTCTGAAGTCACACACTCCTATGCTACTCCCCCTGAAGAGATGCACTACACTCACATTCTGCTTCGTCTTCAGAAGAGATTGATTCAGATGAAAACAACCCTCAGGTTCTCCCAATCCACTAGGCAATGAAGTTCACACGCAGACCGCAGTCATTTGCTTTTTCAATCCCTAACTTTTGCCTGAACTGCCCTTTTCGGGTTTTCGATTCACCGGGATACCCTTTTTTGCCAAAGTCGCCTTTCCAGGTTTTCGACTTTGCGGGTTTACATCTTTTCATTTCTATCCCTAATTTTTGCCCAAACCTTTTTTCCTTTTTTATGGTTCGCCGAGATGCCCCATTTTTGCCCGGACGTTTCTTTTTGTGTCCAGCGGGTCTCTTTTAAGCAAAGTATTTTTTAACTGTGTCTGCGTTCACAGGGGATGTGAAATCTTCACCATCCATGGTAGCTAACAACAAGGCTCCTCCGGAGAAGACCTTCCGAACAACAAATGGCCCTTCGTAATTGGGAGTCCATTTGCCCCTGTGATCTGACTGTGGTGGGAGAATCTTTTTCAACACAAGATCGCTCGTCTGAAAGCTTCGAGGCCGCACCTTCTTATCGAAAGCTTTCTTCATTCGGCTCTGGTACAAACTACCATATGTAATGGATGCCAACCTCTTTTTGTCCATCAGACTGAGTTGATTCAAACGATTCTTAATCCATTCTGCTTCATCAAGTTTCACGTTGACCAAAACTCTCAAAGAAGGAATCTCAACTTCTAGCGGTAGGACAACTTCCATACTATACACTAGTGAGAAAGGAGTTGCCCCGATTGATGTGCGTACCGTTGTATGATAACCGTGCAAGGCGAAAGGCAACATCTCATGCCAATCTTTGTAAGTGACAACCATCTTTTGCACTATATTTTTGATGTTCTTATTGGCTGCTTCAACATCGCCATTCATCTTCGGCCGATAGGGCGATGAGTTGTGATGTTCAATTTTGAAGTTCTGGCATAACTCCTTCATCATTTTGTTGTTCAGATTCGAACCATTATCAGTAATGATTCGTTCGGGAACTCCATATCTGCAAATGATGTCCTTCTTTATGAATCTTGCTACCACTTGTTTGGTCACACTAGCGTACGAAGCTGCTTCAACCCACTTGGTGAATTAGTCGATGGCTACCAAGATGAAACGGTGACCATTGAATGCGGTGGGCTCGATCTTGCCAATCATATTGATGCCCCACATGGAGAACGACCACGGGGACGACATTACATTCAATAGGCACGGCGGCACATGTATCTTATCAGTATAAATCTGACATTTATGGCATTTCTTCGCAAATTTGAAACAATCTGAATCCATAGTTAGCCAATAGTACCCAGCTCGTAACAGTTTCCAAGACACGGCATGTTCGTCGGCATGCGTACCAAAAGTACCCTCATGGACTTCTTCCATAAGTAACGATGCTTCTTTCTCATCCACACATCTCAACAGCACCAAATCATGGTTCCTTCTGTATAGTACACCATATGGGTTAAGGTAGAAGTTACCAGACAACCTCCTCAGCCTCTTCTTATCCTGGGTCGAAGCCCCTGGTGGATACTGTTGCTTCTTGAGGAATTTCTGTATATCGTAAAACCATGGCTTGCCCTCAGTATCCTCTTCGATGGAAAATACGAAAGCGGGTCTGTCCAAGCGAGAAATGACAATTCTAGGAGCCTCATTCCAGAAATTGACCTTGTACATCGAAGATAGCGTTGCCAAAGCATCAGCCATCTGATTCTCCGCTCTTGGTACATGGTGGAAATCTATATGATCGAAAATTGGTAACAACCTCCTTGCATAATCTCTGTAAGGAATCAAATTCGGTTGACGAGTTTCCCATTTTCCTTCGATTTGATTAACAACCAGCGCTGAATCGCCATATACATCCAAATTCTTGATTCTCAAATCAATGGCCTCTTCCAAACCCATGATACATGCTTCGTACTCAGCTTTATTGTTGGTGACTGGGAATGTCAATCTGGCAGTGAACGGGATGTGGGTACCATGAGGAGTGGTAATAATTGCCTCAATTCCGCTACCATAAGAGTTGACAGCACCATCAAATATCATTTGCCATTAAGAACCTCTCTCTGGACCTTCACCGTGCAGTGGTTCTTCGCAATCTTTCGCTTTGAGAAACATGATATCCTCGTCAAAAAATTCAAACTTCATCGGTTGATAATCTTCGATAGGCTGCTCAGCAAGGTATTCTGACAGAACACTTCCTTTGATGGCTTTTTAAGAAACATACTGTATATCGTACTCTGTCAGTACCATTTGCCATCTAGCAATTCTTCCTGAAAAAAGCTTGCTTTTCGAAGACATACTTGATCGGATCCATCTTCGAAATCAACATGGTTGTGTGATTGAGCATATACTGCCTCAAATGTTTGGCAGCCCCTGCGAGTGCGCAACACGTCTTTTCGAGCATTGAGTAACGGGACTCACAATCTGTGAACTTTATGGGATTGGATTGATAATGTTAAGAAAGATTCAGTGAGAATCTTATGTGAAGAACCAACTAATGAAGTCGAAAGAGAAGTTCGACAAGAAGAAGTCAGAGGTGAAGCAGGCCCAAACAGACTTCAATGAATAAGACACATGCCTGAAAGGTTGCAAGAATGTGTGATTACATCAGATGATGTGGTCGATGAAAAAGGTGAGCTGGTAGACTATGTTTTCTATGCAGATGTCGAACCAGTCAATACAACTGAGGCATTGAAAGATTCAAAATAGATGAAAGCAGTGAATGAGGAGTTAGAGTTCATCGAAGTCAACAACACATGGTCACTTGTCGAATTGCCTCAAGGCAAGAAGGAAATTAATGTGAAATGGGTTTACAAGGTGAAGGTGAATCCTAAAGGAGAAGTAATTCGACACAAGGTGAGACTTATGGCGAAAGGATTTATTCATAAGCAAGGATCGAAACAATCAGGTTGGTTATTGGCCTAGCAAACATGAACAATTGGCACACATGTCAGATGGATATGAAATGTGCATTCCTGAATGACCCCTTAGACGAATAAGTTTATCTTGTACGACCAGCTGAGTTTGTGAAATAAGGCAAAGAAATAAAGGTGTACAAGCTGCATAAAGCCCTGTATGGACTTAAGGAAGCTCCAAGAATTTAGAATAAGAAGATCGACAACTTTCTAAGGGAGAATGAATATGTGAAATGCATAATTGAGCATGGAGTATATGTAAAGAGAAACAATAGTGAATTGCGTATACTATGTCTCCATGTCGATGACCCATTGATAATAGGAAGTTGCAAGAAGGAGATCAAAGATTTCAAACATGACCTAAGTGAAGAGTTTAAAATTTCAGACTTAAGAAATCTCTCATATTTCCTTGGCATCGAATTCTACAAGAGTGGTAAAGGTTTGATGATGCACTGAATAAGATATGCAGGCGAAATACTCAAGAGATTTGAGATGCAAGATTGCAACCCAACTTCAACTCCAGCTGATACTAGATTGCAACTGTCGAAAGATTCATATGAAGATAATGTCGATCTAACCCAATATAGAAGACTTATTGAGCCACTTCGATACCTTTGTCACACAAGATCTGACTTAGCATACATTGTGGGTATGGTAAGTAGATTCATGCAGAAGCTAAAGGTATCACACCTAGCAGCGACGAAGAGGATACAGAGGTATCTAAAAGAAACTCTCGACTATGGCATGTTGTTTCCTGCAGCTGATGAAGGAAAAGAACGTAAGATAGTGGGATACGCTGATTCAAGTTGGTGTAGTGATACTGAGGATAGAAAATCCACAACTGGCTATGTGTTTATGTTAGGTGGTGCACCAGTTACTTGGAGTTCGAGAAAGGTAGCAGAAGGGGAGATGAATTTAGAACACTGTAGAACTGAGAATTAGATTGCAGATATCATGACAAAGAGTTGCAAATCAAAGTTTTTAGAAGACTAAGAACCATTATGAATATAGATAGTTTAGACACAACAAATTAGGTCGTGTGTTAAGAATGTAATTCTTTGTTTCAAAATATTTATGTGTCGAGTTGTATTAATGTGTCGAAGTGTCAAAGCATGTTACTTCACACAGGATTTCGACTTACGCCTATTTTAGTAATGTTAACTATTTTGGACTTTTATAGTCTTGGGCTTTGCCTTAAGATGCAAGCTAACCTAAATCTATAATATGGAGTACCCTTATTTTATAAACAACTCATATAACATTGTATTCACAAAATTCGCAGTTGCAAGTGAATAAAGAAGTTTCCACAGTTTGTGAGCAGAGAGAAACTCTGCAGAAAATATTCTTCTTCTCCTCAAACATTATTTTCTTTCTTTCTTTCTCAATCTTTTTTTCATTATCATTGCGTGATGGATAACAATCTTATCCATCGAGATAAATTCAACATCGAGAAGGTAAATGGGTAGGATAAATTCATCCAAAATAATTTTGTCGGAGTTTGATCTCCCTATAGATAATACATGCTTAAGAAAAATATTTGAGTTTCTTATCACGAATAAGAGTGATGTGACTTATTTCCTAATATTTTTATTTCTTATTAGGAAATCTAATAGAAGGATTTGTTTGCACCGTAAGTTATACTTTGAAAGAACTTGATTATCCAAAATAGAATATTGATTATGGATATAAGAGTCAAGAAGAGAACAATGAGAAGAATAACATGGGGCTCCCCATATCAAGTAGTGACATTTGGAGAGCAAAAGACAAGATTTTCCAATGCAAAATTTTTTAGGGAAGTTTTAGCAACCACAAAAAAAATGCAAATGATATGTAGAACAAGATAACATAAGAAATTAGAAATGTAGTAAAAGAGACATCGAAAGAATCAAGAAGTTTTAGACCTAGAGATAAATAACCATGTTGGTAAAATGAAAGCGTTCATAGTAAAATTATAGTATCAAAGAAATTGTTTAAAGAATGATTTAGGTGTAAAAGTGTCAAAAACATGAAAAAATAAAATTTAAATAGTTAAAAACTGGACCAAAAAGATAGTGATTGAAACAAAAACTCAATTTTTTTAAAAGATTATACAAATCCTTAAGAATCATGGATAGATAAAAATCTATATATATGATCATTGGGGAAAAAGAAAGACAGACAAAATATGGTAGGTTAGAGAGGTGCAATTTGTATGTCCAGGGTTCAGCTCAGCTCATGTGTTGATATTTATAAATCAACTTTTTAATAAAAAAAATAGTAAAAGATTTAGGTCAAGTAAAGCATGTTAAAGATGAACAAGGTAAAATTTTGGTTCAAAAAATAAATATAAATGATAGATGAAAGAAATATTTCGACAGTTTATTTAATGAAGGATATGATATCTCACTGAACTCTAATATGATAGACATTTAAAAAAAGGGTCAAAATTATAACTACTATTGTCAAATTTAAAAAGTGGGGTCAAAGAAGCATTAAAAATAAATAGTAATAGTGAGGAGGCTGGACAAACATCACACATATTAAAGTGTAAAAATCTTGAAAATAGATGCATTGGTGGCTCACCAAACTTTTTAACAAATTTTGATGTCAACAAAAATGTAGGATGAATAAAGAATAAACACTTTAATTTTAATTTATAAAAACAAGAAATATAAATCATATAAATTATAGGAGAATTAAACTTATGAATTATACTACGAGATAATGGGGGAAAAAATGGTTGAACACAAACTAAGAAAAGAAACTCAAATTGCTAATAATCAATTTGGTTTTATACTTAAAAGATCGACCATGAAAGAAATTTATTTACTGCAATGTATGATGAGACATTAAATGGATCAACAAAACTTTTAATTTTTATTGAATTGAAAAAGACATATGATATAATGCTTATATGATATAATGCTTAGAGAGACTTTGTGGAAAACTCTAAAGAAAAAAGAGGTTAGAATTATATATTTGAACTATTCAGAATATGTATGAGGAAAAAATAACTAGTGTGTGACACTAGTTCGAGAGACAAACGATTTTCCCACAAAGTTTAATCATAAACATTTACTTTTCTACTTTAGTTTTAAGTATACTTACTACACACATTCAAGAGTTAACACCAAAATATATGATTTTTACAAATGATTAATCTTCCTCAAAGAGTTGGAAGAGGATTCAAATGAGAAAAATTGAAAACAAACCCCACACCAAAATATATGATTTTTACAAATGATTAATCTTCCTCGAAGAGTTGGAAGAGGATTCAAATGAGAAAAATTGAAAACAAACTCCAAAACATGATTTTTGCCGTAGAAATAAGACGAAGCAATAGAATGTAAATTACACAAAAGGAGTAATATTTTAAGATATAAATAAAAATTAAAGATCCTGTATTATCACAAATTATGTGATTTAAATATCTTGGATTTATAGTACAAAATAATAGAGAAATAGAAAAAGACGTTAATCATTAAATTCAAACTTTATAAAGTACCGCATAAATTAAAATTAACAGTAAAAATAAAGATGTTATTTTGAATATGCGGTAAAACCAGAAGAGATAAAATTATAAATGAAATATTAATAAAAGTGTTAGAATAACACCTATAGCATAAAAATGTTGATAAATATGTTTAAAAATGTTGATAAATATGTTTATGTGATTTGAGCATAAGGAGATTAAATAAAGAATTGTCATACAACTAGAAATAGAACAAGAAAACATAGAAAAACTATAATAAAACAGTATTTATAAGATCTCGACTTAAGGATTGGGATAAAAACATGATATATTGATTAGTCTACTTTTGAAGGCATTGGCTGCCTATCTTCTTTTCCGCTTACACAAATTATTTGCGTTAAAGAACCACAATAGATGAATATGATTAGCAATTAAGGAATCAATCATTTCAAAAACATTCTTTTTTCGGAAGGTTTCACCCGTGTAAGAAAACATGATCATTTTATTGGTCAGCATATATATCACTCTAAATCAGAAGCATTAAAGGATTAAAGAATGTGAATAAAGAAAGAAGTGAAAGTGGTTAAGATTTGGATGATTGAAAGTCCTTACCCAACTCATTGGAAAAGAATTATAGAACACGTCGTACTTTAAATCATGAACATATATCAATCTCACTATCACGATGCACATCTGAAATCATAATAACAATTAGCCATGCACATTTGAAGGTTGAGGGCGTGACACAATGCACAATCACTCTCTGGCATTCAACTACAATGATAGCATAAAAAGGAACGGATATTGTGGTAATGCCACGTTAGCTACCTAACTGCAGCTAACCTTGCCATGGAACAGTGTCACATTTTCCTTCACTGGTGACTGAACTTCCCCGTCAAGTCAGAGTTTTGCCTCTTCTCCAACAATTTCTGAAATTATTAGGGATTACATGAGTGGTTTAGACACCCATGTGAATCCTGGTCTGGAAAAAAGATATGAACTATTGTTTGTATTCGACCAAACATACTGTATGCAATCATTCATGCGATCGCGTTATGTCCAATGCTAATAAGCAAAACAACACCATTTCAATTTCAATATAACAGATGAAAGCAACATAAAGAAAGTGAAGGCCATGCAAGAGAAGAACCAAAAATTATATTAACCGTCATGTTTTGCAATAACATGTCTCTAATAAAAATCTATGCAAGGCATCTTATGTAGTATCTCGATATCAACTAAACATTTCAGTTGAAAAACTATACACAATGTAAGCATTCTACTCTCCATTAATTTCCTGAAACCAACACAAGGGACTCTGCATGAAAAATGGAATTAACACCAATGAAATGTGAAAACCAAACAATCAAAATACAGCCATAAGCTCAGTTTGCAACACTAGTATGATTTTGTAACCTCAGCTTATCAAAAACGAACATGCAGTATATTTGACCTCTCGTGTTGATACTGAAGATATGTAATGTACTATTCAATGGGAGGGCTGAAAGCCAAGGCCTACACCAAAGAAAGACAGAATTTATAATTATCTTATTCACAGTGATATATTTACAAATATCTAAGTATATGGGAAATTGGGAATGAGTGGGAGAAACCTGAGCACAGACAGGGCAAGTTTCACTTCTTTCCATCCACTCCAGAACGCAAGCAAGATGATAGTGATGCTCACACTTTGTGCTTAGTTTTGGATTCTCTGCATCATATTCTGCTTAGATATAAAACACACATTTGTGAACAACCCTCCATTTCAACCAAAAACAGGATAAACTTCACATGATAAATGGCTAAAATAGTTAATTTCAGAAATTTAATGAAGTGTGGCCACATCACCTTCTAAACATATCGGGCATCCATCCTCTTCTTCTACTAAATTTATAGGTTCTCCCAACTTTGGAAGTTCAATTTCAGAATCCTTTGCTGAGTCTAGTTCTAAATCAGTCTGACCTTTGCATTCTGATTCCTTCAGTTCTTCTGACTTAGGTGAGGTTCCATGATTGTCTCCAGATGGTTCTTGAACTGAATTAGAATTTGTATTGTTCTTGTCGCAGGAAATTTCATGAGCCACAGGTGCAGTCTGAGTGGCATCCAATGTCACATTGAAAGGGATAGGAGCAGGAGGGGGTGTATAAGTATCAGGACTTGAAGTATCTAGATTAGTATCAACCAAGAGCCTTCCAGAGAAAGCAGAGGGAGCACCTTGATGAGAAGATAGTGGAACATGCTCATCTGATGCTCTTGGATACTGCTGAGAAAATGCAGCAAATGAGTTAATATCATCACAGATTGATTACACAACTATCAAAGAATAAACAAAACGTAATCATAAACTCGGTTATAAATAGATCAAAACCATCAATTCCTTTCTTATTTATTAATCAAAACTCCGGTTAGTTGATTCCCATAAGTTCAACAGTGTTGGGAGGAGTGGTCTCATGGCTCAAAGAACACTTAAAAAATGCTTACAAATTATTCATCACTAATTTCCTCACAGGAACGGAGGATTCAGACGGATTCAAACTTACGCCAATATAGTATGAGCAGTATGCCGACTAGTCGGACCAATCTCTGTTCACTTACATCAATTACTTTAACAAAAGCATATAGGAGGATAAGAGTGTTAGAAGATAGTTTTGTGACTAAACTATAGTTAGTTAGTGGTGGCTAATAAAGTTTTGACCTATCCTATCTATTAGAGTTAGTTGACAGTTATTGCCTCCCATACTGCAGATATAACCAATTGCACCTTCTGTTGAATCTAATGAAATCACTTTTTCACCTTCAAACATTTCCATTATATACACCATTGGATAATCAATTTGATACTTCTCATAAATATGGACCATAAACTCAACCATTTCTCTAAAGATCAGTTTATTTCCTCACACAAACAGATTTCATTGAGAATATTCTGAAACCTTCCCTCAGTAGGTGACCAGGGCAACCTAACAAAATTTAAAACCTATGAAGCAAGGACACCGGAAACACAACACCGACAATGTCACGTCGACACAAAAATTAATAAATTAACCGTAATCACAAGTGTTGGTGTCGGTTTCAGACACAGATACGCCTTTTTTCAGAGGTGTCATTGCTACCGCACCTTCCAACCTACTAACTATACACCTATCTATTGAAAGCTATGATTGTGGCGCTATCAACTATGTGGCACCACTGACACTCCAAATCCAAGTAGTGTCCTTGTATCACACAACACTAAAATATAATTACAGTCAACAGCTTCATTTTCTCACATTACTACATGGCGTCGCATGTCAGTAACTAGTCGTGTTTGTAATTCAGTGTATCAGTGTCACAAAATCAAAAAATATATATAAAACGCTTCTTAAAAACAAAAGCTAAAGAAAATCATGAAATTTAAATATGAAAAGGAAAGGATGATTACATAATAGTAAGCAGGCGGAGCACTCAACTCAGTCTCCTTGAAAGCACAACAGCAACAACCGCCCATAGTACCTTATCTCCAGCAACCAACAATTAGCATTGGACGCATCTTTTCACCTTCATCAACTTATAAACACAGAATCCTTCTAAATTCTTTGCCCTACCAATCAAATAAACAAAAAAAAATATTATAAAGATAATTTCAACAGTAACGTAACAATAACATACAATCATTATTTATTTTTCATTCGATACTTCATTTCTTCACAAAATCAAATTCACCAAAAAAAGAAAGACTACAACAAAAATCACGATCGAGCATGCGTGAAAATCATTCCACTCCACTCCAACAGAAAGACAGCAACAACAATATCAATAACAGAATCTCCAAAACTCAATCAATCCGATTAATCACATCGAGAAAAAAGAAATACGAGCAAAAAAAATCAATAATAAGGTACGATTTCATGATTAAAACTGAAAAAAAAAACTACGATTAACCTAGAATCGTAACGGTGAATCTTACACGAAATTCGAGCTATAGTATCGAACAGTTGAACTGCAAAGCAAGAAAACGAAGACATGAGATAACTGACGAGAACTGAATCGGTAGAAAAAGAGGATTAGCGATGGAGGAATTTACCTTACGATTAAGGAATGAAACTGAAATTGAGCAAAGAAGATGAAGGAGAAGAGAAAGTGTGTGCGGAAGAGTTGCGAGTGTGCGAGAAGGAGAGTGCGGGTTTCTTACGTGTATAAGAGAGAAAGATTGGCACGGAAATATTGAAAATTCTTCCACTTAACCCTTTCATTCACTTTCATCATTCTTTATTATATATCCACCGTTTATTTTTCTCGCATGGACCCGCTTTTCACTGGAATAGGCCCGATTCTATTATGTTTTGAACTTTTTTTGCGGATTTGCCGGTTTTTGTATTAACCTGATTTTCTGTTTAAATTTTTAAAATATATCATTTTAATTTTTTAATTAAATCTGCAAAAATTTAAAAATAATTATTACGTAATTAAAGATACAAAATAAAAAAAATCGTTAGAGAATATGTGTTTTTTTAATATATGATATTTTATAAATTTTAAAATATAAGTACAATCTCCACTTTTAAAATTATATTTTTTGTGTGGGTGGACCAACTAATAATAAATCCTACAAAGTCACACAAGTTAAAAATATGGTGATGAGGTTCAACCTAAATGTATTTAGGTTTAATGGTAATTTTAGTTTTTCTATTTTTTTTATTTTTTATTTTAAAAAAATTATTATTTCCTCAAATTTTTTATATTTAAATTCAGCCTTTCACTTTATTTGAGTCTTAATTTTGATGATGCCGTAAACTGGCAATCGAATTGATGAGGTGAAAGAGATTATATTATAATTGAAATTCCACTTCATTTATAATTATAGTTTTATCTTGATAATAATATAAATTATTATATTATTAAAAAATATATTTAATTATAATTTTAATCCTTCTATTTTACTTTATTTACGAAATTAATCATCATATTTTAAATTTAAATAATTTTGATCCTCCTCTCATATTTTTAATTTTAAAATTAATGATATTTTTATTTTTTAAATGACAATTTACATGTAAATCATCGTCTATGAATCTATTATTGTAGATAAAAATATATCTTAAAAAATAAAATTTTCATCAATTTTCTATGAAACAAACGAAGAGGAAACTAAAATTATTTGAATTTAAAATAGAGGAATCAAAACTGTTTAAATTTAAAATAGAGGGACTAATATCGTGAATCAGACAATATATGAGGACCAAAACTGTAATTTAGTCTAAAAATAAGAATCAAAACAAAAAAGAACTTAAATTAAATCATAATTAATTAAAAATAATTTAAATTGTTAAATATTCTTTTTGGTAGATTGCTAAAAAGAAGAGATAGTTAATCCACAAAAACAAACGACGGGAGATAATGTTGTTAAGCAAATTTATTTAAGAATTCAACATTTTAACTCTATCATCTTTGATATTAAAATTTTGGTACTTTCAGGTTTGAGAGATAATTCATTCGACAAACAATCTATCAGAGATCTGTGGGAGCATTTGACTCGTTTCTACGAGACACGTTCAATGCGCAAGTCAAATGATGTGAGTGATGATCATATTAAATTAAGGTTGTTTGGGTTTTCTATAATAGGTAGAGCCAAAGATTGGTTGTAGTGTATACCTAGTGGTACTATTCAAACTTGGAAAGAATTAGAGGACAAAATTCCGGAAATATTTTTCACAAACACTTAGTTTGTGGAAAGAAGAGCATAAATTTCGAATTTTGAATAGGGTGATGCAAAGTCTTTATCTAATACATAGGGGAAATTCAAATTATTACGCAGAAAATATCTTAATCACAACATGAGCAATATGGAACAAATGCACCATTTCACTAGAGGTCTCAAAGTCTAAGCAAAAATGTTTTTGGATGTCTCAAATGGAGGAACCATCAAAATTAAGAATGTAGACGAGGTGAAAGAGTTAATAGAAATAATATGCCATAATGAACATCGCTCAACAAATAAAAGAGAGATCAAACTAAAAGGTGTCCTTGAATTATATTCAAATATTAGAGTGCAAACTCAACTACAGTTGATCTCAAACCAGTTAGCTGGAGCCGCTTTTGCCAATGATAGTCAAGTTCAAACACTAAGGTGCAATTTTTGTTAATAAGGACATGCAACGGAAACTTTGTATCAAAGGGGGTGAGTGTTGAAGTTTAATATGCTAATTTTTAAAAGAATAATCATTATTCCAACACTTACAATCTCAGTTGGAAATATCATCTCAATTTCAAGTGAAGCAACAATCATATTATGAATGCAAATAAAGTATTCTACAAGTAAAGGCGGATCCAGAAACTTTGGATTGTGGGGGCAAACTTATGTCATACCGACTATTTCGTGACATCGTTAGAACATATTTGATTGTTTTGCGGCGTCTTTATAACATATTATGGTAAAAAGCCTGCAATATTGGTCGATATTTATTACTACGACCTCAAACAATATCATATACATCCGCCACAACGGTCATGGTGCACCGATACTTCATAACATTAATCTATAAAATAATTTAAAAAGCTAAATATTTAAAAATTTAAAAAAATTATATAGCATAATAACTTTTTTAAATATATATTTTTTTATCCATAAACATACTTAACATCAATAAAATTATAAAATTAAAAAAAAAAACTAAAATATGTACCATTTAAAATTATTACATGTAATATTTTCTTAAAATTTAATTTATGATGACAACAATTATATCTTATTTCAAGATAAAGGCCAACCTTTTATTGTGCTATTTTTTTTTTCTTTGTGGGGGCAAGAGTCCCCTTAGCAAGACACATAGAACCGCCACAGTAAGTTCTTCAAGCACAATCATAAAGAAAATTATCGTAATTTGAAGAAGTTTTAACTCAATTAATAAAGGTGATTCATATTAATTTTGAATAAGTATGAAAGAATCAAAAAATTGTATTCAAGAATCGAGAAACTATGAGTAAGAATATTGAAGCTTCCATCAAAAATTTAAAAATTAAAATTGGCCAATTATCTAGACAATTAACAGCACAACTTACTTTAAGTAGAGTTTTGGTGGGAGAAAAGAACTAAAAGATGGCGAGAAATATAAAACCCTATTTTTAATTATTAATTAAGAATCTTTAGTTTTTATCCTTTAGTTAATTATCGAACAATCTACTTTCATTGTTTTATTTTGTGACTATAATATGCTAAATTTCTAATTGATTGTGCTTAATTCTAAATTCATGAGATGGGTGAATTATTAATTGTTATTTTGTCAATTCATTTAATTTATGTGAAGTAATATAAAATGTGCGATAATTATATTAAGGTATATGATAATTAAATAAATTATTTAAATAGGTAAGTTAGAACAAAATGTGAATAATAACACTTGACGTGTGTACGGTGGATTTAGAATTTGAATTGTGGAATTAGTAATTAGTCATGTGAGTGTATTATAATGATAATAATATACTAATAATAAAAACCAAGTCAATTATTTCTCCAACTCGTTTTCTTTTATTCTCTCATGATTCCCATTTCCTCTCAAGTTTCATCTCTAAAAATTTCATCTCAATTATTTCATCTCTAAAAAAATTAAAGAAAAAGTATAATGCTCTTCTAGTTATCATGATTTCGGTATATTGGTAGAGATACTGGACAATAGTTATACCAAATTAAAAAAACAAAAATGATATTTAGTGTACAATAGAATGACAGCGGCTAAATTATTAAAGTTTCAGTCATATAGGAAAAAAAATTAAACTAGTATTCAATATAGTATCAATCATATAGGAAACAAATTAAACTAGTATTCAATATAATATACACATATGTTGTTATATTTCGGAAGTAAATAATTATTTTATCTTGTGGTGTGTAAGTGGCAAGAGTTATGATTTTGTTTTTATGAGTATGACAAAGTATATTTATTTTGTGTTTGTTTTAGTGGCTGATAAAATTTCTTTATAGTTGTTTTAGTGGTGGGTGATTCTATTTTATTTTTCATCAGACATATGCATTTTTGTGTGGTGTTTTAGTGACGAATTATTTCTCCATTTCTATGGGATGTATTATGTGTTGTGCCTTAGTGGCGGGCTGAACTATTTGGATCATGTAACTTAAGAGCATGCATATTTTTTATATATAACACTTTATGTTTGTTGTTGTTGTTAATCGTGAGTTGATTATTTTATGTGCATGCTTTTATGGTTAGAGTTTGATATTAATAACTTTTGTGAACTTTCTCTTTATTTAATTCTCTCGGACATGATATGTATATTTATATTTGTCTGGTTTTTAACTCTCGTTTAATTTAATTTGACATGGATTGTGGTTAATGGAAACTGGCCCTTTACAACAACATTTTAGGTACAAATGTGGAGTTTCAAAGTGATTGATGTTTGCGTGATGTGTGATCATGGAGAAGAATGGGTTTTCAAAATAAAAATATTTCAGTAGTTTATGAATTGATTACATTATATTTTGAGTTATTTACTTATGTTCTTTCGAATGAATTAAAAATGTGGCGATTTTACACTTATGAACTTGAATTGTTACCGAGTTTGATTAGGTTCAAAACCTTTTATTTCTGTTTTAAACAAGTATATTTACTAATTTATGACTCATGTCTTGGATGAAAATTCAGGGTGTTACAAGAAGAAAAATCAAGAATATGTAGTAGTTGAAAAAGAGGTTGGGGAAAAATCGGAGGGAGAAAAGTGAGGAATTAAGTGAAGACTCTATGAGGAGGGATACTCATGATAAACTCGTAGATTGGGACTCGCTTTCGAGAAGAACTAAGAAGCAAATTCTCAAGAACTTAACCCATAACTACCTTACCATTTCAAACCACCTTACTTCGTCTTAAAAAAGACACCAACTAAAGAAATGGAAGTGGGAAAGTGGGGAATTTTAAGAAGTTTAAGGAAATGCTTACAAATATACAAGTTAACATTCCCTTCTGTGAAGTTCTTAAGCAGATGCCAATTTACACAAAATTTATCAAAGAGCTTTTATTCGAAAATCATAAATTGAAATATGTCAAGAATATTGCTTTAGCAGAAGAGTGTAGTACTATAATCTAATACAAGTTGCCATCCTAATCAATGACCCATGTATATTTACTCCTTATTCTATTGGTCAATTGAAGATTAGTGAAATTCTTATCCTCATGGGGACAGATGTCGAACACGATGTCCTAGAGAAATTGGTTCGACAAGTTTAACTAGAATAACAAAAAAATAACACATATTTACTTGTACAATATGATGGAGCAAAAAAGCAATAAAGAACACAATAATTGGTAACCCGATTCGATGCAACAATACCTACGTCTTGAAGGTTGGCTTCCAACCCAAGATAGAAAATTGACTATTAGTAGCTTAATACAATTAGTCTTACAAGAAACAACAAATCTTATGTTGTTCAGTGCCTCTTTCTAACACTATCCAATGACATTTTATTTAGGACTCTCCATAAATATGAGAACCCTTCTAACTTTCTCTCAATCACTAAACCCTAGTGATTGGTGTTTCACCTAATTATCAATATTGAATATTACAACTCAACTAGACAAACCTTATATGCCAAGTTACTGAAACATAAAGATCTACATAAAGATGTTGAATTTACAACTCAACTAGACAAACCTTCTATGCCAAGTTACTGAAACATAGAGATGTACATAAAGATATTGAATTTACAACTCAACTAGACAAACCCACAGCTATGTCAAGTTACTGAAACATAACGTGGTGTACATAAAATAACAAGGACTCTTATAAACCTTAACACTCTAAAATCTTCAATGTGAATGTTTGCTTTCTAATATAGGTTTGAGCTCCTTATATATCATAATAACTCTGAGTTTTTCTCCCTGGATATTAGCTTTAACTTTGTCCAGAATTAATGCAAAATTTTCTGGATATTATATGTTCCATAAATCTCACCAACAAGACATGATTTGTTATAATTTAAATTCAAATTAAAATATGAATTAATATTCGTCCAACTGTCAAACAAATCACCTAATCATATTGCTAAACCAATTAGAAATAGAATCTAATTCAATCTTTGACCAGAAAGTGTTCTAAAATGCAGGAGCATTAACCTGTTGTGTGAGGCCCATATGTTGTACCAACATGTTGTGACATTGTGTCCAACATGTATCCTTTTTGCACCTCCATACAACTTAAGAAAACTAGATTAATCTTGAACACTCTGAACACTTTTCCATGTTGTTGTTTTGCAAAATACAACCAATCCAAAAGGAACAACAATCTTTCCCTTTGGAAAATTATGGCAAAACAACTCTTCAATTTGAACAAGTGACAATATTCAGATCATACACTCATCAGCAATAACTTTTATCAGAGTTAAGCATAACAACAAAAAATTAGTAGTATTATCACAAATGCCATACATAACAATGCTTTAGAATCAATCAGACATACATGCAATCATTCACAACTTAGTCATGCATGACACCTAGTCATCTCATAGTTAGTAGCATAAAATCCTACTAACTAACAATTATCAACATATAATCATTTGTATACTTAGTCATGCATAAGACAAACAGTTAGTAGCTAATAACAAGATATGTAAAATTTTACTAACATAAAAGCTCACTCCAAAAGGGCTAAATTTCTTGTCTGATGTTCGAGCATGTGAGCACATCATCAAAGATGGTCAATAATAAACAAACTCATGTATTACCTCAACAACACCATATTACTCCCCTTTTTGCCAAAATTTGGCAAAATGTTAGTATATCAAATAACACATAGTTATCAGTCATGAATATGTTAGTATGTTATAACTAGGGGTGGCATACAGGCATGCCCGCCCCACAAAATCCCACAAAAAATGGCGTTAGACGGGTCAACCATATTTCAGGGTGCGGGCCTAAAATCTTGCCCCACCTTGCATAAAAGTGGGGGTAGGGTAGGGTGGGCTCATGGGCATTGAACCTTTTAGGCTTAAAAATTATAAAATTGTACGTAAAATCATGTGCCCTAAAAAAACAGGGCGAGGCAGACAGTCACTTTAAAGGATGCAAGCCTAAAACCTAAGCCCAGCCCGCGAAAAAGTACGGGAAAAACAAACATGTCTGACGGGCATGGCCCATTTTGAAACCTTGGAGGGACCGGGTGGTGTGATGATTGAACAATCATTAAGATTTGATTTTAAATTAAGCAACAATCAAGCTGAGTATGATGCCTTAATAACATATATACACCTAGTTGTTGAAGTGGGGGTTAAGGAGTTTGATGTGCGAAGCGATTCCCAACTGGTCACAGGACAAGTTACTAAAAGTTTTCAAACCAAGAATCTTCAACTTGTGAAATATCTTGAAAAAGCTTCCAAGTTAACTGAAAAGTTTGAAAGTTTTTGTCTAATACACGTGCCTATGGACTAGAATGGTAGAGCAGACATGTTGGCTAAATTGGCTAGCACCAAAAGGCCAGGAAATAATCGATTGGTGATTCAAAAAACTTTGACATAACCAAGTATAGACTAAGACGAATCTCTCTTCATTGCGGAAGAACATGAGTCGTGGATGGGAGATATTATACAATATCTAATAGAAAACAAGTTTTCGGAAGAAGTAGAGGCAACATTAAAGATAAAAAAGAAGTAGACCAAATTCGTTATCACTACATATCAACTTTTTAAAGAAGGTTTCTACAGTCCACTTCTAAGGTTTCTGACTCCTAATCATTCTAAATATGTTAGAGTTTAGGTACATAAAGGGCATGTGGAACTCACATTTGGGGGTCGGGATTTGGCATTAAAGGTGCTTAAAGTTTATTACTATTAGCCAACAATGAAGGAAAATTGCTCCACATATGTGAAGAAATGTGACAAATGTCATATATTTTCTAACATTTATCAAACTCCTATAGAATATCTAAGCTCATTGGTTTCCCCATGATATATCTTCAAACTAGGGGTGGATATTTTAGGCCTTTTCCTTTTGGCTTAAGACGAGGTAAAACTTCTGATCATTGTGGTGGACTACTTCACTAAGTGGGTAGAGGCAGAACCAGTGGCAACAATAATAGTAGAAAGCATTAGAAAAATTTGTTGGAAGAAGATCATATGTTGGTTTGGCCTCCTAGAGGTGTTGGTGACTAACAATGGAACTCAATTTGCTAGCACAAGTGTGACATCTTTTTGCATGGAATGAGGAACACAACTTAACTTTACATTGGTCAAATCTCCTCAATTGAATGTCCATGATGAGTCGGATGATAAGGTAATTCTGCAAGAATTGGGAATACAACTTAACTTTACATTGGTTAAACACCCTTACTCGAATGGTCAGGCTGAGTTGGCTAACTTGGTAATTCTACACGGTTTGAAGAAAAGACTAGAAGAGGAAAAATGTTTATGGGTGGATGGAATACCAATGGCTTTGTGGCCATATCGTACTACCCTACACTCATCGATACAAGAAACCCCTTTTCAGGATAGTGTATGGGTCAGATGCGATGATTACAATTGAGATAATCAAACCAAGCGTTGGAGTTCTCTTCTCCCAAATAGAGGTAAATTCTAATGGTTTATAGATTAAATTAGACCTCCTAGAAGAAGTATGAGCACGAGCTCATATGAAGGAAGAGGCTTGTAAGAGAAAGATAGCTCGAAGGTATGACTCGGCGGTAAGGAAAAGGAATATCAAGCAGGGGGACTAGTTTCGAAGAAGAAAAAAAATAGGATATGAGCCTCTATGAACATTTTATCCAAGATGGGAAGGACCATTTATAGTGAATGAGAATGTAGGAAAATGAGCTTATCGTTTTGATCACTTGGACGAAAAGAAGATACCACGAACTTGGAATGCAACAAGCATTCATTACTACTTCAACGAAAAAGAAGGAGGAGGAAATATAGTTTGGAAGAAGAAAGTGTGTATATCTTTATCTTTAATTTCATGTTTCAAGTTTAACTTATATTAATGTTAGGAATATGTGACGATCAAGGCATTTGTGCCAAGTAGTTCATTTTAATATTTCCTTTTTAAATGGCAACAATTAAGGTTATTATGAAGAAGTATTTTCACTTATAAGCTCAAAATCAAATCTTTGTTATAGGGAAAGATTTGTTAGAGACATTCCTTGACTTCTTAATAAGAGTGGTCGAGTAGAGCTAGACCTTCATGACCGAGAATCGGTATAGACCCGATCCTTAGGAAAATCTACATTATAGGGAAAGATTTATTAGAGACATTTATTTACGTCTTAATTAGGGTGTTTAAGTAGAGCTAATCCTTTAAAACCTGAGTGAGAGATGGGTATAAACCAGAACCTTAGGCAAATATATGTTATAAGGAAAGGTCTGTTAGCGACTCTCCTTTACGTCTTAATTGGGGTGGCTGAGTAGAGCTACACCTTCAAGACCTGAGCGAGTATCAGTACAAACCTGACCCTTAGGAAAATCTAAGTTATAAGGAAAGATACTTTATAGACTTTCCTTGAAGTTATGGATAGGGAAATCTACGTTATATTAAAAGACATGTAACATTTTCCATGCATTCATTTGATAAACCTCTCTTAAAATGGGTCATCCCCAATTTGATTTCTAGTACGACTATAATATTGTACTCATTTTATCAAAACTTGAAACATTTGAGAATGAATGAAAAATACTTACCCAATGTACAAATATAACATAATGGTGACTTCTTTGTGGCTTTTTGAGCACTTATAATATACATATAATATTTATATTATTGGTTTCATACTTTGTGTGTCATCCCACTTATGATTAGTAACAAGAGACAAATTCAACAATTTCCAATACAGTTCAGTACATATAATATGCATATAAGTTCTAGCTTCAAATACTTTTCATTCTCTAAATTTTGTGTCTTGCTTCTTTATTTTAATTTGTATATTAAATATGAATCAAGAATGATATTACACACATTATAGAATGATATAACAACCTTGGTTCCTATAATTTTGAGTAAGATGAATAGTTTCCTATTGCTTACATGTTCTTACATGAAGATAGGTTAAAGAAAAATAGGCTAAAGAAAAATATTACATGAGGTCGTGGATACTAGTTTTGGTGATGACCACTGGTAGTATAAGCTTATAAAGAGAGAACAACACATACAAATCAATGGAAAAACAATAATAGCAAGAATGAAGAGAAATGAAATATTTAAATAAATGATTTAGAAACTATCATAAAGACTATCTTAGGTGGGGACTGCTTGAAGGGTTGTCACGATGATGAGGAAAAATGGAAGAAGAGAGTGTTATTGAAAAGATAGGACCAAATCGATTAATCACTTCAAAAAGTAATAAAAGTATGAGAATTAAGATTTAAAAGACTTGTTGGGATTAAACTAGTGTTTACGACTTATTAGATTTGACATTTGGTGGATTGTTGAGTGATGTGAGCATCCGACCTGATGACAAGCAAATGCCTACACCTTACCAGGCTTTACGCTTGGTGGACCGTGGACTGACATGTCTGACCATGCCACGTACAACAGATATAACTCAGCTCAGGCACTTTGAATTGTTTAGATCAACTTGGGCAATAATTATATTTAGAGTTTTCACCTTGATGAGATACACCAAAATTCATCTTAAAATAATGCTCATTTTAGGGTTCCCATATGGCATGTCACATATCTGACACAAATAATGACATTAGATGCATGTTCTCAACTCCATGCTCATGTACAGAAGAGTGATGGAAGTTACATGTGCTTAAATACACACTCTTATACGGAAGAGTGATGTAAGTTGCGCATGTTCAACTATACGCTCTTGTACATACAAATTGTATGGACTTTAGAGGTAAAACCTAATGGGTCTGAACATCACAAAGAGTAACCCATTAGGTCAAAGACAAGATGGACCATAAAACACAAGATTTAAGAGGTGAATGAGAGCGAGGAAACAACTTATTTTATCTTTACTAATTTTTTGAGAGGAGTTTTTTGTATTCCATCTAAAATTTTCTATTGAATAGTTCATCCATAGGAACGGTCTTGTGTTTGCATACATGAATATTAGTTGATACTTATTTATTTATATATTGGTTGTTAAAGATCAATACCAAGTGAAACATGTTGAGAAGCTTCACAAAATTAAGATGTGTATAAATTAGAGGTGTTCAACGACATTGAATCAAACCACATTAATGATTCGGTTCAATTTTCAATTATCACTTCAATAAAAAAAAATAGTTAACTGCTAAAATAGTTTCAGCTCAGTTTAAAATTAATTTTGAATCAGTTTGTATTTATAAATTAGTTTACAGATAATTTGTATTTATCAACAAGTTTTATATTTTGTACTATTTTAAAACCATTTAAAAAAATCTTAGATATATATATTTTTTACTTTTCACTTTTTTTAATGTTTAATTTATTAAAAAAAAATTTTTTTTTGAGATTTTTCTTGGTCTTAACTAGAGTTTTTGTCCCACATTTATCTGATTCACGAAATTGATCACCCTATAATTTTGATCTCCTTCTCATATTTTCTCTTAAAACTAACAATGTTTTATTTTTTTCAAATGACAAGTTTCTTGTGAAATATGATAAATCATCATATATAAATCTATTATAGAACTTTATAGATAAAAATAGGCTTAATACATGTTTTAGTCTTTTAACTTAATTTAATATTCCACTTCAATTTCTTAACTAAAAAACGTTATAAATTAGTCCCTTAATTTCACTTATGTTACCATATTTGGTCATTTTCATCAATTTCTAGAAAAACAACGTTAATTATGGTAACGTGGTGTGACAGTAAGGCCACTGATACAAATTTGAGTGAGTATATGTAGTTAAAAACTGATACAATATTTAAATTGTGGGGTTCCTCCGAAAATAAAATTAAACAATATCATTTTTTAACTACATAAGTTGATTCAAATTTGTACCAATGATCTTATTGTCACGCCACTTGAAGTTAACGTTTTTTGGAAAATATATAAATTTTTTATTTTTCATTTTCAGGAAAAAAAAGTTATTTTCAAAAAGGAAAATATTGTTTTATTTTGGAAAAATAAATATATTTTTATTTTTTCTGTAATTCTTTTTTGGAAAAACATTTTTTATTTTAGATTTAAAAAAATATATTTTAAAAACAATTAATTAAATAATTTAAACTAATTTTTAATTAAAATTTAATTAACTGAATTGTTTATAATATGTGATTCATTTTAATGGTTCAATTTTTTATAACTCATTGCAATTCAATTTGAATATATATTTCCATTAATCATATTTTTGTACACCCTTAATATAAATACTCATATTTTTCAATAAATTCGTCATGTGTAATATTTTTGAGTAAGAACCTCTTAAAAAAATATTGATAGGTGCTCAGTGTTTTATAAGAGTGAAACATGTTAGATTATCTATAGTTGTATCTTTCAACGAATCCATTATGAATTTTAGAGAATTTCTTATTGCATCTTAAATGTTTCTAATGCACCATGTAAATTTTCATATATGCCCTCTGATTTTGGAGATACATTTCCAGACTCACCTATTTATGAATAAACATTGACATATTCCAAAAATACATCTACAGAACCATTTTAAACATTTAAAACAAACACCCATAAACCATTTACATTTGAATTGTCCCGGAGATACATCTATGGTACTTTTCTCCAAATACCCTCGTCAATTACTGCCTGTGCAATCTCTACTATGCGACAACATCAAGGAAAGATATCATCAGTATGATCTAACTGAGCTTTCTCTTCCTCAAGCATCTCTTGGTGAGCAGGTCTCGACAGGTTTCCCAGAGTAGTCTACACCATGTACGAATGTGACACCTTGAAAAACCATTTGATGTACCAATCGACGTAGCTCCAGTCGTTCAGCGCTATGGTTATCCGTGCCTCGTCCGGTACCAGGTGACTATGAAAATTAGCAAACATCTATACTATTTGTCCACGAGACAAGGCAGGAGGAGCAGAGATAACAATGTCGCGCTATTTCTGACCGGCTTCATCCTCTACCGATATCCATCTCTCAACTTCTAATAAAGATAGCATAGGAAAGCCACCCCCAATTGTACTCATGGATCCACGTGAGAACCAAGAAGTAGCAGAGGTATGCAACATCATTATAAGTGGCACTCGTGTCCACAAAAATGCAAGTGCCAACAAAAAAATTAAATATTCCCTCAAAGCACGAGCCCTGTGTACTGCCACTTACTCATCATCACCATCGACCTCTTGTGCAGCAACGATCTCATCATCGTATATCTTTTTTAGGAACTAAACCTAACATGAACACTCATAGTCCTATCCACCTCCTCAATCACCTTCTTTGGATCAGCCCTTAGATGCTCTACCATCATCTTGACTGCCTCGTCTTTGGTCATCTACCATGATCAAGGAATCACCCCTTGATTGAAAGATATAATAAACACGAGACATCGTCTAGTGTGATATACATGTCACGATGCGAGAGATGACAAAAAAGGTCACAGAATGTCATCTCTCCACAAATGCATTAAGTATCCCATGGTTGACTAGAGTGCAATCAGTCATGCATAGGTCCTTCGACCCGATAAGGTCAGAACCGACTGAAACCACTCCTTGTCCAACTGAACTAAGCCAATAATATTCCTCCCATGGTTCAGAAACTTTTGTGGATCACGCACCTGAAATTTTCCAAAAATAATCAATGTCAGTAATAAACAATGTTAGAAATAATCAATGTCAACAATTTAAATTAACGTAAAAAATAAATCAAAAATCCAACTAATGTTACCTCTTCGTCCCAAATATAGCTGGTAGTGTGGTATTGATACAAAGGAAGTATGAATATATCAGATGGGCCTCCTCCAAATCCCCATGGCTCGACATCCTTAATTACCTCACCTTCCGGATGTGACATTGGATCAGCAGGATCATCAACGAGAGGTGGCACTGGATCAGCAAGAGGTGACACTGGTGAGTCCTGTCGCCTGCGAGAGGATGGGGGAAGTGACACGTCAGCTGGTGAATCTTGTTTCATATGGGAAGAAGAAAAAGATGGAATGACCTGAGATGAAGGTGGAGTGACTCGAGGTAAAGGACAAGCCCCAAAAGTAGATTGTGCCACAAAAGTCGACGCCTATGCCTGACCAGAAGTACCTGCTGCCTCTAGAACCTGCTGGCTTCGCTCCCACCTGACAGATGCTTATTGGGCAACCCGACCATGTCTCAGTCTGTCGAATATGTCAGCCATAATGCTGGTAAGGTAAATTAAGGAATATCATTAGTGCACGAAGACAACACAAACAAACAAGAAAATTAAAATAAAAGAAAAACAAACTGCAGGATATTCCAGAAATATATCACTAAAAAGATCATAAAACAATAGTGTTAATTTCAGAGATACACCTTCGGAAACACCATAAAACTATTACCTTTGAAGAGTTCTAAAGACGTATATACGGAAATTCCCAAAGGATATAAAACACTGAACTATTTCAGATATGTATCTCCAGAAAGTTCTACAACTCATAGGTCGCGACAATGACGTAATGTGGCTCATGCAAGTTGAAAAAACATGATCTAATTGTCATTTTGACCCAACAAATAAGTCATATACTAAGTTTAAACTATGTTACATGCGATTTCTACACATTTCTAACCATAATCATTAATTTCTACACATTTACATAAAAACTCTAAATTTATCTGAAATTTATGGTTTTGATGATGTTGAATGATGTTATTGACGATGTTTGATGTTCCTTTGAGCATTGTTTGATGAAATTTGATGTTGTGAAGAAGTTAAAATTTTATGTTGAGAGAAGAGTTTGAGAAGTGTGAGGGAGGAGAGTAGTTTGGCGCAATATATGCTCCAAATTGTTCCGGAGATATATTTCCAAAATATTTCAACGTTCAATAAATTTTAAGTGCGTCAAAAGATACATCACTAATATCAATGAGCATTTGTAGAATTTCATATAATGCGTTTGAAATGCATAAGGTGAAAAAAAAATTATCGAATTTTAATATCATACTGTATTTGATAATATCATTCATAATCTTGCTTTCCTCCTCTTTTAACTGACCCACGGTATAATAACCTTTTAAATTACTTGTTAATTTGTGATTATTAATATCATCCTACTTTCTTTCCTTCCCTTTTAAATTACCTTTGTCATTTCTGTTTGGAACATATCTTCTATTTAATATACAATTACTCATTTTAGAATAAATAATTGTTAAAGCAGATTTGTATTTATAATTTGCACCATTTTTATATTCTCAAAATTAAATTGTATTTTCTTCCTCATTGATATGTATCTCAAACTGTTTGTGTCCATAACAACAACACCTTTTAACGAGTAATTTGCAAAAGAAATTTAAATATTAAATCAGCATATGCTTATTTTAAAATTAACAATTTATAACATCAATTAATTTTAAAAACACTGTTACAATAGTCAATACACTAGTAAAATATACGTGTAAATCATGTGCATTATACATTTAATCAACTTCATCCATATATATTTTAAATGATTAAAAGTAATAATTAAAAAACATAATTAATTACAAAGTCCGTTAATTTAATTTAATATTTTACTTTAGTTTTTTATTTAAAATTTTTTACAAACTAGTCCCTTAAAACTATTTCATTAGTCAAATTACTTTAGTCCCTTGTCCATATAAATGTTGTTAGGAGTTTAAAAACAAAGTCTCATATTCTTCAAGTCAATAAGAAACAACAAATTTAATATACAAATATTACTGTAAAATTTGTAATAATTACTGCACCTCTTTCTCATTGCACATGGAGATCTTAACAAATATCATAGGAAAGAAACCCTTTTCTCCAAATTTTAGATCTAAAACACCACCACCTTTTTTAACAAGTTTTATTTTCTTAAACGAGATCAAAAAACAACCTAAACAAATATTTAATTATTTTTTCACATATTTTATTTACTTAAAATAAAAAATATAATTTTTAAAATCAATAATTTTAATTTTAATATAAAATGCAAACAAAATTCCCTGAATTACCTTCTCTCACATTTCAAATTTCCTTCGTAAATATTTAATTATTATTCCACGTATTTTATTTACTTAAAATAAAAAACATAATTTTTAAAATCAATAATTTTAAAAGTGTAAATAATTAAGATAATCTAATATTAAAGTATATGAGCAACCTTTTAGATACCAGTCGTTAGACTTAGTTTTTACTCTTTTTCAATAAAAATTACAACAAGTATAATTTTTTCATATTTCACTCCTTAAACCATACTTAAGTACACGTGTTATAATTTTATTGGAAAATAGTAAAAATTGTAATTTGTAAGTTCTCTCTCTCTCCTAAAATATTTTAGAGAGGATTTAATCTACCACTCTCACATATTTTCATAATTTTCAAACTGTTCATAGACAAATTTGAGTTAAAAATGCAAGCGAAAATTTTGATAATTCATTCAAAATTTTTAGTAACAAACCAAACTTCCAGGGTTCATTTTTAAATTGTTGATAAATATTTTTCATCAGTTTTTTTAAAAGTGCGGTAGTTTACAAAAAATTTCAAAAATTATTGTAATTTATTGGAAATTTTAAAAAATGTCGTAGTTTATCGAAAATTTTGAAAATTTTGATACTGTATACCATTTTCAAAAATTTTCGGAATTATTTTTCTCGAAAATTCTGGTATTTCTTTAAATTTTTTCAAAAAATCATTGATTTTTACGGGAAATTTCGGAAAATTCTAATATTTTTTTGAAAATTCTGATAAACGTAATAGAAAATTTCTAAAAAATTTAATAAGAACATACAGGTAATAACAGTCAATGTGGGAGTGTCAGGTTTAATTTGGAGGGTGGCTGGTTAAACCCTCTATTTTGGAGGGTAGGGATACAGTGGGCATATTAGAAAGATCCCTTTAAAAGGATTTCTTAATGCATCCTATATGTTTATTAGGCACCACACAAATTTCCAAAAATGTCCCTAGTTTCTATAGATGCATCTCTGGACGCACCCTAACACACACTCAACAAAAACCATTTTGATTTACGCCTTTTTTTTTGTTTACTTTATTCCGAAGATGCATCATTGAAATATTTCTAAAGATACATTTCTATAACACAGACAAATAAGTAGAAGAGTCGAAACCAAATAAGTTTCCAAAATGAAATTAACATTCATAACATAAAATAAGCATTACATAGATGATTTTAGCATAAAATACAATATTACACTTCAATATTCAAGTGGAAGCTTCAACATCTTTGCAATATCTTCGATCGATCTTGATACCGTCACTTCTAACTCGAACGAAATTTTTATTTCGAAACAGAAATACGCATCCACATAACCTTTATATCTACTTGCATCTTGAGCTTAAATTTGTTGAACTCAATCTTCCTGTTGTTGTTAATCAACGGTGAATGGTACTCGAGCTTCACAATCCTTTGATTATCTCCGTAAAGTAGGAGATAATGGATTTCGTATTTGATATCTTCGAGGGAGGTGAAATCAGTGAGCTTAAACATTCGCTCAGGTGTAGAGCTGGAGAAGGAGACCTTTGCGACATACCAATAGATGTTAATTTGTGATAATTACAGTTTGTGTGAAATAAAAAAAAAGAGCACCTTAATTTATATAAGCCATTGATCAATATGAATCACTCAATAATTGTCGAGCTACTTCCGGAGATATATCTTCGGAGACGCACCCTATTATCTTGTTCTGGAAATGCATCTCTAAAACTTGTTCTGAACCAGTTCCAAAACAGAATCCTAAAACAAAACCTATTTTTTCATTTACGAAAGAACAAATGTTGATATGAGAAAGATAAACAATGCATTAAAACACAATATGAACAAATGTTGAATGTATTACACTTCATTTATATTGAGACACAATTACATACGATTATTTATTCGGTTAAACAAAAAATTAAACCAAATCAAAACATATGTCGTCAGCTAAATCTATATGTGATATCCCCTTAAACTTTTGTGCATTTAATTCTTTTTCAATATTGTTAAATGTCTCGAATTCTTACATTCTTTCCATAAAATGATCCGACAAAGTCTGGACTTTTATGGTTGAATGAACCGTCGCCTCTAGTAATGTAAATGGTATAAGGCATTTCAGAGATGCATCTCCGAAATAAAAATAATCCAACTTATAAAGCGCTACTCAAAGTGATATTTGTTAAGTGTATAAGAGATGCGTCCGAAAATACATATCCGAAAATACATATCCGAAAACGGAAAACATTTTTGAAAATTCGCCAACTCTTAAAAAATTGTCTAAAAACAAAGTCATTGGGCCGGCCCATAACTGAAATAGCATTGACGTGGACAATCACCGTCATCTTCCTCCCTCCCGGAGTTACTACTTGTATCTAGTATCAGCAACAGAATCACCATCATGTTTAAATAAAGCATATTCACTCGCGCATTTTTTCCTATCATTCATTCTCTCTCTCAATTCTTCACCGCCACTAAACTTCACATACAAAGAAAAATCAAAATAGAAACACCAAACCCTAATCTAACTCATCAGAATCATGGGATACGGTACATCACCATTCGTTCTATAAACTATATCCCCAATTCATTCATCAACATCAAGAATAAATTACAGAATAATCATTATAATTTTTTTCAATTTCATTTTTGCAGGTGAAAAAGGAAGACCCTTCAAAAAGCCAAAAGCCTCATCTAAATTCGTTAGTTTATAATCTATAATCTATAATCCACAATCGATTTTTCTTTTGTTTTTTAATTGATTTTAGTTTGTCACATTTTTTTTCATAGGAAGATTCAAGAAAAGGATTCGCAGAGGATGACGATGAGGATGATGCATACGACGAAGACGGTAGTTTTAATTTTAATTTTAATTAATATTTCATTTGTAGGTTTAATCACGTGGTTAGGGTTAGATTATTGGATTTTTTTGGAATTGAGGATTTAATCGATTTAATCACATGATTAATTAGAAGGAAGAACAAAGGATTTTAGCAAATTAGAGTTGAAACTGGATCATACCAATCGTCCTCTTTGGGCTTGTGATAATGGCCGAATATTTCTCGAAACTTTCTCTCCTTTGTACAAGCAAGCTTATGATTTTCTCATTGCCATCGCCGAGCCTGTTTGCAGGTAGAAAAGATTTATATTGTTGTGTAGTGGTTTGTTATATGAGATTATTAGAGTGGTAATGTAATGATAATGTTTGGTGATGGATAGGCCCGAGTCTATGCACGAATACAATCTTACTCCGCACTCGCTGTATGCTGCGGTTTCGGTTGGTTTAGAGACTGAAACAATTATATCGGTTTTGAACAAGTTGTCAAAGACCAAGCTTCCTAAAGAGATGATTAAATTTATCCATGATTCTACTGCGAATTATGGGAAAGTGAAACTTGTTCTTAAGAAAAATCGTTACTTTGTGGAATCTCCATTTCCAGAGGTGTGTGATTATTGATGATTATAACTATTTTCATGGCTTCTGTTATCCTTACTCCTTACCAATCATTGATAGTAAGATTTCATGTGGTTGTTGTCATAACAAATTTTGCAGGTATTAAAGACACTGCTCAGGGATGATGCTATATGTCGAGCCAGGATCATTTCTGAGGTTAGTGGTCACATCCTTTGTATGTGGGATACTATTTAACATGTTTGAGTAGCTAAGTAACTTAGTTCAACCGTTTTTCTAAATGTCCTTTTCTATGATCATTAGATATTCTTTGAGTAATTACAAATCCCAGCATTTCCTTGCGAGCTATGCAGGGCATGATTGGATTGGCCTAGATTAATGCTGTTTGATTTTTATGCTTTTAAAATGTTACTCTTAAAATTTGAGTTGAGCCTAACTCAACCATACAAAACTAACTAACTCATTAGGCGATGGTGCCTCATCTTTATATTCTCTTTTGAAACCTATCTATTTTTGACGTGATACTTGGATTTTTTTCCATTACATCTCTCCATGTCCATTGCTATTAGTATTCGGCTTGCTTCATTATAATATTGGCGGGTGTCCTGATGGAAATATTTTGACTATCTTAAAATTTAGGTTTGAGGTAACTCAATCCTACACAACTGGCTTGTAAGAGTGAGTTAGACCTATTCCAAAAACCTAAGAGTTACCATGTTGTATCGAATTGGTTTCTCATAGGTTTTTTTTCAGTTACCACTAAAATTTATACTATGGGTGTGAATTGCATTTGCTTACGCTACCGTGGATATTGTAGTTGGTCTTGCAGTTTGCACTATCTTGATACTTTATCCCCTATACAAGTGAAGTTTAGAACCCGTATGGCTGTTTTTTTGTTTGTTTATTTAGGCTTCACATGGAGATAGATTTACAATCAGCAAAGCAGCAGGTGAAATTGAAGGCACTCATGATGAGTTGCTAAATGAAGTAGAAGTAGCAGCTGCTGCAGAAGAGAAAGAAACTCATGCATTCGAAGTTGATCCTGCTCAGGTAGTCTAGGTTTGAGCTTTTGGAAAAAAATTGCAGTATATTTAACTGCAATGCCCTTAATCTATTTGTTTTCCATTTAGACCACAAAGTTGAATCAATGATCCATCTTTTGTCATGAAAGAATGATGATGTTTGAATGAGTCATTCATGTCCCAGAACAAGAAAATGGAGAAATTTAATTTATTGAATTTAAGAAAAAACTAATTTGAATTAATGTACTCTGTAATGTTGCATTCTTCTCTGTGATGCAGCTCTAGTGTTTCTCCATGTGCTTTTTAAATGCCAGATGACAAGTTTCATTATTTAAGTAACTTTCTATCGTACATACATGTTTCAACTGTCATCTATGACATATCGCCAAATGTATATCAATCCCTCTTTCCTTTTTTAGGTAAACTTTTGGTCAATTCAGCGGTGCATGGATTATATTGTGGAATTACCAATACTTAAATAATATAGTGCCAAAATATTCCTCGAGTTTCATGATAAAAAGCTTCTTAGAAGGTTATATTTATGTTGTGGGAAAATCCAACAAGCGGTTCAAAGAGTTGACCAGATTACTGTCAGAAATCACAATAGAGTAGTTGGAATTGCTTTCCATCAAACTTCTCTATTTAAATTTCTGTGATTTGCTTACAGGTTGAAAATGTAAAGCAACGTTGCTTGCCGAATGCCTTAAATTATCCTATGTTGGAGGAGTATGACTTCAAAAATGATACAGTGAGTAATGCTTTATATACTTGTGGTGCTTAAATCTCTGAGGATTATCTATACCTATATATAAAGGTGATACTAACTTTTCGTGTAGATTTTTCCTTCCAATTTCGCCCTTTATTTAAATTATTTTATTTACAATTGTATCATTCTTTATGGATTCAAATAACTGTTTTTGTTTTTAAATATCTATACATATACATAAAGTTTTTCTTTCTTTTTGAAAAGGCAAATATACCTATATATGAAGTTGATACAAGGTTTTGGTGTAGCTTTTTCTTCCAATTTTACCCTTCATTTAAACTATTTTATTTACAGTTTTATCCTTATTAAACATTTACATAAAATTTTGTTAACTTGAATTATTTCTATCAAAAAAAGAGAACTTAATGCCCTTCTCAGGCTGTGTTCTATAATAAAGAAATTTAAGGATGTTATCATCTTGCAAGTTTATGGTCATGGAGTTTAAACTATTTCTCTACGACTCATTTTGCACTACATTTTTTATTGCTACAGGTGAACCCAGACCTTGACATGGAACTAAAGCCTCAGGCACAACCACGACCATATCAAGAGAAGAGCCTTAGTAAAATGTTTGGAAATGGTAAGTTTGGGAGCTTTTGCAAGCTCATGTGTCACTGGCATTGCACTCTTTCTTTGTAAAATTTGGAGAACCTATCAATTTTTTTAAAATTGATTGAATTTACTTGTTTTTTATTTTTATTTATTTTTATTTCTGTCATTATTGTTACAAAAGAATATCCTCTTAATTTTGTTGTTGTTACGAACTTAGAACTTTGCCTGCTAGTACTGTAAGTTATATCTAAATTATTTTGTCAACTGCTGGTATAGTGGAGCTTTGGGCCTTTCCTAATGACTTCAGCAACAGTGATATGTCTCTACCATGTAAATGCACATTGTAACATTAAGTACTTGTTCTGAGAGTGCAAGTTTATCATTTGCCCCCTCAGGTAGAGCAAGATCTGGTATCATAGTTCTACCCTGCGGTGCTGGTAAGTCCCTAGTTGGTGTTTCAGCAGCTTGCCGGATAAAAAAGAGCTGTCTTTGTTTGGCAACAAATGCTGTCTCTGTGGATCAGTGGGCTTTTCAGTTTAAACTATGGTCATCTATTCGAGAAGAACAAATATGTCGTTTCACATCTGATAGCAAAGAGAGATTCCGTGGTAATGCTGGAGTTGTTGTGACAACGTATAATATGGTTGCTTTTGGGGGTAAACGGTCTGAAGAATCAGAAAAGATCATTGAAGAAATAAGAAACAGAGAATGGGGATTGCTGCTTATGGACGAGGTAATTATGAAGATTTACAGTAATGTTTATATCCTTCTTGCCTGAAATCTTTTTTTGGTTCTTATGCATAGTATTATGGCATGGTAAACAGGTACATGTGGTTCCTGCCCATATGTTTCGAAAAGTCATCAGTATCACTAAATCTCACTGCAAACTTGGGCTCACAGGTATGCCTTTATGCACTGGTTTAATAATATCCCGACAATGACCAAAGCCTGTTCTGATATGAGTGAATAATTTTAAATTTGCAGCCACACTTGTGAGAGAGGACGAGCGAATTACAGATCTGAACTTCCTAATTGGTCCCAAACTGTATGAGGCAAATTGGTTAGATCTTGTAAAAGGTGGATTTATTGCAAATGTACAGTGTGCTGAAGTATGGTGTCCAATGACAAAAGAGTTTTTTACCGAGTATCTAAAGAAAGAGAACTCCAAGAAGAGACAGGTGAAACCTTTGCGAATTCTGTAAATCATTTTAGCAGAAATAACAAGGGTCAATTGTGGAATCTAGTTTTTTTCCTGAACAATTGGTCATTATTCTCGATGAGCTTGCAGTTTCTATTTAGGTTGCCTTCATTATTGAAAGAACTGAAATATCATTATGAAACATTTTGATTGCTCAAAAAAATTTCCTAGTTCACTTACTTGAATTCATTCGTCTTCATCGATGATCTTTACATGCGCAGGGCCCTTTGTGTGATGTGATAGTCTTTACTTGCTTGGTTTCACACATCTTAATTGATAATCATTACATGTGCAGGCCCTTTATGTGATGAACCCAAATAAATTCCGAGCATGTGAGTTTCTCATAAATTACCATGAAAGGGCACGCGGTGATAAAATTATAGTGTTTGCTGATAATCTTTTTGCTCTTACTGAGTATGCCATGAAACTCCGCAAACCAATGATATATGGTGCTACAAGGTGCTTTGGACATAAATTGACCTCTTTTGAAGCTGTGTTTTGGGGTTTTCTGTTTTGCACAATAAATTCTGATATGCTTTATGTGCAGCCATGTTGAGCGGACAAAAATTCTACATGCATTTAAAACTAGCAAAGACGTAAATACGGTTTTTCTTTCCAAGGTATGTGTTCATGTTTTCTTTAGTTATATTTTGAGGCCTATTTGGTTTGCTTTTTGATTTTTCATGAATGTGTTAAAGCACATACTGGTGTAGCATCTTGTTGAGGATGGCTTATTTAAGTTAGATATATCCTTATTAGTTTCATTAGGTTAGCTAATGTTCTATAATGTGTAGTATTTTTTTTAGCTATCTGCCTCAGTACTTCTTTTTCATACTATTGATATTGTGAACTAATTCACGTTAATATCTTAATACAAAATGTGACAATTGATATCTAATCACTTGCCCCGTTTCTGTTATTCTCAGGTTGGTGACAACTCGATCGATATTCCTGAAGCAAATGTTATAATTCAGATCTCTTCACATGCTGGTTCAAGGCGTCAAGAAGCTCAACGTCTTGGTCGTATTCTTAGGGCAAAAGTCAGTTTCTGAATTCTGTGTTATTAGTATTATTATTTCCATTTAGTAGGTTTTCGTATTTTATTTTATTAATTCTGAAATTCTATTTATTGGTTGTGGAAAGTAGGAAGTTCTCTGCAGTCTGCTGCATGATATTTATGTTGTCTGTCGGTAATGCTTTTTGCCAGTGGGCTCTCTATCTGATTCAAATTCATGAATTAAATGGCAGGGAAAGCTTCAGGATAGGATGGCAGGTGGCAAAGAGGAGTATAATGCATTTTTTTATTCCCTTGTGTCGACAGATACCCAGGTATAAATTTATTTCATGTCAGACCATATATTATTGGATTATTGAATCACGTTGTCACTTCAAAATAATACTTAAACTGTCATACAAGGAATTTATGGTGTCGTGTGTTTTGCCGCTTTCATTTGCAGGAGATGTATTACTCAACTAAGAGGCAGCAATTTTTAATTGATCAGGGTTACAGCTTTAAGGTATTTTCTTTTAATTTTGGGTTCACTCCTATTGTACTTGTGGTAATTTACCTCTGAGACAAGATTCACATGAATTTGTACATTTATTTTACTAGACCCGAAGTTGTCAATGTATTAGCTGGATTTGTCTTATTATTTAGAGTATGTCGGACTAATCCCAGTGAGCAAAACAATTTCAATTAGTTATTGCTGTGTTGCAATGCCATAATCTACTTAAAAAATGCTCTGCTCTTGAAATATACTGGAAATCAAGCAGCAAGTGTTTCTGAATGAGTACAAGTTTTTATTTGGTGTGTGTGACGTTTCCTATAACCAAGTTGCTTGTTTTTTTTAAATGAAGTACTCTAGGAAGACATTATGTTTGTTGAAGGAAATGGAAGAAAAAGAAAGGAAACTAGCTAATGTATGTGTTAGGATCTCAAATGAGAACATGTGCTTAAATGGAGAGCTATCACATCAGCTGCCCAAGCCTATGGGCGAGGAATTCATGTTAGGAAAGATCAGAGGAATGGATAGAATGCTGATGTGGCAGGGAGAGGAGGTTGGGAGGGGTAGATCATCTGTGTGTTGAATTCTGTTATACTGTGTGAGGGTGAGTGAGGATGTGCCAGAGCTTTAAATGAGGTGTATAAGCTTCCTATTTTTCATGTTTATTCTATAAGGGTTAGAGGTGTATAAATAGTGATGTGAAGTGTTAGTTACTCATTGTGTTTTCATTTGTTAGTGAACTGTTTTGACAGTTCTAGAATGGGAAAAGTGTCCCCCTTTGTGACCGAATAACCATTCAATAGCAGAAGAAACTGTTATTCTCTGTATTTTTTCTGTATTTTCTATGCAATTATCCTAGCTCTACCAGAATGGTATCTTGGAAAAATCACATTGGTGTTGGTTATAGGCCAGAGAACATTGATTTCTGTAGGAGCTCAGCTCTGTGGACAGTGTGATATTCATCCTTCTGTACTTTGCTTTTACTTTCAGAAACAATATTGTGTTTTTCCATCATTGATCTCATTTCTCTTTAATTGCTATCGTGTGAGTTTGATTTGTATCAATTTGGACTCAACTAAATACACGGCCACTTTCTTCTCTTTCCATGCTTTGTGCCAAATATTACTGGAAAATAACTTTCTTTGGGTGCTCTCAATGGCTTTAAAAACCTGCTGGAACTGTGATCCTAAATTCCAATTCCATGATTGAGAATTCAAAATGTTTGTTGGCCGCACTAAAACTATCTTGTCAAGGTTCAATCTATATATGATTATATTTTTTTTGTAACACGTGGCAGGTAATTACAAGCTTGCCTCCATCTGATGAAGGATCTCGCTTGAGCTATCATCATCTTGAGGATCAATTGGCACTTCTTGGAAAGGTTTCCATCTTAATACCTGTTGACTTGTAATTGAGTTGTTGATTGAGAACTAACTGGTGATTCACCTGTCAGGTATTGAATGCTGGTGATGATGCAGTTGGGTTAGAGCAACTAGAAGAAGATTCTGATGAACTAGCTCTTAAGAGTGCCCGTCGTTCTCAAGGATCGATGAGTGCAATGTCAGGTGCCAAAGGGATGGTTTATATGGAGTACAGGTACATTATCCTCTTTATTTATTTGATACAATAAAGCGTGCCTTGTGCTGATATATTATCTCTCGTGCTGTTTAGATACAAACTATACTTCTTTGATGGTGATTGCTTTCTTCCCTATGCAGTAATGGGCGTAAAGGCCAAATGATCAAGAGCAAGCCGAAAGATCCAGCAAAGAGACACTTCTTATTTAAACGGCGATATGGCCCAACCTAAAATTTCATCTGTGATTCAAAAGTACTGCACAGTGGTGTCTGTGTAACTCTGTAATATATGTGACTGATCAAGAATGCAGGATTTAAAATATACAACCTCATAATCAACTAATGGATTGTATCAGTCTTATACTCAAAATATATCCCGATGGCAACACTTACTATTAATTTCTTTTTGTTTTTCAGATTTTGGACAAGTTCTAGTAGCAATATCAAAACATACTAGTACATTTTAGTTACATTTAGCACCGACCAAAATATAGTAATCATGATGGTGCAAGTTTTATGTGTTTTAGGTATTAGATTTCATGATAAATTTTTAAACAAGTGTGACTATTGTTTTTTCTGAATTTTCTAAACTAATTTTCTTGTTTCTGATTTTTTTGTCAAGTGTAAACAAAATGGACTTTTTTAGTGAAAGAAAATAGTGCAAAAGTAGTTTTGATTTAGAAACCGGTGGTATTTGTATTTTCGAAGGACTCAAATTAGGACTCTCTTTTTAATTGTTTTTATTAGATATGGTGCACACTAATATTTTCCTAAAACAAGTTGTTTCTTCGAATGTCAAGGGTGCTGTTGTGAAAGTCGTAGATGTTTGCAACCAATTTAAAAACGAGTAAGAGTTTGAATCTCGTGATCAAATGTTTCAGTGGATACGTATGAAGGCTTTTATACTTGAATTTGGTGTGGCTATCGAAAGGTCCGATAATGGTTATGATAAAAGTTGTGTTTTTGTGTCAATGACATGCAAAGAAGCGGAAAATATAGAACTCATTTCTGAAATTTTAAAAGAGACGACACCAGTTTAATAAAATGTAAGTGTCCGTTTAAGGTGTGTGGTTACATGTTGGCAAACAAAAATTAGAGATTTAATGTGATATGTGGTTTTCATAACCATGATTTGTGTGAAAAATTAGTCGGCCATCCTAGTGTGTGTCGGTTCATGCCGGAAGAAAATGGATATGTTGTTGACATGACATTGAATCTGATTCAACCAAAAAATATACTTGCAATGCAACATTGAAATGAAAAAGATCCAAAAATATATCAAATACCAAGCAAATGCATAATATTCGGTACCTAACTAACAAGGTGCTTAAGGAAGATAAATGAAATGCAACAACTCTTGAAATTGTTGGGTGATAATAGTTACGTGTCTAGGTACAAAACATGCGAGTATGGAGTTACTGTTAGAGATATATTTTAGACTCATCTTTATTCCATAAAGTTGTTCAACACGTTTCCTACTGTGCTCATACTTGATTCAACCTACAAGACCAACAAATATAGACTTCCATTATTGGAGATGATTGATGTTATCTCAGTTGAGAATACATATTCTGTTGGGTTTGCATTTCTTGGGCCTTAGAGGTGTGTCTGACACTGCTGAAAGATCAATGTGAGATGTCTAAAGTGATTATTATCAACCGCGATATTGCCTTGATGAATTCGGTTGCAAAGGTATTTCCTTCTTCTAATGCATTACTTTATAGGTATTACTTAAGAAAGAAAGTGAGAAGTAGAGTTAAACCCGCTGTATGGATGAAACAAGTAGAGTCCGAAGATGGAAAAATGGTGAAGACGGGTGTGCTTGTGAAAAAAATAATGGATGCATGGAATTGTATAATAAATTCTTTCATAAAAGAACTATATTATATTTCGGTTATGCATTTCAGGAAAATGTGGGAAAAATATCCAAATTTGTTGAAACATGTTGAAGCACAATTCTTGACTAGGTGAAGGAGAAAATTGTTTGTGCATGGGCTGATAATGTTAGACACATTGAAAATACAACAACTAACAAAGTTGAGTCTGTCCATGCTACTTTGAAAATTTTGTTGCAAAATAGTATGCAATTTGTGTAGAGATTAGGACTCAGTGAATCACATGAATCAAAACCAGCATAATGAGATACATACTTCTTTGGCCGGAGCATCAGAGTTTTGAAACACAAATTTAAAGACAACATTCTATATTCTCAGTTGGCCGGTAAAATTTCTTGGACGAGTATGAATTATATTTTTCACGAGGCTAAACAAGCTGGTAATGTAGGCTTCGATAGCGCAAAGTGAGGATGCACAATTGTGAAAACATATGGTCTTCTATGTGTTTGTGTTATTGCTAAAAAAGTGAAACTTGGTGACCCCAACAAGAATGGGTGATGTTTGCACTCATTAGAAGAGACTTAGGTTTGATGATGATGGTGTCATGAATGGCGGTAAATCAAATATCTCTATTTTAACCGAATGGAAAGTGATGCAAGAGAGATTTTTGAAAGCCGATGACAACATAAAACTCCACATCAAAGAACAATTGAGGAAGACCGCCTATCCGGAAGCCACCGACATGAAACCTCCTTCTCAACCGGTAGAAACAAAAGGTGCTCTGAAGAAAATGAAGCCTACACCGAATGAAAATTCGACTACAAGGTCTCTTTCATATTTTGAACACGTTGACAAAGTTTTTCCTGACTCACCAACTCCAAAATCTCAAAAAAGTGTTGTCAAAGAAGCTCACATTAGCAAACCACCTCCTCCACTGCCTCCACAAAGAATTCCATTCATCAACGAGATGCCCATTTTTATGCATAAATATATCGAGCGGATCGTTAATGTGGGGGAGGATAATAGCGGTTATCGAGTAATTTTAGCTTTACTCGGTATAGGAGAAGATAATCATACACTTGTCCGCCATCAACTTATCCAAAAATTGAAGATGCATAAATAATCATACATACAACTGTACAAAAAGAAAGAAAAATTCTATGAAGTTTATGAGTCTTTTGTTCCTTGCCTTAGTGGTCCGACACCGGAGGAAAAATGAATGCATTTCTCTAAAATAGGTCACCTAATAACATGTGCATATGATGAGAGTGTGTGTTAATTTGACACGATATGATTTTTTGAAAACCTTTTTCCCACTACGCACACCCCATCTCAAAATCCAAATGATCATATTATATGTATTGGACGACTTTCAAAATTAAGTCATTTGTTCAAGTTTACTTGAAACCAGGATGCTCTATACCACTCACATCACCAGAGTGGATGACTAATTCAACCACAAAAGTGGAGACTTAGCCGAATTATTTCATTGAGAGGATGCAAGAGTTCAAAAAATTTAACAACATTGAAAAAGAATCAAATGCACAAAAGTTCAAGGGGGTGTCACCCATAGATTTAGCTGGCGACAAATATTTCGATTTGTTTTAATTTCTTGTTCAGCCGAACAAATAAGTGTATATAATTGTATCTCTATATAAATGAAGCATAATATATTCAATATTTGTTCGCATTGTGTCTTAATCCATTTTTTTTATCTTTCCCATAATAATATTTGTTCTTTTGTAAAAAATAATCTTCTGTTATAAAGGTTCTGTTTTGGAACTGGTTTAGGAGAAGTTCCGGAGATGCATCTCTGGGACAAGATAATAGGGTGTGGAATCGAAGATATATATCCAGAATCAGCATGCCAGGTTTTGAGTGGTCCATATTAATCTATGGCTTTTATAAATTAAAGTGCTCTTATGTTATATTTCACACAAACTGAAAATGTCTCAAATGTCACAAATAAACATCAACTGGTATGTCGCAAATGTCTCCTTCTCTAGCTCTACACCTGAGCGAACATTTAAGATCACCTATTTCACCTCCCTCAAAGATATCAAATACGAAATCCACCATCTCTTACCTTACGGAGACAATCGAAAGATTGTGAAGCTTGAGTACCATTCACCGTTGATTTATAACGTATGGAAGATTGAGTTCAACACGCAAACATATTGAGTTCATTTTATCTGTGTTACAGACAAATCAGTAACATAACCAAAAACATGTAATTTTCTAAAATCAAAATTAAGATTCATAAAATAAAATTAGAATTACATAGATCGTTTCAACATAAAATGTAACAGTATTTCAATATTCAGGTGGGCGCTTCAACATATTCGTAATATTTTCGACTAATCTCGAAATTATCGCTTCTAACTTGAGCGGAACTTTTGTTTCAAAAAAGAAATATATATTCCACAGAGCCCTTATATCTGTTTGCATCTTGAGTTCAAATTTGCTGAACTTAATCTTCCATACGTTGTCAATCGACAGTGAACGGTAGTCAAGCTTCACGATCTTTTGATTGTCTTCGTATTAGTTCTTCTAAAATTTACATATTTGGTTTTAACTTTGGATCAATTTAAAGAGTTATGCTTTGGCTGAAATTGAAATTTTGTTGCAAAGCAGTAATTATAGATTGGAAAATTAATCAGACATGCCTCAGCCGGACAAGACATTGTTACCAGAGAGATAAAATCAATTGATTTACGATGAATTAAACTATGATAGACAAACTTTAGCTGATGAGCATCGTAAATTGATGTCAACAATGATATCTAAACAGAGGGGAATATATGATAGGATCATAACAAGGGTCGAAGAAAATAGGTCGGGTTTTTTTTTTGTTTTTTTCATGGTTATGGAGGAACTAACAAGACTTATATTTGGAGAGCAATGTCTGCAACATTAAGGTCGAAAGATGAGATTGTCCTAACAGTATCATCAAGTGTGATAACTGCATTGCTAATTTCCGGTGGAAGAACCTCACACTCGAGGTTCAAAATCCCATTAAATATTGATGAATATTTGACGTGTGAAATAACTCTAAAAGACCCTTTTAACTAATTTAATACGTCGTGCAAAGCTAATCATATGGGAAGCACCTATGATGCACATACATTGTTTTGAAGATGTTGATCTACTTTGAAGGATATACTAAGAGCAAAAAATAATCCATTTGATGGAAAGATAGTTGTGTTGGGTGGAGATTTTCGTCAGATTCTTCTTGTTGTACATAAAGGAATAAGACAAGAAGTTGTTCATTCTACTATAATTTCTTCTTCCACGTGGAATTTTTGTGAAGTGCTTACATTGACCATTAATATGAGACTTCTAACCGGAGGTACAAATTCAGACGCTGAAGAGAGAAAGAGTTTTTCATATTGGATTTTGAGAATTGGTGATGGAAGTATCAAAGATGCAAATGATGAAGATATCACACTCTAGATACCACAAGATTTGTCAATTATTAGCTTTGGTGGTCCACTTTCAACTATTCTTCAAAGCACGTATCTAAATCTATTGTATAGCATGAGTGATCCGTAAATTTTTTATAATAGAGCTATATTGGCTCCTAAGAATGCAATTGTGGATGCCATAAATGACTACAAGTTAAATTTAATACATGTAGAAGAAAAAACTTATTTGAGTTATGACTCTCCATGTAATGCCAAATCAGGTGTTGCCATGCCAGATGATGTGCGCACTCATGAATTTCTAAACACCATTGTTTCTCATGGTCTTCCAAATCACAAATTAAGATTAAAAGTTGGAGTCCGGTCATGCCTTTGAGAAACATAGACCCGTCTTTAGGATTGTGCAACGACACTCGGTTGATAATTACAAAAAAGGAAAGGTATGTTCTTGAAGGAAAAATTATATCTGGTAGCAAAATTGGTGAAACAATTTTTATTCCAAGATTATCAGTGACTCCTTTAGATAAAAGACTTCCTTTCAAATTTCAGTTCGACAATTTCCATCAATTATTTCATTCTCAATGACTATCAATAAAAGTCAAGGTCAATCACTCAAACATGTTGGAGTGTATCTAATCCAATCAATTTTCTCTTATGGACAACTATATATTACACTATCTACAATTACTTCAAGGATAAGTTTAAAAATTCTAATAATTGATGATGAAAGTGAAGATTTATATAAAATTACGTAATTTCTTTTTATGATATTTAGAACTTTTACATTTTCATTTATGCACACAACTATTTATTCTATTCATGAGATTGTATTTAATTTTTATTTGCCAGTTATATTATTATACTAATATAATATGAATGATATATAGGACATTTAAAAAAAATTGCAATGCGTTACCCTCAAACATAAACCCTAATTTGTAACAAAAATAACCTAAACCCCCAACTTCATCTCCCCTACGCGCGGCCACTATAACCTTCCTCTGCTCTTCTACCAGCTCCACTCCGCCCCGTTCTGATCTTCTACCAACTCCACTCCGGCCAGTTCTGATCTTCTACCAACTCCACTCCGGCCAGTTCTGCTCAGCGACTTCCTTCGTCCCAGTGAGTTTAATCCTTACTTCTCAATCGTCTCACTTCTTATTGTTTCTTCTTCTATGTGGGAATCATTTTAATCTCCTTGTGTGAAACTGTGAATTGATTTTGATAGGATTTTAAACGTGCATCAAGTTTAACGCCTATAATAAACCATGAATTTATTGAGATATGCCATTGATCGTATAATCATGTTTTTGGTGGAAACATGGAGAGGAATTGAGGTTATGAATAGTGGGTAGAATTAGGGTTTTGGAGACTTAATTAGGTTTTTATTAATTTGCGGCACTTTTGTTGCTCTTGGCTTACGGCAGAATGGTGAAAACGGAAAAAAACTACAAGAGGCTTAAGGGAAGCCAAAGCTTCCGACAGAGGCTGCTTCTCTCCACACTCTCTTCAACTCCGATTATCATAGAAGACATACGCACCCACGAGACATGGTCTGGTCTTCACAGCCACGAGATTTCACTCTTGCGATTATTCGAAACTGTCTGTGATGACTGCCGTGTTGTAATCAACCAAACCGGTAATTCATTTTTATTTCTTAATTTTCTTTGTGTTTATACTTCGATTGGAATTTTATAATTATTGTGATTCGTTTTGGCAGGCACCAAATTGAAGTACGAGCCAGGAACTATTATGGGTGGTAGGATAAATCGTCCGCACGATTGTGGTGTTTCACGATCCATTGGTTATTTTCTTGAACCGCTCGTTGTTTTGTGTCTGTTTGCCAAGGAACCCCTCACCATTACGCTCAAAGGTTCTGTCTACACTTTTGTTTAAATTTAATTAAGCGCTTATAGACTAAACATTTATCATTTAAGTGCTTATGTATAAGCTATTTCTATAACAAAAATAAAAAAAGTGAAATTCCTTTAATATAAGCTATAACTTGTTTATGGAACTAAGCTGGTAGTATAGCTTATGGACCGTTTCCATAGGCTTGCCCAAGTAGGTCTCACAAGTGGTTATGTTAAGTTCGACTAAATCAATCCAAACACGTGTAGAGTATACAAAAACTTCAAAAAACTAGAACAAAAAGCCATTTAGTAGATATTTTATTGATGTTGATCGAGAGTTGAAAAGGTTGAATTTATTCTTTTCAGGGATTACAAATGATTCTAAAGACCCGTCGGTCGATACCTTCAAGTCCGCTGCTTTTCACATACTTGAGCGCTTTGGAGTGGACTTTAAAGCCTTGAGTCTTAAAATAGAGAGCCGTGGACTGCCTCCTAATGGTGGTGGTGAAGTTATTCTGTCACTTCCTATTGTTCAGAGCCTAAATGTAAGTTTTGGAATTTTTATATGCTTCGTTTCATTTTATTTTGGTAGCTTATATATTATTCCTAGCAGGCAGTTAATTGGATCGATGAGGGATTTGTTAAGAGGATACGAGGAGTTACGTTTTCAACCAAAGTATCTTCTCAATTTGAAACTAGTATGATTAGAGCTGCGCGTGGAATCATCAATCCACTAATTTCTGATGTGCACATTTTTACCGATCATAGAACGGGTCCACCGGCTGGAAAGTATGATCTCTTTCTTTTTGTAGATATTTTGGAGTTTTCATTTGATTTTTTGAATGTATATTTGATAGAAACCAAGAAAATCATATTGCATAAAGCCATAATTCCTTTTAATTTGAGTATTTAACTGATTGTTTGCTGGCACAGCTCTCCCGGATATGGAATTTTACTAGTTGCAGAGACTACTTCTGGTTGCTATATCTCTGTCGACACTGCCGCTTCTCATGGTAGGGACGAAGATACTTCCGGCCTTGCAGATGATGTGAAAAAGGATCTGATGCCTCCAGAGGATATTGGCGAGGGGATTGCTAATTCTTTACTAGAGGAGATAGGTCAATCTGGAGTGGTAGATTCAACATATCAGGTTAGCAAGTTGATACGCTTAGCCTGCTTTAATCTTTGTTTATCTAATGATAGATACTGCTATCAAACAAGTTGAAAAGGCTTTCTCTGGTTACCCTTTTTTGTCCTTTTGATGTTGCACACACCACATTTAGGGGTGTGCATGTTTTGGAAATTCATAAAACCTAATCATATTCAAATTTAAATCAATAATATAAATTAAATTTCTAAACCAAACCAAAATTTCCCCAAGCCTGGTTTTAAAAAAAGGTTTTCAACTTCAAAAATCTATTTTCAAAACCACTTATGCTTCAAAGTTAGTTTTAGTCAGAGCCTGTTCAAACTCGTTCGCCAAAAGAGGTATTTTTTGTTTGTTTTTGTAATCAACAGTTTAAATGATTTGGATCCTCTGGGAGCTCGTTAGGGTTAGGGCAGACCTCACAGGAGTTTGTCAGGGTTAGGGCAGACCTTACAGTTCAAAGAGTGTTGACATACATACTTTCAAATCACCCACCAACAAGGTCCTTACATCATCAAGGAGAGTTGAACCCATGCCCCTGTGTGCTATGAGTCAACTTACCGGCTAAGCCAACATGTTTTGGCTACAAAATTAGGATTTATGTGATATGAAACTCAAAGCTTCTTTTTATTATTTTTATTGCTTGCCGTTCTCGCTTAACTAACCTAGATAGATTCTGATAACAATCTTAGTTAACAAATAATTTAACAAAAGTAACTACTACAAAGCATTAGAGTTTATACCAGTTTCCCAATATTTTGTTAAAAAACACCACAATCAAACCCTTGTAGGCACAAACTTGAAACAATACTCTTTTCTTTATATGAGTAACCTACATTTGGATTGTGTCATTTTGCACTTCATTGTCAATTACCAACATGTGTTTGATTTGGTATGCAGAAAGGTTACTATTTGAAAGATTGTGCATACCATGAAATTTGTTTCTATTTTGTATAAGGGAGATATCTAATTTTTCTTTTCTATGTTTCTGGTTTATATAGGGTATGCTATTTCTTCTTTGTGCTTTATGTCCTCAAGATTTTTCCAAGGTTCGCGTTGGAAAGCTTTCGCAATATGGTATTGAAACTCTTAGAAACATAAGGGATCTTCTTGATGTGAAGTTTATTATCAAACCAGATCCGGATACACAGTCAGTTATCCTCAAATGCATTGGCTGTGGCATGAAGAACCTTTCTCGAAAGATCTCATGAAGACGGTCTAGTCTAGTGAATCAAGTTTCGTTTGCCAATTTTGTTAGTTATCATGTATAATTTTGAGCATTAATTCAATATTTTTCTTTGTTTAGTTGTTAGAAAAAATACAAAATGTTTGTTATCAGTTTCTGGCGAATCAAGGGGAGCATTTATAGTCCAACCATGTACTATGTATTATTTTTTATGCATTTGATTGTCTTTCTTAAACATGTTTTTTCCCAGCCAAAAGCTTTAAAAGTTGAATGCACACTGCTTTATTAATTTAAGAGAAAACTAATGTATTATCTTCAGGCAGCATTTTCTACTTGCAACAAAAAAAGTCTTTAATCAAAATCATATTACCAAAAAATAATTCTTTTGTGCCTTGCATACCAATTGAATTCTGTTTAAAATACACTTATTTTATTTAATTTATATATTTTATAATTATAACTTTAAGAGAAAAGAGATGATGCATATCAATAACGATTATGTATTCTGTCAAGTCAAATTAAAAATTTTAAATTATTTATATAACAGGAAATTTTTTACACTACATGTATTTATTTGCATAAAAAGTATCATTTTTAAACTTTTGAAAATGATTGGTTTTCACAGTCAAGACGTTAATAAGTTATATATGTTACAAGAATTGCCTTTTTTTAAGCTGAATCTCTGCATTTCTCAAAGTTATAAGCTAGATATATATTTTTTTAGGAAAAAAACTGAGAGAAATGAAATTAATTTGGAAGTTAACTTTCGAATATAAGTGTCTTTTGAATGCTATTTTTCGAACACATTCTTTTATGTTTTAATGTGTGAGGCCAACTAAACAAAAGGATAATAGATGCATTTAGAAGATAACATTCGAACATATTGTCATTTTTCAGATTTAGAAGATAACTTTCTGTATTGAAATATTTTCTAATAAAACTGAAATGTGTAATACAAGAATGAGAGATGAAGTGTGATCTTCGATTTTTAAAAATTGATATTTGTGAAAACTCTTTTTTAATTTATAAATCAATTATCTTAGAAAACAGAGAAGGAGGGAGCAATGGAATAATAGAAGAGAGAAGAAAACAACTAAATAAATAAATAACAAGAATTAGAAAGATGATTAATAAGAAAATCACATTAAAAAATTATACTAATTCGATCTAACCACTTGATTTATTTCGGTCTCAAAATTTTTTTTTTTGAAATTTCCACTAAAATCAACTTTAAACTTTTCATATAATCAACCCAAAATATCTTTCACTACGACTTAAACTTTTACACAAAATCAACAAAAAAATCTTATACAAACACACAAAGCTTTTACACAACCTTAATTCAAAACCTAAATCAAAGTTTTTCACAAATTCAACTCAATAACCTTTACCAGAGCTTTTTAACAAGTTCAACTCAATAACCTCCCCCCAAACTTTTAACAAGTTAAACTTGCAACCTTTACAACTCTTACAAAGAAGTCACAAGAGATCAAGCTCTTGAATAAATATTTTCAGCACAACATCAATACATGAACACTCCAAAGGAACTTTTCATTCTCTTTAACACTTAGACAAATTTAATGAAAATACAAATTTTTAAAAGAATAAGAGAAATAAATGATAGAAGAGTTTCTATTCAAAAATTGACGTGTTTTGAAATGAGAAGAAACGTTCTTTATTTAGAAAAAGATTGGCGCAAAAAAGAAACAATCCGTAGAACATATTAATCAATTCACCAAGTTAAAATAGGAAAATTTGAAATTTTACGTCACTTAATTGATTGTTAACCTCCTTCATCGATTGAGAGGCATTGCACTTTGATTCTAAACAATTAGAAGGGCCTCTTAATCGATTAGAAAATGTACAATATCTTCCTAATTGATTAAGCAAGGTTCAAATGAACCAAACGCTTTTCCATATTGGTTTTATGATATTTTAACAAAAGAGAAGATGTTTGAAAGCGTTGTGTGTGTGCAATTGTCTTAGTATCTAAAGACTTACTCTTATCTCTTTTACAATAAACTAATCAAGACTAAGAAAAAAAACTAAGCATAAAATCATACAAGATTTCACACTTTCAGACCTTAAATCCTTCAAACTTCAAGATCACAAATTAAAGTATTTAAGATCATAAATTCAAATCTTTAAGTTTCTTTGTTTGATTCAACAACGTCTAGCACTAAAATTGATATCTTTGACTGATGAGGCTTGAGATATTTCTTTTAATTAAATGCCATCATCAGAAATTATTGAAAAGTTTTGTCATGATCAAAACCTCTTGACAGATGTCATCAACATGCTTAACAAATGTCATTAACATACTTGATAGTTGTCAACATCAAAACGACAATGTTACTTGCACAACATATAAAATCACATTCTCCACCTTGTGATGTAACAATGTGTCTCACAAAGATGGTAAAAACAAAAAGGATAATAAAATATTTGGAGTGATTAACCTCCTCCCCCAACACCCACGAATAAAGAAAGTATATTCTACTCCTTATGAGAGTATATTTCCTCTCATTAATATTATTAAAAAAAAAAATACAAAAGGACAAACTATACATAAAACCCGATAATCACATATAAAACAAAATCATCATTCATATTTTTGAAAACAAAAAGAGAATTACATAAAGAAAACAAAAAGGAAAACAAACAAACAAATAAAGTATAAAAGTAACAAGATAATGCTACTACATGTTTCCATCATCAATATCACCAAAAAGTCCACGAGGGAAAGGTACTTCGAAGTAAGCTAGGTTGCGTGCCAGAAAAATAACTTGAGAAGCCATCATGTTCATAATTAGAGTCATAAATTCTACCGTAAAAGGAAATTCGTGACTTGACGAGGGATTAATAAGAAGAGATTAAGAAGACGAGAGAAATTCTAAATCTTTTATAACACTGTGAGCTTTAGAGGTGTAGAGGGAGCCAACTTGTAACACCCCGTTTCCCAAAATAAAATAAAACAATTAAATAAACACACATCAGAGTATCTCCCACAACGGGATGTCACATTTCACACTACAATTCCACAAAACCTTTTTTCCAAGTTAATTTAACTGAATTTTTCAAATAAAATTGCAGCGGAAAAAGATATGGTCTGTCATAACACAAAATATTATATACATACATCGTCCCTATCCATCATCATCATATGTACATTAACGACCATCTGCCCAAAATACACAACATCATCACCGATCAACATCAAACATCTCGCACAATGTCAGATACGCCACGAGGGCACACATATAAAAAATACACAAGTAAATACACCCAAAAACACCCCGGTGTTACGTATCAGAGCAGTCCTACGGAGACACCACAATCCAGCTAGCTAAACACCTGGATTGTCTGTACTTCCGAAGAAGCACAAACCATAACAGCAACAAAGGGGTGAGAATCACGATTAAATAATAATGGTATAATAGTACATGAAATAAAAGGAAGAAATAAATAATAATACTATTTTTATATACATATCATCCGGACTCACGGTCCCACCGTCAACCACAATATACAATCACGCAACAATTGCACTCACACCACTCTTAACATAGGGTACCGACTCACAATCACGATGGGCAACTAGCCATCAACCCTCCACACAAGAGCACATATCAACGATGGACACTTGGACATCAACCCTCCTCACAGGAGCACATATCAACGATGGGCACTTGGCCGTCAACCCTCCTCACAGGAGCACATATCAACGATGGGCACTTGGCCATCGCCCTCCCCACCGGGAGCACACACAATATCATCGATGGACACATGGCCATCACCCTCCCCACTGGGAGCACACACAATATTCACACGCATCAAACATCTAGCACACCAAGTGCACACCGATCCTATTGATCCACCCTTTACACAACATATACATATACACGACGCACAAGGCGTACCGATCCCACAGATCCTCTCACATCATAAAGTACCTACATAATAAGCACACACAGTGCGTCGATCCCACAGATCCATTCACCACACAACTTATCACATACCGTGCACACAAGGCATGTCGATCCTACTGACCCAAATACATCACATGACAGCACACGATTGCAACGCATAATAAGCGTATCGATCCTCACGGATCCACTCACCACAACACACCAACAAAATGCACTCAAGGCGCCACGATCATACTGATCCTTACATCTCACACACAGCACACCCACGGTGCACACATCTCACGTACGCATCCACACCGGTTCATACACAATGCGTGCTCCACGAATTAGGCCACTTGAAATAAACGCCGGCTAAACAGCCCTACAACCACCAACATACGCTTGCCTCAGCTCTCCAGCAAGCCTTTCATCTCACAAGACCAACAAGGGTCCAAGTTCACAAGGGAACAACACAAAATCAGCAGCAAAAACACAACCTGTTGTCGGGCTCGCTGGCGCATTCGCCCGGCGAGGCCCCGCAGCGAACAGTCGCTGCCATTCGCCTGGCAAAACCTCTGGCGAAGCCAGACAGAAGCTTCTGCCAGCACTCGCTGGCTAGTTCGCCCGGCGAAGGCTCGCCCCCATTCGCCCAGCGAATACCTGCGCACACAGAAAAATTCTCCATTGCAGAATCGCCTCCCTCACCGATTTCGCCCGATTAAATCGAAACCCACAACCAACAACATAATACAACTGAACTACGGGTCTATTTCCCGATTCTATCCGATAAAACGCATCATCCGCTCAAATTACCGACTTCCGGCATAACTCCGAAACTACTCGAAAACCCCAAACTCATTCAACCCAATATTCTCAGCACATGCAAACGAGTTAAACATCAAACAACACAACAATATCAGCATGCAATCAACATCAATCATCAAAGGATCTATGGGGATAGGGATTTCCCCCTTTCTACCGATTAATCATGTATTTACCAAATTTAACCGATTAATCATGTATTTACCAAATTTAACCGATTATTCTCCCCCCTTACCTCAAATTCGTGTTGATGATGAAAGAGCTTCACAAATCTCAGCCTTGATGATCCTGTTGCTTCAGCTCTAATTCTTGCTCACTCTTTCTCTTCCCAAGCGTGCATGTATTCTTCTCCTCTTTCTACCGTGTTCTTCTTCCCTCATTCTCTTCAATTGCCAATAATGCCCTCAATTCCAATAATTCCCTTATTAATCCAAATAACTCCTTTTAATAATAATTCCTCATAATATTTTTATTCCAAAAATCCAATTAATAACATTTTCTCATTTATATTAATATTAGAAATAATAATGATAATAATTAATAATCATTTTTACATTACTATCAATTATCACATTTTATCACAATTTATTAATATTATGAGCTCTTGACCTTCTACAATAATTCTCAAAATACACCCGCGAATAAAATAATCACAAAAACCAAAAATAATTAAAATGGGCGTTACGCAATGCAGGGTAAATAAAAAACAACAACGAATTTCTCAAAAGATTAAGAAATTTGAGTCTTACATACCTCAATTATGATTATACCATCCTTGTTGCGGAGATGTGAATAAAACATCTTTACCAACTTTAGAAACATTTCCCCAAGCTTGTTGAAGATGAAATTTCTTAAATTTACTTGATCAAAGGAGTTGGAGAACTCAAATTTCTCAAAGTAGATCTCATCCACATAATGGGTTGGGATGAGATGAATTGACAGTCAACGAAATGCTTAATGAAGTTGATATATTTCTCTTGTGATGAGAAGTCATCATGAACATAGGGTGGAGTAGATGGATTCATTCCTACCTCCTAGAATTATTAATATTATAACAGGAGGTAGACATTAATGACACTTGTTGAACAAATGACTCCAAACACAAGAGGGTGGGAGAGGGGGTGAATTGTGATATTTCAATTTTAAAAATTTCTTCACAAAAACAATTGATTTGAAATGATTTATATTAGAAGTAGAGATAAACAAATAATACATATAAAAAAAATAAATAACAATGAAATATATAAAAGTAAGAATAGAGCAATAAGATAAGAAAGATTACACCCGAGATTATCCTGGTTCGACCTTAAACCACACGATTTACTGTAGTCCCCAAAAGTTTCCTTTTAAAATTTATACTAAAATCAACTTGAACTTTTACACATGATTGAACCAACAACCTTAAATAGTTGTACTTTTGCACAAGATCTGCCTAACAACCTTAAACAACTTGAGCTTTTTGTACAGAATCAGCCTAAAAACCATACACAAAAAACCTGAGATTTTACATAGGTTCATCCCAACAACTTCAAACTAAGCTTTTTACATGTTTAATTTGCAACCTTAAATTCTATTAAAAATCACAAGAGAATTATACCTTTGAATAAACAATTTCTGCACAAAAGAAGGACACCATGTGTCTCAGATGAAACTTTTCACTCTTTCATCACTAAGGTAATCATCAATAAATAAAAAACCATAATTGAATGAAAATAAGAGAGATACAAGAGTTGATAAATCATAAAATTGGTTTATTAAGAAGTGAGGAAAAACCTCCTTTACATAGAAAAAGTTTTGGCTAAATAAGACAACAATCCGGGGGTTTTGGGGCTTCCTAATTGATTAGAATACTTACCTAATTGATTAGGTTAACCCAGAAAAAGAAACCTAATCTATGACATTACTTAAATATATTAGTGAGCATATATGATTGATTAATAAGTGTTGCTCTTACTTTAATCAATTAAATTGAAGTCTTAATCGATTAGAAAGTTGATTTTTTACTTTCCTAATTAATTAGAAAGCTTCTTAATTGGTTAAGTACTTGCATGACTTAGTTTTAAATAATTTTAATAAAAAGATGAGAAATCTTAAATAATTTTTGTGTGTGCAACACCTTAGTACTACAAGACCTACTTTTGATTCGTTTATAATTAATCGATCAAACTACAAGATAAAATAATAAGTAGAAGATCAAGCGAGCTTTCAAATTTTTATTCCATTCTTGATTTTACTTTGATTAGATCTTTCAACTAGAACATGAACACTTTAGCTGATGCTTGCTTCTTGACTAGTGATGCTTATGATTTGTTGATTCTTATTTAGTTGTCATTATCAAAACCTTTAAAAGATATTAAATACATAACACATAGAACCAGAATGTTATATGACCATAATACCTCGTGTAAATGTTTAAGCCATAATCCCTTTGACTCACCGAGCTTCTTTTTTTATCCAAGAGAGGATAACCTTGTTAGCAGATCCAACGAGATCAATTTGATTTATATTCCTAAATGTTGGTACAATTCGACCACCATGCAACTGGCGAATTGAGTATCGTTGTCAGAGACGGTGCACTTTAAAATTTCGAATATGCAAATTATCCGTTTCCAATAAAAATGTCTTACTTTTTTTCCCCATGATTTTTAACACTAACTCAACACTTACAAGCAAGAATTTTAACTTTATGTTAATAATTAGATTGCTCGGTCTCCATACTATGTGTCTCTAAGGATCCTCTTAACATGTATACACTTATCTTTTTGGCTTGTATTGTTGTAGTTGATACTATTTTATAGTTGTTGAGTATTACAATGCATTTGTTGATGTGAGTAGTTTCTATCTTGTCCACTTCAAGTGATTTTCATTCTTTGAAAAACTCAAGTGCAAAGAGGGAACATCACTATCTATATGTGTCACTTTCTGAAATTTGGTTAGAGCCCCACTTACACACTTTTGAGAAGAAACGAATTGATAGTTACCTTTTGTGGAGACTTTTTATAAGTAAAGGAATCTCCTTGCATTTGACTACTTTTTTGGGATATTCTCTTTGCTTAAGCATATATTGTAGTTGATTAATACTACTAATCACTTTGAATAATGTGAATCTCATTCCAAATATAACCACTCATTACACCTATGCTCATAATATAGAAACAATAGGGAGGCTAACTTTCCTCACCATTTTTTCTTAACCGTTGCATTATTGATTTCTTGATGCTATGGTTACATGAATTATTTATTGCAAAATGTTATACACACAATACTAAAGTTTTTTTTTGGTTTCTTTTTAAATTTGATATTATACATTCGTCGAAGATGAAAATTAGTAAATTTAAGCAAAATAAAAATAAAAAATATTAGTGAGAATTATTATTACAACAACTGTTTTTGAGAGTTAAGATAGAAATATTGTACAACATCTAAATTAGATAGAAATATTGTACACCAGAAATTTTAAATTTGATAGTCTCTCATCTTTCGTACGTGTACGTTACCTTAATTTTGGCTAAGTGTTTGATTGAAAATCTCAGACTTATTAAGGCTATCCTTTGAAATTTTGAGTTTCGCTCAAGTCTTTGGATTAACTTTTTTAAGAGTAGCCTTATTTGGCTAATAATTTTCTCCATTGTGAGCTCGAAACTCTTTCTATTAGGTAATCTTGCTTTTCTACGAGGGCTAACCCTTCGTCTTGAGTCTATGCATGACCCGCTAGTTAATATATTATCTAAGTGGTTATTTTCATGGAAGCATGTCTATGATGTATATGTCCGTATATGATGATTTTACTCAACTTGATGCTTAATGATATACCTATTTTCTTCTTGTATTGTTTTTAAATGCCTATTAAAATTTGAAAGAAGATAATTACGATTTAAATAATGTTCATTTAGTGTGATGTGAGGGGTGCTTCAATGATGTCTTAAGTTACATGGTTAGATGTCTGCTATCCCAAACAATTAGGTGGTTTGTTGAGTGTTCGAGATTTTCGTTTAGTTAATCTAACTATTTTGATAAATGGAGGCGGAGCTGATCTCAAGTGTTACTGGTCTCTAGTGTGATATATTATATGCAAGATATGGAGGTCATTTTGTGTCTTCCTTAATGAAGGAAAATTCTTCTAATTTTCGTATTGCGTCCACTCGGTGGAAATGAATGTCCTTTATTGGATCCAAAGAAGGTGACTCCTCAAATTGGTCTATGGATAATATTAGCAAGAGAGTGGAAATTGATCTTAATACCTTTTCCTGTAATGATTTATGGGTAAGATCCACATCTCTCGTAATCAGGTTTTCTAGGCTCTTTTATATGATAAAAAGAGCAATTTGTGGGTGACATTAGTAAGTGGGAAGATGGTGGTGTGGTTTTCAATTTGAGATGAAGGATGCTAAGGATGAGAATTGTTGATAGTTGTCTTTTTTTATGTTAATAATTAGATTGCTCGGTCTCCATACTATGTGGTCTTTCTACTATGCATATGGGTTAGTTGAGCTCTCTCTAAAGTGGAGGTTTTTTCTTGACAACTTTTTAAAGATAGGATCCATACTAAAGATGATTTTCTTATGCGTAGAGATTTACTTTTGTCCTTTATATGTATGTGTATGTGAAGGGGGGTTTAGTGCAGTCGGCTTCTCATTTGTTTGTAACATGTGAGGTAACATTGGTGGTGTGTGGTGTACTATGAGTTATTTATTTCACTAGTTGGTAGGTCTAGGATTAAAAGGGGACTTGCCAATATTTGAAATTGTGTTGTTTTGTTGATTTGAACTTTTCGAAATGATATAATATTTTTTGGTACATTTACTTAGTGAAAAATATAGAAGAAAACAACATTTTCAAATCTAAAAATAGTATCTTGATAGATCAATGGGCATCTCTTGTACTTTCTTTGTCTGTCTTGAGAACTTTATTCTTTGTCTGAACAATTAACGACTTAAGAGGTTTTGTCTTTGATTCTTGTCGTTGAGTGTTGTTAGTGTTTTTCCTATCTTTGTGTTGGTTTGTTTGTTGTTTGTTGTATATTATATCTTTTGTCTTTTAGGATTGTAGGTTTTTAATTTGGATCCTTTTCTTTTGATCTTAGCATGAAATAATACTTACATCTTGTGCTATCTGATTAATATCTGTCTTATTTTATGAAAGATATTAAATTTTTTCTTCTCTTATATATATATATATATATATATATATATATATATATGTGTGTGTGTGTGTGTGTGTGTGTGTGTGTGTGTGTGTGTGTGTGTGTGTGTGTGTGTGTGTGTGTGTGTGTGTGTGTGAGAGAGAGAGAGAGAGAGAGAGAGAGAGAGAGAGAGAGAGAGAGATATTGGATCGAACTCTAATGCTGTCGACGGAGATGTTGTCAGCAGGGATAACTTTCAGGTTTCGGCAGAAGACAAGCATGAAGTCGAAGCTGGTTCACATGCTAACGTCGAAGTGTTACATGTTGTACTCGAAGTTAGTTCTAGTATGTAATGTCGAATTGGACCTTGTATTATGGATCTAATTGTTTAGGTTAACTTGTTATTTAATTTAACTTAGTAGCCTATAAATAGGATAGATCTCTTAGGTTGTTGAGAGAGGCCAATTACTGTTATTCACTTGTAATCATTGGTATCCTAATTGAGTAAGTGAATAGAAAAACAGTTTTCCCAATCCTATTCTCTCTCTCTCTCTCTCTCTCTCTCTCTCTCTCTCTCTCTCTCTCTCTCTCTCTCTCTCTCTCTCTCTCTCTCTCTCTCTCTCTCTCTCTCTCTTAACCTAATTATTTCATTATTCATCAAGAAACTCTATTTCTCAATCAAGAATTTTCTAATTGGTATCATTTATTATAATAAACTTGTGTGGTGAACATGGAGAAGAAGATGTCGTCAACAAAGTTTGAAGTTGAGAAGTTCACGGGAGTTAATGATTTCGATTTATGACATTTAAATATGCGAGTCCTTATTGTTCAATAGGGTTTGATAAAAGTGTTAAAGGGAGAAGAAGCCATGGATGTTGCATTGACGGAGAAGATAAGAAAATGATGATCGAGAAAGCCCACAATGCCATTGTTTTGAGTCTTGGTGATAAGGTTCTCAGGCAAGTTTCAAAGGAGACGACGGTAGCTGGTGTTTGGATGGAACTCGAAGGATTGTATATGACAAAGTCCTTGGTGAATTGTTTGTACTTAACACATGCTTTGTATTCATTCAAGATGAATAAAGACAAAATATTGACGGAGCAGCTGGATACATTCAGCAAGCTAATTATCAAGCGTTGTTATTACTGTGTTCTTTACCCAAGTCGCATGCTCACTTCAAAGAAGACCTCTTGTATGGAAAAGAGTCCCTGAACTTTTAAGAAGTTCAAGCAACCTTGTATTCTAAGGATTTGAATGAAAGAAAGGATCAGAAACCATCATTAGTTTTCGAAGGGTTGTTCATTAAAGGAAAATTCTCGAAAAGAGATGGTAGGTTCGAGAAAAAGAAAGGTAAAACTCAGTAGAAGTCCCATGGTGGTGATATTTCTTGTATTAGGTGTTATCACTGTAAGAAGGATGGTCACAATGAAGATGTGTCTTGAGCTCCTGAATAATCATGGAGGTAAGGATAACGACAATGCAACTATTGTGCAAGATGATTATGAATCATCTAATGTCCTTGTGGTGTTGAGCAACGACTCTTGCAAAGAGCGGATTATGGATTCAGGATGTACTTGGCATATGATTCAAAATAAGAATGTGTTTAAAGAATTATATGATCAAGATAGTGGTGGATCAGTGTTGTTGGGAAACAATAAAGCTTGCAAAATTGCAAGTATTCGATCTGTGAGATTAAGCTTCATGATGAGTCAATAAGGCTATTGACTAGTGTTAGGTATATACATGATCTTAAGAGGAATTTTATTTTTCTTGGTGAATTCAACAAGAAATGATATGTCTTTAAAGGAGAGTAAGATATCCTGAAAGTCATGAAGGGGTCGAAGGAAGTCTTGAGAGGAGTGAAAAATCAAGGCATGTATACCCTTGAGGCTGAGGTTGTAAGTGGTTCAGCATATTTTGCACCCACGAAACCGGTGTCAAAGGTAAAATTATGGCATATGATATTGGGCCATATCAGCGAAAGAGGCCTGATCGAACTGAGGAAACAAAACCTACTAGATGGTGACAAAGTCGAGAAGTTGGAGTTTTGTGAACCTTGTGTATTTGGTCAATCCTGTAGGGTGAAGTTTAACAAAGGTAAATAAAAAACACATGGATCCCTTGATTGCGTTCATGTTGATCTTTGGAGGTCTGCAAGGAATCCTTCACATTCAGGTGCACAATATTTTCCATCCATAGTTGATGACTATTCCAGAAAATTATTGGTATTCATTTAGAAGACTAAGGATGAAACTTTTGAGAATCTCAAAAGTTGGAAGGTTTTGGTCGAAACTCAAACTGGCAGAAAGGTCAAGAGGTTGAGAACCAACAATGACCTTGAATTTTGCAATGAAGCTTTCGACATCTATTGTGTCGAGTATGGGATTTCAAGGCATAAGACTGTAGGAGGTACTCCTCAACAAAATGACTTAGCTGAGAGATTCAATCGAACAATCCTTGAAAGGGTTAGATACATGTTGGTTAGTGTTGGATTGAAGAAGGTGTTTTGGGCAGAGGCTGTTTTGACAACGGTTTATCTGATAAATAGATGTCCCTCGACTGCCTTAGGAATGAAGATACCTGAAGAAGTTTGGTCGAGTCAACTACTAGATCTCAATAAACTGAGAGTATTTGGCTGTTTAGCCTATGCTCACATTAGGCAAGACAAGGTCGAACCTAGAGCTCTGAGATGCGTGTTCCTTGGATATCCCGAGGGAGTCCAAGGCTATAGGTTGTGGTGCCTAGAACCAGGTCATGAAAGATATATCATAAGTCAGGATGTAGTTTTCAATAAAGTCGAGACGACGTTCAAGAAAATTGGTGATGCTGGTTAAAGTGCAGGAATCTATGAAAATGAGCTAGGACATGTAGAGATTCCTGTTGAGGTGGAGCATAGTGATGCTGAAGTGCGTAACCCAGATGAAGTCGAAGAAGAAGAACAAGCTGGTGAAGAGACTAAGGAAATTGTTGATGACTACTTACTGACAAGAGATAAGTCGAGAAGAGTAATTAAGCCACCTCAGAGTCTTGGTTATGCATATCTTATAGCGTTTGCCTTAATATCTGTAAGTGAGGTACTTGAGGAAGAACCTAGAGACTACAAAGAAGCTATGAGGAGTTGAAATAAGACTGAATGGCGAAAAGCCATGGATGACGAGATGAAATCTCTTCGTGATAATAACAATTGGGAGCTGATTGAGAGATCTGCAGGAGCCAGGTTAGTTAATTGTAAGTGGATTTTCAAGGTCAAGGAAAGAATCGAAGGAGTGACGTCGAAGCACTTTATGGCAAGGTTGATTGTTAGAGGGTTTAGTCAGAAAGAAGGTGCCGACTTTAATGATGTGTTCTCACCCGTTGTAAAGCATAGATCCATTAGAATGTTGTTAACCATGGTGGCGAAGTTCGATTTGGAATTTTAACAAATGGATGTGAAGACATGCTTCCTGTATGGTGATCTAGATGAAATGATTCTGATGCGGCAACCTAAAGGGTATGCAGAAAAGGATAAGAAAGATTATGTGTGCAAGCTGAATAGGTCTTTGTATGGCATGAAACAATCTCCTCGACAGTGGAACAAGAGATTCGACAAGTTCATGACACACATTGGTTTCATTAGGAGGTAGATTGATCACTGTGTTTACTTCAGATTTCGACCTGGAAATTCACTTGTTATTTTGTTGCTTTATGTGGATGATATCCTCATAACTAACAACAGTGTCGAGGATGTAATGGAGGTGAAGGCTGAACTCAGTAAGGAGTTCGAAATGAAGGATCTGGGAGATGCCACCAGGATTCTTGGGATTGACATCTGAAGAGATAAAAGACAGTCAAAATTATGCTTATCTCAAGAGACATACCTACAAAATATTCTCGACAAGTTTGGTATGTCGAATTCAAAGCCTGTTGTGACTCCGACAAATCCTTATTTGAAGCTTAGCACTACTCAAAGTCCGAGTACTGAAGCTGAAAGAATCTATATGAGTAGAATTCCATATGTTAGTATAGTAAGGTCTTTGATGTATGCTATGGTCTGTACGAGGTCATACATAGCGTATGAAGTGAGCCTTGTAAGCAGCTATATGGCAAATCCTGGAAAGGCACACTGACAAGCTTTGAAGTGGATTCTTAGGTAGATAAATGGGTCTCTAAATAAAGTCTTGATTTATGATGGAGCCTGTGGTGATGATAACAAAGTCGAAATTGAAGGATATGTTGACTCTGACTGTTGCGGTGGAAATAGGATCACAAACTATTAACGAGTTTGAATCGCAATTCAATTCACAACCGCTCTTTGATTTATCCGAAGGAAAAGGTCAAAAGAGGGAAAACCTATTTTGCATCGTAAACACAATGCGGGGAAAGATCTAGGGTTCGGGGGTTGGTTAAGATTAGGGAAGGTATTAGCACCCTAAACTTCTGTAGTACTCTACAGGAACCTTTTGTTCAAATGTTTACTATTTGCTTTATTCATTTGCTTAAGGTATATGTACAAAGGATTACAAGTGAGAAAAGAGACCTAAGGGGTTAGTTCTAAGTTTACTCGGCAAGACATCGCATCTTGTGCCTACGTATCCTTACGGGAGTGGAATCAGAGTAATCGTAGTTCCCCTCAATAGGGAGGTTAGAAACTTCTTGACTGTGGCCAAGGTCTCAAGGGGAATAAACATGTCTTAAGGGCACGCTTACGCAGAGTGTAGAAACTCCAAATCTCTACGTTGAATTGTTAAGTTGTAATTAGGGTTAAATTAGGTTAGGGATTCCGCGGCGGGAAACCCTAAAATGAGCGCGGCGGCTCTTTGACCTAATGCTAGGGGTAAAGTTATAATCTTGCCTACGGCGAGGCGCTTGTGGAAAATTTAGGGTTTGCAAGGTGAAAGGGTTTGAAGTTGAGGACTATTGGCGCGGCGACCAAAAGCTAGACCTAATTCCTTCGGAGGTGCGTGCAATGTGACAAAATAATAGTGATGACCATGTGAGAAATCATACATCAGCAGAAATTTAAATGCGGAAACGTAAATGCGATTGTTAAGATTCACAAGGTTACAGAGGAGGAACAGTTACAACAATATGATACAATTCAATTTTAAGAACGCGAACATAAAGAAACAACATGGTAAGCTGCACAGTGAACGAACTAGGTTAGTAAACACAATTATGAACACAGAAGCATGAAAGCTATGGGACATTTTTTTATTTTATGAGAAGTTTAATATGAATCTAAGCTTAATTTTTTTTTACTTGATAATGAATAAATAAATAAAAAAGAAGATCTTAATCTTTAAAAAAAATATTTTCTCTTGGTCTTTAAAAAATATATTGACTCTAATTATTAAAAAATGTTTTAATTTTAATATTTTAAAGTGTTTTAATTTTAATGTTTTAAAAAAGTTTTTGATTTTTAATACTTACAAAAGTGTTTTTGATTTTTAATATTTAAAAAAAAATTTCAATTTTACTATAAAAAAACAACCTAATATATTTTTTTTTACAATTTGATAATTTAATTAAAAAGAAAAAGAAAATAAAAAAATAAAAGGGTTGGGCCGGTCATTACCTCCGGACCCAACCCGGTCGAGGTGATTGTAAACACAAGGTTACTTAGGGTTTCAGAACCCTTTGGTTCTTCGCAGCGCCGCTTACACTCCATTCTTCTTCTCTCTCGCCGCGATTCCCTCTGATCTTCCTTATTCCTGAAACAAGACATGAAATCTGTGATGAAAAACATCCCATGGCTTACATTTAAAGCGAAAACGGCCGATGATGAAGAGATTCTGAGGCTGAGGCGATTGATTGCTCGTCGTTTTGGTTAAACGGCGCCGGCGGTCCTTCGTGTGATGACTTTGGTGGAAAACTTCTTCTTCTTCTGACGTCGCGGTCGTTAGGGTTTCTCGTTCGGTGATTTTTCTTGGCCCTCTTCTCCCTTTTCTACGAGGTGATGTTGTCCTTTTATAATCTCTTCTTTTGGGCTTTTGTTGGGTTTTTTACGTTACTGAGATATGATTCTGATTGAAATTGATTTGATTGGATTTCTGTTATCTTTTCTGGTGGGATTCGAAACTGAGATTGGATTTGATATCGATTCTGGTGTTATTTTGCAGATATGGATTTGTTATATTGTGATTCTGATTTGATTTCTGTTATCTTTTCTGGTAGGATTTGGATCCATTGACCTCAACCGAATTTTGTTTCGATCCTCTTTTCAGATACAGATATCCAGTCTTTGTGTTTCGATTAATTTGTTTTGGAGCCATCAAAACTTGCTCTAGATTTGGGCACTTGCTGTGAGCTGACATGAACTGATTTCATGCTCTTCGACTTCCTGAGTTGAAGCAGATAGTGAATTGGCCATGATGGATGACAACTGAGCCTTACTTTTTGTGACCTTCATTTACGGTTGGGATCAACATGACTGCTCTTCCCTGTTTGCTTTGAATTTTCCCAATCAGTTCCACGCTGTTTATGATTTTCCTTGCCTATTTTTGCTTTTTCGAACATGAAGCCTGATTTTCTATTTCCCCAAAACATTATGCCAATGCCTGATTTACCAGTTTTACGCACGCAGAGACAAAGACTTGCTGCTGGCGGATGATTGCATCCTTCATCATAAATGCAAGTCAGGAAGACATGTTCAAAGCCGTGTCGATAGCAGTTGGAGCCGCATCTTTGTGAGTTGCCACTTAGTCACATCTCTCAAGTTTACTCGCCTGGTGTATCATACAATTGCAGGGCGTTGCCGAATTTGAAAAAGGTGGAACAGTTTTGCTTCGCTAATTTGACCTGTTATGCCTGTTATTGTTGTTGACTAATCTTGGCTGTTTATGGTTTATGCCCAATGTATGTTGTACGCTGTAGTTGTGGCTTATGCAGTTGGGTGTGCAATGCACATATGTCTTGCTGTATAGGATCCTTGCCTTCTTTAATGCAGGCCTGATAAACTACCTGCTGTCATGAAACTGTTGTTGCTGATACTGCGACATTTCTTGCTCGCAAATACTGGCTTACAGATATGTAGCTTATGTGCTGATACTGCTTGCGAATGATGATGCTGTTTGCTAACTGTTATTGTGTTAGTGATGATGTTATGCTTGTAGGTGATGGAGAACTGGTTCAGATTTTAGTTCAGTTTGGTTATCAATTTGGAGAATTTACTTGATGAGATGATCCAAAGTCGCGCGAACCCTCTTTCGGCCCAAAACTTCTTTTATCTCTTTCTCTCTCGGTCACCTCTTAAGATAAGAACGAAACTTCATGATCTGATGCCAATGGCATGGACCGGTAACGGGAGTAGGATGCGGCTTCAGTTGTGCCCTCCCGGCACTCGATGATGACAATTGTTCTGAGAGTGTCAAACAACCTCTAACACTTTTCCATTCTGTGTTGTATTGTTTTGACGTGCAGGTTAGTCGAGGACTCGCGGAGAAGCTCAAGGACAGCATGAAGGCATTTAAGAATTTTTAGGATTTAGGATTTATTGTAAATGAAACTCTTGTAAACCAAATTCGAATTCACTTTATCAATTTGTAAACTATAAATATTTATGAAATGAAATTCAACAAATATTCATATTTACTTTCTCACTTGCAAATTCAAGAGTATCCATGAATAATAATTCAGAATTATTTAAGTTCCTTCTTGAGTTGTAACTTATAAGTACTCATGAACACAAAGCTCAAAAAATATTTAAAACTTATTTCTCCTTTGCCTTTTATAAATGATACCCCGCCATATGATTATATCCAAACAAATTCAAATTAAAATCTCGTTGACCACATCTATTCTCAAAATAGCCTTAGCAGTATCCACTTCTTTTTCAACCCAACTTCACTTTACTAAGAGGAAACAAAACTGTTTCAGAAATGTTTCAATATCAAACAAGACACGGCCCCGAGTCCAATCATATTTCTGACAAAATAAACCGGCACCTTGACCCAATTGGCAAATAAATGCCTCCGAACGTAATAACAGCCTTTTTTCAAAGAATTGGTAGAATTTGTGTAAAATGACCTAAATACCCCTGAGACCCGATCTGCAAAACAAAACCTTCATAACTTGTTAGTGGTTAGCAAATGTACATATGAGATGATACGCGAAATGACTGACTAAATATAAGGGTAAAATTTGGGGTATTACAGTTGCCCCTATTTAAATAGCTACACCGGACGATTTGAGTAACAGAGACTCGAGGAATCGTGGTGGAGAGATTTAAATATAGATAACCGAAAATTTTGCCCTTATATGCGACGATATGCAATGCTATGGACAAAACTGGAATGACTTAATGCAGATGATGACATGAATATGATATGCTGCGTATGCTGGAATAATGAATGCGAAAATGCTGACAATCATGACGATGCCGGGACAGACGCCACGAGAAGAACGCACTGGGGAAAATGGCGCGCTGAGACACAGTATAACACTGGGGAATTCTAAAAAATGATAGTCAACTGGTGCGAATGACCAATTGTCACTTTTAGAAAAGGAACGAGATCCTCGAATGGAGATGGTACCTATGAGACGGCCTCCACTGGGGAATCTAAAAATAAAACTGGATCACGTACGATGGTAAGATTGATTACAGAATGCTGGAGCATTGAGCAAAGAATAACATCCATGCTTCTGTGAGCTATCTCTCGTGACAGGATCAAACGGACTTTTCGGAACTCCGTAGCAAATATACAGGGTAAAGACCGACTGTATGCCAAAATAAATGGTCTTTAATGGGAAATGCCCTGATAAGCTTCTCGAGGGAGAACTGTCACTTATCGTTGGAAAGGACTTATGTGCAAAAATGGATAAGCACTCAAATAAAGAGGCTGCTGCTTATCTGATAAATAAATCTTCTCGCATTTAAGGTCGGCGCCTGGAATACGATTCTGATTCTTCTCTTACCGAGGGATAAGTAAACTTCTTCATGTTTCAAGATCGTGCTCTCCTGAACATAAAAAGGATAAACTGAACTTCCTCATACTTCAGAATCGTGCTCTCCTGAATATGATTTGGCTCTTTCTTGTAAATGAAGTTTTTCATAATTCAGAATCGTGCTCTCCTGAATATGATTCGGGTAAATGAAAATCTCCATATTTCAGAATCGTGCTCTCCTGAATATGAAAAGGCTCTTTCTTGTAAATGAAGTTTTTCATAATTCAGAATCGTGCTCTCCTGAATATGAAACTGGATGACTGAAATTTTCTCATTTTTCAGAATCGTGCTCTCCTGAAAAACGGCCAACTGAACTTCCTCATAACTCAGAATCGTGCTCTCCTGCATATGATTCCGCTCCTTCTTTTACTAAAGGATAAATGAACTTCTTCATAACTTCAGAATCGTGCTCTCCTGAATATGAAACTGCTCAAACCTCCCCGTAACTCAAGATCGTGCTCTCCTGAATACGATTTGGTTCAAACCTCAAGACGGCAGGTAAATGGAAGCCCAACTGCTCCATGGAGATGGCCATTTGCTGCGAGTCATAACGAGGATATGATCGACTTCTTAGGTGAGAAATGTCGTATGTTGATGCTGTAAAATGTAAAGTGTAAAAGGTTGTAACATGTAGGATTGTAAAGTGTTGTACTGATATATTTTCCAGGCGTGAACTGGCGTGTATCTGTAAAGGATTGTAGTTGATTTTCTTGAAAGATAGTGCAAAATAAATGCACGTCCGAGTACAGTGATAACTTTCTCGAGCGAGATAGTCGCGTATCCGTTATGGTATGGTGAAGATCTTTAGATGGTGCAAAATAAATGCACGTCCGGTTGGGGCTCGACGACCGACAAGACTGAGATTCAATCTAGGACCGAGCTAGAAAGAAAACTGGTAATCAAGACTCCATCGAGGGAAACGATCTCGGAGGGTAAATATCTTATCCTGGTGAGGAAAGATAGCTGGAGTAACCGTCATCCACGAGGATCGAGCTCTGTGGGGAAACTGGAAACAAGTAAGTATTTTATGCTTAGGGCTGACGATCTATTTGGGAGAGAATGGACGAACCCAGTTACTCGGCAGTAACGACCAATGATAGAGACACAATGAACCTGTGAATGCTAACGCATATGTTGATGCATATGTTAATGTGAATGTATGTTAATGTTTATGTATGCAAGATGTTATGAAATGAGTATGTAATGAGTATGTAATGAATATGAAATGAAATAGGCATGTGATGCTTATGCCCTTGCGTATACTGACGAAACAGACTAGAGACGGGACGAGAGATGAAATAAACATCTCGACGGAAATACCCTGCGTTCTCTGCAACCAATACGTCAATCATGGGTAAGAAAGATCAATGGTAGAACCAAGTCTGGTTTTAAAGTTTGGAATTCTCTGGGGAGAAGGTAATCTGCTTGTGGTGTACCGTATCACGTCTTCACATGGGGAGAAGAAAACCTGAGGGACACTTTTGAGTTACCCAAGAAAAGGTTGTCAGCTTATAGTCTCTCTGGGGACTATCACTGGGCAATGGTTTGAAAGTGTTTCTGCAATAATGATATTTCCGGGGAATGAAGAGATCCTGTCGGAATTTCCACTAGTCAAAGTAATTTATTACATTTCAAATTTGTTTTGTTTTTTTGTTTGAAAAAAACAGTTTTGAAAAAAATCTACAATGCACCTTTCATTTTCAAATTTTAAGAATAAACGCATTTTGCATAACAATAGAAAATAAAGAGCAATGCACCAAGGAATGTAAGTAACGAGATGGTATCTTTTATTTAAAGGGTGGCTGCTTGCTGAAGGCATAGCTCCACAGATGATTACATTTTGAAATTGGCAACATGGGAAAAAGGTTACATTGAATCCAATAACACCTACTGACACTACTAACTAAGACTAATCCAGAATCCTGCTTCGGGCCAGGATGAAAGAACTGAAACATGGCTCTCATGCGGAAAGTGTGTTTGAGATAATCAGTGTCTTCTGATGCAATGAAATGCCTTTGTCCCTAACTTTTGCCTGGACCGCCCTTTCGGGTTTTCAATCCACCGGGACGCTCTTTTTTGCCTAAGCCGCCCTTTCGGGTTTTCAACTTAGCGAGCTTTTTATTATTATTATTTTTTTTCATCCCTTACTTTTGCCTAAGTCGCCTTTTGAAGGTTTTCGACTTAGCGGGTTTTTAGGCATAATATTTTCGGACTGCATCAGAATTCACGGGATGTGCTAGTTCTTCACCGTCCATTGTCGTAAGTATTAGAGACCCTCCGGAGAAGACAGTCTTTACAACGAATGGTCCTTCATAATTGGGCATCCACTTTCCACGCATATCTTTATGTACTGGTAAGATCTTTTTGAGTACGAGCTCTCCTTGACGGAACTCACGGATACGAATCTTCTTATCAAACGCTCTTTTCATCCGTTTCTGATATAATTGCCCATGACACATGGCCGTCAAACGCTTCTCGTCAATGAGATTCAACTGATCCAATCTGTCTTGAACCCACTCAGCTTCCTCAAGTTCAGCCTCCATTAACACTCTTAAAGAAGGTATCTCTACTTCGACGGGGAGCACGGCGTCCATTCCATACACCAATGAGAAAGGTGTTGCCCCTGTCGAAGTTCTTACTGAGGTTCTGTATCCATGCAAAGCAAACGGTAACATCTCATGCCAATCTTTGTAAGTCACCACCATCTTTTGCAGGATCTTCTTGATATTCTTATTCGCAGCTTCAACGGCCCCATTCATCTTAGGACGGTATGGAGAAGAATTGTGGTGAGTGATCTTGAAGTTATCACACAACTCTTTCATAGTCTTATTATTCAGATTGGTGCCATTGTCAGTTATTATCCGGCTTGGGACTCCATAACGGCAGATAATCTCTTTCCTGATGAAGCGGGCAACCACTTGCTTGGTCACGTTGGCGTAGGATGCAGCCTCTACCCATTTGGTGAAATAATCTATAGCAACGAGAATAAAACGATGACCGTTAGAAGCCTTCGGCTCGATTGCCCCAATCATGTCAATGCCCCACATAGAGAACGGCCATGGTGAAGACAAAACATTCAACGGTGACGGAGGTACATGCATTTTATCAGCATAAATTTGGCACTTATGGCATTTTCTAGCGTATTGGATGCAGTCGGCTTCCATGGTTAACCAGTAATACCCAGCCCTTAACATCTTCTTGGACATAGCATAACCATTGGCATGGGTTCCGAAGGTCCCCTCATGAATTTCCTGCAGTAACATGTCCGCTTCCCGTTTATCAACACATCTGAGCAGGACCATGTCGTGATTTCTCTTGTACAACACATCATTACTGATAAAGAATTTGGACGCCAATCTTCTCAATGTCTTTTTGTCCAGACCAGTAGCACCATCGGGATACTCCTGCTTGACGAGATAGTTCTTGATATCGTGAAACCAAGGCTTTTCATCCACCTCAACTTCTTCGACCAACTGACAATAAGCGGGCTCAACCTTGCGCTCAATATGGATAAGAGGTGCTTCATTAACGAATTTAACCTTCCACATAGATGCTAACATGGCTAATGCATCAGCTACGTGATTCTCGGATCTAGGAACATGCTCGAACTCTATCTCGTCGAAATACTTGATCAGTTCAATAATGTAGTCCTTATAAGGGATCAGCTTCTCATTCTTCGTCTCCCATTTGCCTTGTACCTGGTAAATAACCAAGGCTGAGTCACCACTTACTTTAAGAAGTTTGATTCGGAGGTGAATCGCTGCTTCGATGCCGAGGATACACGCTTCATACTCTGCGACGTTGTTAGTACACTCAAAGTCCAACCTTGCGGTAAATGGGGTAAATCCACCCTTTGGGTTCATCAAAACGGCGCCTATACCATGCCCATTGAAATTTGAGGAACCATCAAACATCATTTTCCACCAAAGTCCTGGTTCTGGGCCTTCGCTCGGATCTGGCTCTTCGCAATCTCTTTTAATCAACAAAATATCCTCATCAGGAAAATCGAGCTTAAGAGGTTCATAATCTTCAACTGGCTGGTCTGCAAGATAATCGGATAAAATACTACCCTTAATCGCTTTCTGGGGTACATACTGGATGTCATATTCGGATAACAACATGTGCCAACGGGCTAGCCTCCCGGTTTGAGCAGGTTTTTCAAAAATATACTTGATCGGATCCATTTTAGAAATCAATAACGTGGTATGACAGACCATATACTGCCGAAGGCGCTTAGCGGCCCATGCCAATGCACAACAAGTTTTCTCTAATGGTGAGTATCTGTTTTCGCAATCGGTAAACTTCTTGCTCAGGTAATAAATTGCATGTTCCTTTTTCCCAGTCTCATCATGTTGCCCAAGCACACAACCCATAGACTTCTCGAGAACAGTAAGGTACATAAACAACGGTCTTCCAGGTACGGGCGGGATCAGAATAGGGGGATCTTGCAAATAACCCTTAATCTTCTCGAACGCTTTCTGACAATCAGGGTTCCACTCAACTGTCTGCCCCTTGCAAAGCAACTTGAATATTGGTTCACAAGTAGCGGTCATATTAAAGATAAACCTGGAAATGTAGTTCAGACGTCCCAGAAAACCTCTAACTTGCGTCTCGGTTCGCGGAGCGGGCATATCTTGAATGGCCCGGACTTTGTCAGGATCTACCTCAATCCCTCGCTGGCTAACAATGAAACCAAGCAGTTTCCCAGATCTGACACCGAAGGTACATTTAGCAGGATTCAATTTCAACTGATATTTCCTGAGTCGTTCAAATAGCTTCAACAAATGGTCTAGATGTTCCTCTTCACTCTGAGATTTGGCTATCATATCGTCCACATACACCTCAATCTCTTTGTGCATCATATCATGAAAAAGAGTGGTCATAGCACGTTGGTAGGTTGCCCCCGCATTCTTTAAACCGAAGGGCATGACTTTGTAGCAGAAAGTTCCCCAAGGAGTAATGAAAGTAGTCTTCTCTCGATCATCTGGATCCATCTTGATCTGATTATAACCAGAGAAACCATCCATAAATGAAAACAACGCAAAACTGGCTGTATTGTCTACAAGTGTATCAATATGTGGCAGAGGGAAGTCGTCTTTCGGACTTGCTTTGTTCAGGTCCCTGTAATCCACACACATCCTAACCTTACCGTCCTTCTTAGGCACTGGCACAATGTTGGCAACCCAGTCTGGATACTTTGCGACCGCCAAGAAACCTGCATCCAACTGCTTTTTAACCTCATCTCGAATCTTCAAAGCCATGTCGGGTCTCGTTCTTCGAAGCTTTTGCTTGATAGGCGGACAATCTGGCTTAAGCGGCAACTTGTGAACAACAATGTCCGTGTCTAGGCCCGGCATATCTTGATACGACCACGCAAACACATCAATATACTCTTTTAACAACTCAATCAACCTCGGCCTAATCTCTGTCCCAAGCATTGCACCAATCTTGACCTCTTTCTTGTTCTCATCTGTACCGAGATTAATTATGTCCACCTGCTCTTTATACGGCTGAAGCTCTGTGTACTCGTATTCAATCAATCTTGTCAGTTCCGCGGGTACTTCAAGATCTTCTTCACCCTCGTCCTCAGCTTGATTGATGGGTGCATCCCAGTCAGGAGTGTCAGTAAAGTCATTGGATCCAACAAGGTTTACGATATCTCTGCATGATGGAAGGCTTACTTAATTAAAATGCTCGAAGACATGTAAGAATGAAATGCTGTTTTTTTTTATTTTTTTATATTTTTTTTTTGGAAGAAAGGTTGCCAATTTCATTTTTAAAGGTGAAAACGAAAAACGCAAATGAACCAAAGTGGAATTGAACAAAATGCTTTTATTAATATCTTTTTAGAAATGAAAGGTGGCCCGACAAAACAACCCTATAGCCTTGGGCAGAGCTACAGATTTTTATTTGAAAATGTAAATGAAACTTTAAAAAAACAATTACTTTGACAAGGGAAAAATAACAGGGATCTCTACGGCCTCCCAGTTGTTCAAAACTGCATCACCCTTAAACACCAGGTTGCTCAGCTCTTCATTTTCTTCACAGTCGCTGATGGCATTGACTTGGAACCCTCCGCTGACAAATACTTCTTGGATAACCTTCGGACGCCCTTCGACAGTTGTGGCAGCTCCATTCTGAGTCGGTTTGTAACCCAACCCAGAGCGATCAGTCTTGGTCTTGACATCAATTACCTCTCCCCCAACCTTCAGGGATGCCCCTGTCAATTGTTGATTTGGTACTCTTCAGAGATGCAAAAGATGGATTACCCTGACCCACTGTCTCTTCGACTTCCAGCAGAACGGCATTGGCGATCTCAAGTGCTTGAAAGGAGATGTCTAAAGCATTCTCGTCGGCCTCGATGTAACGGAAAGAGGACAGGTTACTGACCATCAGATCCTCCTCACCGTGTATAATAACCAACTTTCCCTCGATCACGAATTTCATCCTTTGATGTAACGTTGAGGTCACTGCCCCAGCGGCATGAATCCACGGCCTTCCGAGTAAACAGCTGTAGTTGGGATTAATGTCCATGACTTGAAACGTGATATTAAAAATTTGCGGACCAATCAGGATAGGAAGCTCAACCTCCCCCATTACCGACCGGCGAGAGCCATCGAAAGCCTTGACAACCAAAGGAGTAGGTTTCAACACGGTCTCTTTACAAGTCAACCTATCAAGAACCCTCTTGGGTAGAACATTCAGAGAAGAACCGGTGTCCACTAGCACTCTCGCTAAATTGTCCTCTTGACATTTTACCGATATATGTAAAGCACGATTATGGTTCGGACCCTCCTTCGGTAACTCTTCATTGCTGAAACTGAGAGTGTTACAGGCAGTCAAATTGGCAATCACACTATTGAATTGACTGGTACTAATATCTTGATCCACATGTGCTTGAGTCAAAACCTTTTGCAAGGCCATCCTATGAGCGGGTGAATTCATCAACAGAGATAAAATCGAAATCTTGGAAGGAGTCTGATGAAGTTGATCAATAACTTTATAGTCACTTTTCTTGATGATCCTCAAAAATTCGGCATCTTCATCATTCGTAACGGCTCCCTTACCTTTGTCTTTGACGGGCACTGGGATATTAGTGATCTCCTTAGGTGGATCCTCATTAGAACGGGGAGTATACACGCGACCACTGCGAGTCATCCTGCTTACCTCTGCGATATTGGTCACTGTGCCCTTAACCTCTTCATTTGGAATAGTCTTCCCAGACTCCTTGTCAATCACCGTCACGTCATATTTCCAAGGCACGGCTTTAGGATCGCTGAAAGGAAACGGACCCGGTCTTTGAATAACTATAGGCTTAGGCTGATTCGCTTCAGGGCTATACGACCTTGGTATATCGAACACGAGGTTGGCGGAGTCTGCCCCTGATAAATTAAACACTGGTACCTTACCCTTTGATTTAGGCTGATGGAAGACAGGCTCAACCACAGCGACTACATCCTTCTTGGCTTGGCTTGTCACTTGTAAAACACCCTCATCAATTAACCTCTGAACATCATTCTGAACCAACATGCAACCCTTAATACTGGCTTCACAACTTACGCATGCAACGTGGGAAGTATCTACTAAGCCAGCTTCAAACAGCTTCGAATGGAACATCTTGAGGGGAGTCTTAGTCTGTTCAACATCAAGGGCATAACCTTCTTCCGAATCAGCACCAACGGCATTGACACTCTCATGGTTAGGAAAAGGGTTCTTCTTAACATTTGGTTGAGGATCTTCGAATGACAAAATCTTCTTTTCCAATAAATCCCTGACAATATTTTTGAGAGCATAACAATTCTCCAGATCATGACCAGGCGCACCCTCATGAAATAAACAGTGAGCAGCGGCGTTGTAATTGGCGGGTAGAGGATTAGGAGGCGGACCCAAAGCCCGAGTAGTGATGAGACCCTGCTTGACCAAAGAGGGGTACAACTCGGTAAAAGTCATTGGGATCGGCGGACAAGGTTTATACGTTCTTCTGTTCGGCACATTCTGGCGAGGAGCCGGACTCTTTGGCTGTTGAGGAGCAGGAGCGTTGGGCGCCTGTAGGTAGTTGACAGGAGGTGGATAAACAGGAGGTTGTTGCATAGGTTGATACATGGGAACCTGTTGATTGAAAGAAGGTGTAATAGCTGCCACATAGGGTTGTTGAGCATATTGGACTGGGTACCCTTGAGGTTGAGCATAATCTTGCGGATGCCGATAAAAGCGTTCCCTTGGTCTACCAGAGGATATAGCATTAGTCTCACTCTCCTTCTTTTTCTGGGAGCTATACGGAGGTTTCTTCGGCTGATCCTTAGAAGCGCCATGATTATTTGTCATTTTACCATTCTTCATACCCAATTCAATCTTGACACCCACCGCAACGATGTCGGAGAAATTTGAAGTCACACTACCCACCATTCTTTCGTAAAATTCTGGACGGACCGTGTCGACAAACCAATCAGCTAACTCTTTCTCGGTCAAAGGAGGTTCTACCTGCGAAGCAGTCTCTCTCCACCTTTGAGCATACTCTTTGAATGACTCAGAATTCTTTTGTGACATACTCAGCAACTGTCTTCTGTCAGGAGCCAGATCCATATTGTACTTGTAGTGTTTGATGAAAGCGTCAGATAAATCCTGGAAACTCTTAATGCGAGACTGGTCTAAAGTTAAATACCACTTGGAAGAAGCACCTTTCAAACTATCTTGGAAGCAATGAATCATCAGTTTATCATTCTCAACATGGGCAGCCATTTTGCGATAATACATGATCAAATGACTCTTAGGACAGGTGGCACCTTCATAACGATCGAAGTTCGGAGTTTTGAACTTCGGGGGAATAACTAAACCCGAGACCAAACAAACATCCCTTGCAGCAGCCCCAAAAATTTGATCACCCTCTACCTTTTTCAATCTCTGGACGATAGTGTTTACTTCTTCACGAAGCTTATCATGTTTCTCATAACCCTCAACATTCTCATCAAGATCATCAAAAGCTGTCTCATTGAAGTACGGTTGCGCACGAGTGTGTACAACAGGTGGTGCAAAGATAGGAGCCCCCCTAGTAACTTCAGAAAACAAGGGCACGGCTTGCTGAACAGGTTGATTAATCGGAACAGTGGCTTGAGGAGGCACAAAACCGGGAGCAAGACCATAAGGTGGGTCCTTTGCTACAGTCACACTTGGTGAAGGGTCCACAGTAACGCCGGTAATCTCAGAAACAACAGTGGGCTGGGTATCCATCTTAGCATTCATGACATGTAACAATTCCATCATACGCCCCATACCCCCTCGAAGGTCTTCAAGTTCATTGCTAAGGCGATCAATCTCTTTTGCCTGATCCTCCATTCTTTTCCGAGTTTGAGCTCTGGTGTTGTATTGGTGCCGAGAACTCAGGGTGACAGAACTGGAAGGTGAGAGAACCGAGTGTGAGAAATCGGGAGACACATGCAATGCAAAAAAAGTAAATGATGCTAAAATGTGAATGTAGATGAAGATTTCATGGAATTCAAAACATTTACTAATGTCGTGGGGTACCAAAGAAATCTTTTTCTTGTCTTCTCATTTTATATATATTTTTTTTTATTTATGGTATCCCGCGATATCCATAAATGGTGTTTGAACTCCATGAAATACAATGCGATGAGATGCTTAATGGATGCAATGCATGAAAACACACAAAGTCCTAGGTTAAAGGCTTGCATGAGGTTCAAAGGCAAATACCCTCCCCTGAAGTTAGATGGTTCATCCTGTCCTACAAAAGTAACCAGGTTCTAAGGGATCTCAATATCATTGATCCTTCACAAGGGTGGTTGTTCAGGAGGCAACTTACTTGCCAACCAAAACCCTCCAAGTTTAAGATCTCAATGAGCGTAGTATCGAGTGTCAACCAACTTCAGTCTGCACCAAAGCCGACTACCTCACTACTTTCTAAAGGCCAAGATGAGTTGACTAGGGTTCTAAAAGTCAGTTAGTGCATTGACAACATATGGCAGCCTCAATATTATCCTCAACTTGACTTAAGGAATATAAGCACCAACCAAGAAGTCGCACTAACTATGGCTACCAGATCAACCGTATCGATATACGTCGTACAGTTTCCTTGGTCTATTGCCATTTACCTAAGGTACACTAGATCCGGGTTAGGACCTATCTCACAGCACAAGTAACGGTCCCATAATCAAAGCACAAATATATACATGCAAATGAATAATATCACAGATAGTAATAAATATGAACAAGTTAGGGATAACCCTCAAAATTAGAGAGTCCCCAGTGAAGTCGCCATTTTCTGTTGCGGTGGAAATAGGATCACAAAATATTAACGAGTTTGAATCGCAATTCAATTCACAACCGCTCTTTGATTTATCCGAAGGAAAAGGTCAAAAGAGGGAAAACCTATTTTGCATCGTAAACACAATGCGGGGAAAGATCTAGGGTTCGGGGGTTGGTTAAGATTAGGGAAGGTATTAGCACCCTAAACTTCTGTAGTACTCTACAGGAACCTTTTGTTCAAATGTTTACTATTTGCTTTATTCATTTGCTTAAGGTATATGTACAAAGGATTACAAGTGAGAAAAGAGACCTAAGGGGTTAGTTCTAAGTTTACTCGGCAAGACATCGCATCTTGTGCCTACGTATCCTTACGGGAGTGGAATCAGAGTAATCGTAGTTCCCCTCAATAGGGAGGTTAGAAACTTCTTGACTGTGGCCAAGGTCTCAAGGGGAATAAACATGTCTTAAGGGCACGCTTACGCGGAGTGTAGAAACTCCAAATCTCTACGTTGAATTGTTAAGTTGTAATTAGGGTTAAATTAGGTTAGGGATTCCGCGGCGGGAAACCCTAAAATGAGCGCGGCGGCTCTTTGACCTAATGCTAGGGGTAAAGTTATAATCTTGCCTACGGCGAGGCGCTTGTGGAAAATTTAGGGTTTGCAAGGTGAAAGGGTTTGAAGTTGAGGACTATTGGCGCGGCGACCAAAAGCTAGACCTAATTCCTTCGGAGGTGCGTGCAATGTGACAAAATAATAGTGATGACCATGTGAGAAATCATACATCAGCAGAAATTTAAATGCGGAAACGTAAATGCGATTGTTAAGATTCACAAGGTTACAGAGGAGGAACAGTTACAACAATATGATACAATTCAATTTTAAGAACGCGAACATAAAGAAACAACATGGTAAGCTGCACAGTGAACGAACTAGGTTAGTAAACACAATTATGAACACAGAAGCATGAAAGCTATGGGACATTTTTTTATTTTATGAGAAGTTTAATATGAATCTAAGCTTAATTTTTTTTTACTTGATAATGAATAAATAAATAAAAAAGAAGATCTTAATCTTTAAAAAAAATATTTTCTCTTGGTCTTTAAAAAATATATTGACTCTAATTATTAAAAAATGTTTTAATTTTAATATTTTAAAGTGTTTTAATTTTAATGTTTTAAAAAAGTTTTTGATTTTTAATACTTACAAAAGTGTTTTTGATTTTTAATATTTAAAAAAAAAATTTCAATTTTACTATAAAAAAACAACCTAATATATTTTTTTTTTTACAATTTGATAATTTAATTAAAAAGAAAAAGAAAATAAAAAAATAAAAGGGTTGGGCCGGTCATTACCTCCGGACCCAACCCGGTCGAGGTGATTGTAAACACAAGGTTACTTAGGGTTTCAGAACCCTTTGGTTCTTCGCAGCGCCGCTTACACTCCATTCTTCTTCTCTCTCGCCGCGATTCCCTCTGATCTTCCTTATTCCTGAAACAAGACATGAAATCTGTGATGAAAAACATCCCATGGCTTACATTTAAAGCGAAAACGGCCGATGATGAAGAGATTCTGAGGCTGAGGCGATTGATTGCTCGTCGTTTTGGTTAAACGGCGCCGGCGGTCCTTCGTGTGATGACTTTGGTGGAAAACTTCTTCTTCTTCTGACGTCGCGGTCGTTAGGGTTTCTCGTTCGGTGATTTTTCTTGGCCCTCTTCTCCCTTTTCTACGAGGTGATGTTGTCCTTTTATAATCTCTTCTTTTGGGCTTTTGTTGGGTTTTTTACGTTACTGAGATATGATTCTGATTGAAATTGATTTGATTGGATTTCTGTTATCTTTTCTGGTGGGATTCGAAACTGAGATTGGATTTGATATCGATTCTGGTGTTATTTTGCAGATATGGATTTGTTATATTGTGATTCTGATTTGATTTCTGTTATCTTTTCTGGTAGGATTTGGATCCATTGACCTCAACCGAATTTTGTTTCGATCCTCTTTTCAGATACAGATATCCAGTCTTTGTGTTTCGATTAATTTGTTTTGGAGCCATCAAAACTTGCTCTAGATTTGGGCACTTGCTGTGAGCTGACATGAACTGATTTCATGCTCTTCGACTTCCTGAGTTGAAGCAGATAGTGAATTGGCCATGATGGATGACAACTGAGCCTTACTTTTTGTGACCTTCATTTACGGTTGGGATCAACATGACTGCTCTTCCCTGTTTGCTTTGAATTTTCCCAATCAGTTCCACGCTGTTTATGATTTTCCTTGCCTATTTTTGCTTTTTCGAACATGAAGCCTGATTTTCTATTTCCCCAAAACATTATGCCAATGCCTGATTTACCAGTTTTACGCACGCAGAGACAAAGACTTGCTGCTGGCGGATGATTGCATCCTTCATCATAAATGCAAGTCAGGAAGACATGTTCAAAGCCGTGTCGATAGCAGTTGGAGCCGCATCTTTGTGAGTTGCCACTTGGTCACATCTCTCAAGTTTACTCGCCTGGTGTATCATACAATTGCAGGGCGTTGCCGAATTTGAAAAAGGTGGAACAGTTTTGCTTCGCTAATTTGACCTGTTATGCCTGTTATTGTTGTTGACTAATCTTGGCTGTTTATGGTTTATGCCCAATGTATGTTGTACGCTGTAGTTGTGGCTTATGCAGTTGGGTGTGCAATGCACATATGTCTTGCTGTATAGGATCCTTGCCTTCTTTAATGCAGGCCTGATAAACTACCTGCTGTCATGAAACTGTTGTTGCTGATACTGCGACATTTCTTGCTCGCAAATACTGGCTTACAGATATGTAGCTTATGTGCTGATACTGCTTGCGAATGATGATGCTGTTTGCTAACTGTTATTGTGTTAGTGATGATGTTATGCTTGTAGGTGATGGAGAACTGGTTCAGATTTTAGTTCAGTTTGGTTATCAATTTGGAGAATTTACTTGATGAGATGATCCAAAGTCGCGCGAACCCTCTTTCGGCCCAAAACTTCTTTTATCTCTTTCTCTCTCGGTCACCTCTTAAGATAAGAACGAAACTTCATGATCTGATGCCAATGGCATGGACCGGTAACGGGAGTAGGATGCGGCTTCAGTTGTGCCCTCCCGGCACTCGATGATGACAATTGTTCTGAGAGTGTCAAACAACCTCTAACACTTTTCCATTCTGTGTTGTATTGTTTTGACGTGCAGGTTAGTCGAGGACTCGCGGAGAAGCTCAAGGACAGCATGAAGGCATTTAAGAATTTTTAGGATTTAGGATTTATTGTAAATGAAACTCTTGTAAACCAAATTCGAATTCACTTTATCAATTTGTAAACTATAAATATTTATGAAATGAAATTCAACAAATATTCATATTTACTTTCTCACTTGCAAATTCAAGAGTATCCATGAATAATAATTCAGAATTATTTAAGTTCCTTCTTGAGTTGTAACTTATAAGTACTCATGAACACAAAGCTCAAAAAATATTTAAAACTTATTTCTCCTTTGCCTTTTATAAATGATACCCCGCCATATGATTATATCCAAACAAATTCAAATTAAAATCTCGTTGACCACATCTATTCTCAAAATAGCCTTAGCAGTATCCACTTCTTTTTCAACCCAACTTCACTTTACTAAGAGGAAACAAAACTGTTTCAGAAATGTTTCAATATCAAACAAGACACGGCCCCGAGTCCAATCATATTTCTGACAAAATAAACCGGCACCTTGACCCAATTGGCAAATAAATGCCTCCGAACGTAATAACAGCCTTTTTTCAAAGAATTGGTAGAATTTGTGTAAAATGACCTAAATACCCCTGAGACCCGATCTGCAAAACAAAACCTTCATAACTTGTTAGTGGTTAGCAAATGTACATATGAGATGATACGCGAAATGACTGACTAAATATAAGGGTAAAATTTGGGGTATTACACTGACTATGCAGGCTGTATGAATTTCAAAAAAGATATTTTTGGATATGTGTTCACTATGTTCGATACAACAATCAGTTGAAAAGTGACACTTCAAAAGGTTGTTGCCTTATCAACCACTGAAGCAGAATATATTGCCCTCACTGAAGCTGCGAAAGAAGCATTGTGGCTTGAAGGCTTTGCAAAGGAGCTGAAACTTTAAGGTCGAATTATCACTGTTAAATGTGATAGTCAAAGTGCAATACACCGATTAAATGTGATAGTCAAAGTGCATTACACATGTATTAAAAAAATTGTGATATATTGTATCGAAAGATTTTTAATCATATTTTTTTACCAAATATATTATAATAGATTGAATTATGTAGTTTTATTCTTTAACATTTAGAGAATTTTTTATATAAAAATTCTTAGTATACTTTTTTATTATTTTATCTATTTATCTTTATTCCTGCTTAATGTAAAATTTAGTGAGATAAGATTAATTGTCAATGCAAAATTTGAAATTTACAGCAGAGAAAAATTATGGTTTACCAACCATAACTTTGCTTAATTTCTCCACTATTTCCACAAAGGCCCTCAAAGCTTTGAGTTTTAGCAATTCTTAGCCGAGACAAAAATTCCATAATCAACAACATGTACACTTTTCTTGTCTGCCAGATGACATATATTATTAATTATTCCATAGAAGAATTGCCATGTCTAATAAAAGCTTCATTCGTGTGCAAAGCAAAACAAAAAAACTATTAATTTGTTTTAATAATCCATCAAATCCTTAGAAAAATATTCCAAAGGACATGGACCGAACAATGGAATCTATGGTGAAATGAAACCAATCAAAAGTATTTTATTGGACTAAACAAAAAAACAATCCTATAGTGGTCAACTTTCCATCTCAAGCACTCATCATCCTTATGAAGAAAATTCTTTATAAAGTTTCAATGGGAATAAGCCTAGGCTAAGGGAACAAGAGGCTAATCATCTTATAATAATGTATAGGATTGCAATCATAGAATGTTGAACTAAGTTTTTTAATATCCATTCTTGCCATGTAGTAATTTTTGGTCAAAAGTGGAGGTTTGGAATCATTTGGGTGCTTAACATAAATTTTATTTAATGAATCTCTTTCTTTACTGCTTTCTCCATTAAGGGCATTATCTCCCTCTATCATTTAACACAATCTTATCGTAATAATAAGTTAGTTAGTTTATGAATTTTTTACAAGGAAAAGATAAAGAAAAGAGAGAGGAAAAAAAAAAAAAAGAAAACAAATTAAAATTTTTAAAAAAAGTTCGTAAAGTATTGTCTGCCAAGAGGTGTTTAATACATGTGTGACGAGAAATGCAGGTTAAACGATTATTATTAGAGGAAGCGTCAAATTTCACCATGAAAATTGCACATTGATTTCATTTGTAAAGTGTGCAAGCGATTCTACACTAAAAAAAATTGTATATAGCTAGGGGTTAAACCCTTCACTAAAGCAAAAAATTCATCACTAAACACCAATTTGCGAGGGGATATGGCCCCTAACTAATTAGGGCATCGCAAATTATTGGCTAGGGGATAAGCCCCTCGCAAAATGTCATGTAAAAAAATCAGACTGTTGCGCTACAAACATAGACATAAACTAGAGCCACAGAGGAGTTCAGACGTGTCAGATACTTTTGCGAGAGGGTAATCCCCTAACTAAGTTACGTGGTTTCTGAATTTAATGAGGGGTAAAACCTCTAGCAGTCTGTGTCAGGATTTTGCGAGGGGTTAAGCCCCTAGTCAATTGTCCTACGTTTTGGAACTTGTGAGGGGTTTAACCCCTAACCAATAATTATAATATTTTTTTTAAATAATTTATAATTATATTATTTTAATTATATTGTTATAATTAGAATAATAATATAATTATATAATAAATTTTTATTATATTTTATAATTATATAATTTAATTATTTTAAATTTTTATTACATTTTAAAATCTATTTTCTAATAAAATCTAAATATAATATAATTATTTTAAATCTGTTTTATAAATATTTTAATACATCTGTTTCATAAAATATGTTTTATAAATATTTTAATAAACTGTTTTATAATTTGTATTATAAATCTATTTTTAAAATCTGTTTTATAATATAAATTAAATATAATATAATCATTTTTACAATATAATATGTTTTTCTAATCTGTTTATTTAATAATATATATTAAATAATATATATATATATATATATATATATATATATATATATATATATATATATATATATATATATATATATATATATATATATATATATATATATATATATATATATATATATATATATATATATATATATATATATATATATATATATATATATATATATATATATATATATATATAAATTTATATACTAAATAATATAAACAAAATATATTTTTACAGTTTTTTTAACAATTATTTTAAAACAATTATAATATAAATCTGAAAAACTTAAAAAATAAAAATAATATACTAAAAATATATACATAAATTTCGAAATAAAAAATAACATATATTTTCTTATACCAACATCAACAGGACATTTTCTTATACCAACATCAACATAAATTTCAAAATAAAAAAATATCTAAAGCCTTAAGGAAAAAAAGAAATATCTACCTTTTGATGCTCCCCTAAATTGGTAGCTCCTTTTAAGAAAAATTTGAGAGCTTTATAAATTATCAACAGTGCACGCAACACAACAAATAAATAAAAGAAATTAATTAATAAATCTAAACAATAAAATAAATTACAAATACAAAAATAATATAACATATAAAAAATACTTACATTGGATTTTATGGGTGAGAAAAAAATGGTGGAAGATGAAAGGAGAAGAAGAAGAATGGAGGAAGAAAGGAGAAGGAGAAAAATGGAGGAAGAAAGAGAAGAATAAAGGAGAAATAATTGAATCTGGAAGATATTATTGGAATTCGTTGGAATTTATTACTGTCATTTCCGAGGTGCTGCCCCACGCCACCCCCAACGGTCACAATGATGTGTCAGCACTTGCTAGGGGATACTCCACGCAGGCAGGGAATCTTTCATTTGCGAGGGGATACCCCTAGCCAGTGTTGACGGGTTGCAGGTAATGTGGCAGCGGAATAAATGGTTTTGCAGGTGGATTTGACTAAAGCATGATAAATGGTGAGGGGAGGCCCCTCGCAAATTGTGAAGCATGACGTGGTGAGGGGATGCCCCCTCGCAAATGTCCATGATTCCCACCAAATTCTACACTGACCCCTAGTAAAAACATATTTTAAATTTCAAAAAACTTTCTCTCCTTGTTTGCGAGGGGTATCCCTTAGCTAACTGTTTTTTTTCTTTATGTTTTGTGTTTTGCGAGGGGTTTAACCCCAAGCAAACTGATTTGTTTTAGTGAGGGGTTTTCCTCTAGCCCATGCCCTAGCTAATATCATGTTTTCTTGTAGTGGTAAATTGACCGTTCTCCTATAACATGTCTCTAATATATTGAATCAAAATAATATATTTGTGACACTTGTTAGCAGAATCTCAATAAGAGTGATGTAAATAGATGAATAAGTGTAGAAAACAAGGTCGTTGAAGCCCATATCCTTCATAATTAAAAGGCTTCTATGGTTGGCATAGAGCTCCACCTGAAGCATTAAGTCCCTCTTCTAAGTACCAGAAGAGTTATAAGTGGTTACATTTTAACTTGCATGAGTAGAGGTTCAGAGAAAACTTCCATCAACATTTATGATAGTGCAAGGAAGGTTGAAGGATTTCCACTTGATGTATCTCTTATTTGTACGCTCATGGTGGTTTTGTTAAAGCATGAGGAAAATGATTCTAACATGTTGCAAATAACTAATGCAAGACAGTTAAAAAAGATATTTTCATGAGATGCGAGAAAACCTGTAACCATTCACATTGTTCTCACTATTGCTTTCTTCAAGTCCTGCCCCATTAATCAGTTAGATGTTCAGAATGCATTTCTACATGGTGATCTTCATGAAACTGTCTATATGCATAAGTCATTAGGTTTGCATGATCATTTTCATTTAAATTATGCGCCGTTTGTGGAAATCTCTCTAAAGCAAGCACCTCGTGTCTGGTACCAACGTTTCACTGACTATCTCTCCACCATTGGATTTCAGCACATCACCTCTGATGACTCTTTCTTCAATTATCGGTGTTGCACTCCAAAATTTTCCCTCACCTTTTCAGACCCTAATTGGCTTTTGCTTCTCATTCATATGCATCTCCTTTAGGTCATAACCTTATATCATTCATTTGCATGGGTTCTTAAAGCATTGGATCAAAGATCATACCTCAAGTGGTTTGTCATCTTTCAACAATTTATGGCTCATGTGGATACAATATCACCAAGTTCTATTTCATCACAAGCTCCCAAGGAAAGGTCTTTGGTCAAAGTCATCTGGTCACTGGCCATATCATGATCACATGGTTCAGGGGTTCTAAACACTCCACGGTGGTCCATTCTTATGATTATATTAGATGTAGAAGCCCGAGGTATTGTCAATTGAAGATTTGGATTCAACTGCCAAAAAGTCAACTAAGGGTCAAAGTCAAAGTTTAACTTTTGGGTCTTTTGGTCAACCATGAACATTTTAAGTCAAGATTCATGAAATATTGAGTTTTATCCAAATTTAATCAAGAGGAATCATGAAAATTAAAGAAAATGCAAATTTGAGGGTTTTTGAATATTTTCTAAGTACCAAGAATCATGCCCATTTGGTAAACTTTCCAAGGTTCTAGTGTTTGACTCAAACATCCAAAGTTGACAAATAAGGGCTTCCATTGAAGATCTCATTTGATACTACATGTTGGTAAATGATTTAAACTCAAAAGCTCCATCTAATTGAGATATATTTGGTGCTAAAGTTAAGGTTTCATTCTTGTACAAAATTCCAATAGCTTAGAAAGTTTTCTAAGTGTTAAAGCATGTTCATGTGCATGAATTTCAAGGAACCTTGTGATTTATCCAAGCACTCAATGAAGATACATGGGTATGAAATTGAAGAGGGTATTTAGTACTATATCATGGTGTCATACCCCAAATTTGTCATACCTTCTCTTTTCTTATGCCAAACACTTATGTCGTTTGTTGATCTTTCTTTGGGTGATCATTTGGCCTTTGGCCATGATCCTCTAAGAATAGGCCATGAAAGCCCTTGGTCGTGCCCACTTTGATCATGGATCTTTCTTATTGTTCGTGCTTGTATAATCTTTCATTACAAGTATACTAGGATCAAGTGGAAATAAAGAAAGATGTTGACCTCATCCATGGTTGATGCATTGTTAAATAAATTCAAGTGAAAGGTGTTTAAGGGCATGGAACTTATACATGAAAGAATCATTTTATCATTGGAGTTCAAGATGACAAAGGTGCAAAATTCCAAATTCAAGTTGAATCATAAAGGATGGAAATCAAGTAATGCAAAAATAGTTGGATTCCAAGAGTACATTCCCAAAGTTCCATTTGATTTCATGCTAGTCACTTGGTTTAAGGCTACGAATGTCAAAGTTTGTTGTTCAAGGGAGGGTGGTATTCTTTGTTTTTAAATGGAAGAAGTGTGTAAAATATGGTACATTATTGGGAGTTTTTAAAGCACAATTCTAAGTAAGAATCAATTAAATGTCAACGTCAAATCTTAATCTCAAAGGATCAATTGTCAAAATCCCATTGATGGAGTTCAAACAAGTACAAAGGTTCCACAAAGTTTAAGTGGAACAATAATTGTAGTATAAGAATAAAATTTGAATAGTGATTATAGGAATTTGGATTCAAATTCACAAATAAGTACAAGCATGCCAATTTGAAAAGCTCAAATGTTGATTGTATTCAAGTTGCACTAAGAAAACATGTGACTTTCTAAACTTCATGCTGGTCACAAGGATGGTGCCATGAATATGATACAAAGTCAGTCAAGTTTCAAGCCAATTTCTAGACTATTACATGATGTGAGTTTAAGAATACTAAACTTCAAGATTGCTTACATAAGAACCACAAGGATCAAAGTAGGAATTACAAGAAATTAAGATTGAATACAAAGCCTTGTTACAAAGAATCCAAGTTACAAGTTTCAATTCTAATTAAGATTGTTGCACCCCAAAATTTGCCCACCCTTTTTCTAACATTAACTGGCTTTTGCTTTGCGTTCATCTGCATCGTCATTAGTTTGTAATTCATGATCATACTTTGCACGGGATCAGGAGTTTCTGTGAATCAAATCATCAGGGCATATCGAGCATGCGGGTTTGCAAAGTAAGGATTGGGTCGTTCCGTTGTTTTCCATTCCAAATGAGAGAAATTGCCTATCATGGGCTACATTGAAGAAAAGTTCATCATCTAAGGTTTGATTCAAGTTGGAAAATTTACCCATGTATATTTCTTCAAGAAGAAGTTACTTGAAAATATTAGGATATTCAAAATCAATATTGCTAATGAACATGAAGTGCAAGGCCTAGTTCAAGATTTCTTCATCCAACTTTGTTTCAAATTATATGTTCAAGTGGAACTCAAAAGATCATAAGTTCATAATTCAAGACTTCATTCATTTCAATGGCATAAGGGAGATCCATCATTCCAAATTCAAGATTCATGAATTCAAGATTAGATTCAAGAATATTACAAAGGGAAATGTCATGACATTGCAAGAATGTCACATTTGTTACAAAGTTTCTAACTCTAAGTAATGCTTAGAAATTTAAGCTATTTCTAATCTTAATTCAAGTTTCTAACCAACTTTATGCTATGGCACCCTTCATGCCCCATCAAGTCCACATGTTCCTCATTATGCTTACAAACATCCAAGGAAAATAATTAAGATTCAACTTAGCATTGGAACATTTCAAGATATAACCTATCCATGCTTAATCATGGATAATTTTAATCTAAAACAGTCTCATGCAAGAAGTGACAAATTGCCTCATAACCAAACAATTCATGTCACAAAACCAAAGGAATAAACCCATAACGATGTATCTAAATATCAGAATTTTGAAATGCTGTCAAAGGTCGAAGTTTGGGACCACAAGGGCAGTCCAAACATAAGCAAACAAATGGGTTCAGATTTGGAAACAATACAAAATGCAGCAGCAAAATACAGTAAAGTAGGATTCATGAAAATGGAAAGAAAGAGAGTGACATCAAGAAAGTAGTAAGAGGAATTTCTCAATAAAAATATGAAGGTTTGAAACAAGTGAAAACCCTAATGTGTTAAGTTTTAAAAGGAGAGGGAGAACATTAACTAAAGGGAAGAGAGTGAGAGCAAAAGGCATTGAAAAATCAGAAAAAAAGGAGATTGAAAAAAGAGAAAGAAAAAAAATTAAGAGAACAAGAGAGTGATAGAAAACCAGAAGAAGGAGGTGAACCATAGAGCACAACCAACAAAAGCCATTGGTGATTAGAAGGAGAAGAGTAGCTCTTGGGTATCTTTCCTTTCAAACCCTTATATCTTTACATATTTTGCATGTTTTTATTTTCTTTTTGTTTAAGTAATATTTGTGTTGTACATAGTGTAGTTAGGTTTTATGAATGACCAAGAAGTGTTGTAAAAAACAAAGAAAAAAGAAGAACATAGTGTAGTGTTCATAGTGAGATGAGTTGAAAAATACTCATCTTTACTGTCATGTTCGCACTGCGAAGCTTTCTTCGCCTAGTGAACACGCTTTTGTGGTACTAAAAGGGCCACTAGACAGTCAATTTTCCCTTGTTTTTAGCTAACGAGTTGTTCGCTGGCACCTTCGCACTGCGAACTTTGACACCTTTTGCCTCTGTTTGCATTCGCTAGGAACTTCGCACAACGAACTTCTTGTTGTTTTTTCTGGGCAGCTTCGCTGTAAGGTTCACACAGCAAACTTCAGTGCCTTTCGCCTCTGTTTGTGAATAGTGCATGTTCACTAGGAAGTTTGCACAACGAACTTCTTGTTGTTTCTGGGTAGCTTCGCTGCAAGGTTCGCACAACGAACTTTTCATACTTTTCCAAAAATATTTTTTCAAGAAGTTCACCGTTGTTTTTTTTCTTGAGCTAATTAACCCGATGTGGTTGTACGACCATTGTATGTGGATAATATTATGATCATCTTTGACTTTTGGGTCCGAAAAACTATTTTTAAAAACAAACTCTCGATTCTTATCGAGCCATTTTTGACCTTGTATGTCGATTGCCTTGTGCGTCACCATCAACCTTGTTCGCATCACCTCAAACTTTTTTTAGGCAATCAAACTCTTGATTTAACGTCAAGCGGATTTTCTCAAACAATTGTTAAACCAATTTACCACTTCTTCTTTTCAAAACTTTTCTCTTAAAACCTTGGTCTCGTACCAAGTGCATTTTCAAAAACTCTTTTCCAAACAAACTTGGATGGTTGTGGAGTGGTTAGGCGTAGGCCTTCTCCTATCCCGAGTGCTTGACATTATCTTTAGGGTTCACTGTCGTAAAGCACTTACCATCCAAGATCAAAAACATTTTTAATAAGAGAATGAAGTTCTTTTTGTATTGGACTAAAGAGATAGGATTGAGTGTATACTTATTCCTCTTTGAGTATCAGGATACTCACTATAGAGTGTGTGGTCTCGATACTCGTCTTTCAATACGAAGATGCGACTATGTTCGCCACACCTTTTCACAATAAATCTTTGAGATAAAGAATTGGGTACTACCCGCAAGGGGTTACTATCCGATGAAATATTTTACCCCTAAAAATAATTCCCACCAATCAAACGCGACATCTTGCCTCGATAGGCGAAAATTAATCTTTTCAAAAAGGACATGTTACGTCCGTTCTACCGCAAATAGGTAACGCCTAAGTCTCCAACGAGCGAGTAGCAATACACCTAATCTGCTAGAATGCGCACGTTAGCATCATCCATCAAAAACACTGGTTACCTGTAGGCCAAACTACGACTACTCTGATTTCTCATGCCTGTTGAACTACATAGGCATAGGATTGTGATGATCCTAGCGAGCACTCTTCTTTCTTTTACACATTTTCCTCGAGAAGGACATGCTACGTCCGTTCTACCGCAAACAAGTAACCCCTAAGACTCCACAAGCGAGCAACAATACACCTAACTGTTAGAATACATATGTTAGCATCGTCTACCAACCTTCCCTCATCACCTGTAGTTTCCCGAACTACGTTTTCTCTAATTTCTCATACCAGATAAGAATACGTAGGCACAAGATGACGATGTCTTGGCAAACGTGCTTTTCCACCTTTTATCCGTAGTAAGCTGAACTACAGCTGCTCTGATTCTTCCTTCTTTTAAGTAAAGATACGTAGGCACAAGGGGCCCAATCCTTGCCGAGCATACTTCTATCTTTTTCTATTTGTGGTTCCCCGAACTACGTTGACTATGACTTTCTCATATCCGTTGAGAATACGTAGGCCTAGGACCGCGAAGTCCTACCGAGTCTCTTCTTCCCCTTTATCTCTCCTTTCCCTGTTTCTAACCCTTCTCTTTATCCTTTGAAACACTCTTATGAAGAAATAATATTTTAGCAAATATCATCACACATAGGCAAACAAATGGTTCCCATCGAGTATGATGGATGCGAGGGGTGCTAATACCTTCCCTTCGCATAACCGACTTCTGAACCCGTTCTTTGGTCGCGAGACCATCTTATCCATTCTTTTCTTAGGGTTTTCTCGATGTTTTCCCTTCTCCTCATGGGATAAATAAAGTTTGATGGAGACTCTTATGTCTTTCCTCTCGCTTCTCCGTCGTTGCATTTTTCGAGTAGCGACAAAGATAACATCCTAATTCTACAAGACCTTAGAGATTAAGTATAAGATTCCATAAGTTAAAGCTCAAGCCGTGAAATTTTTCTTTACTCGGTCTAGTTTACGTAAAATTTTTCATTATGCTGTCAAGAAACTAAGATATTCCAAGGCTTCAACAAGTTGTTTCCCTCAATTCTCAATCTTGAGCCCATATCCTTCCCGGACTGTGTCCTTAATGCCAATCTTCTCCTCCAAACTGTAGATGTGTAACCATCTTGCTCCCATGCCAAACATCACCATGTCGAGGTCAAGTACAGGCAAATAAATGAAGATGTACAAGGTTAATTATGAGCAAGGCACTTGAATAATTTAAAGACAAAGAAACAAAATGTAGAAATAACATTAATACCAAGTTTATAAGTCCACAAGCACCTAGTAGCAACAGGTAGGGAAAAATAGTGCACATGGTTTTCAAGAACAAAGTTACAGTTATCACCAAATATGTCATCAGTACAAGGCAAAACATTATCTCCTTGCTACAATACTTACACCAGAAGATACCGGTCACAAAGTTTACATGGTCTATAAAGAAAATCACAACAAGCAGTGAAAGTAAGCAGGAATGATGCAATGAAAACTAATTGAGGCAAGTCAAGCCATGATTTCAAAAGGAAAAATTCACAATTTGGACTTGTAACAAATGGTATGCTGATGTTGCTAAGGTCTTACCAGTATGCACTTTTCAAGTTTGATTCTCAATGCAAGCTGTATGCAGTTTCCATGCCCTGAACTAACATTCAACTCCATGAGCAGTCATGAGCTCTTCTTCCTCGTGCCAAAGGCAGTACGACATGAAAAAGAATAAAAGTGAGGATGGTTAGTGAAAGCACTCCAAGAGCAATATCCAAAAATAAAAATAAGCATTAGTAAGGTGGAAAGCATCCATGAAGAAGTACAGGTGTACGGGAAATTTGAAGGACAACATTCAAAACCAAAATAGTGCCAAATTCAAGCGCAGATTACCAGTCACGTGCATATTGGCAAAAAAACAAAATCACATGGGATCACCTATCTTCTAGAGCAATAGAAAAGACAGAAAAACAAATATTTTCACAAATCCACTTTCTCAATATCCCACAAAATCAGAAAATATTCTAACAGACTAATCCATCAAAAATTCACACGAGCTAGAATTACAACATAATTTCACACGTATTTGAAAAATCCCTGAACCTATAAATACATACTACTGTTCATTTACAAAAAGGGGAAAAGACATATGAGAAAACCTAAGCATTGTTCTACACAAAACCATAAAAATATACTTTGCAAGAGTTCTAAAACCCTCACTAAAAGCTCATATTCAAGAAGCTCTTTGAGTCTCACACTGAGACTCAAATATGCTTGAGCTATAAATACCATTCAAAAATTCATCAAATACTGAGAAGAAACAGAAGAAGAAATTTAAGATGTAGTGAAAAGAGTTGGATCTAGGGTTACCTGAGTACAACCAGAGATTCGCCAGAGATTCGTGTTGGAGGAGTTCTCCGAGAGGTACTAATTTTGAGACTCTACTTCTCTTCAACCACGACCCTATTTCTAGATTTCTCCTTACTTGTTGCTCTCTGATTCTTGATTTACTTTCTCGTGCTTTGATTGCTAAAATTTTTGCTTTATTTTAATTTAGGATTTTCATTTGGGAATCAGTTCAATCTAGGGTTTTGGCTAGTCTTTTAAGGAATCTAAGGGTAGATTTGGAATGAGGGTGAAAAAATAGGTGGGGTTAGTGTTGAGCATTTAGGGTTTGGTGGTGATCTCGCCGAAGAAGACGACGTCCACCGCCATGTTATCTAATGTTGAGAGAGAAGGGCGAAGTAGAGAGAGAAAGGATGTGATGAATGTGAGCTGAATACACCCTTCTCTTCTTTTTTAGAAACACATTGCCACGTTATCTGATGTTGACGAGAGTGGCTTTTACTACTGGTGACACGTGTCACCGGTCTTCCCTTTTCCTGGATTCCCATGTGTGTTTCTCTCCTAGCTTCCCATGCGCCATCAACATCAAACCCTTGAATTTTAGAGTCAGATGTGACTCTACCCTGATTAGACGACCCAGATTAAGTATGCGGTCAACTTGACTGACCTGAGTCCTCATGGACTCCCTCTTCTTAGTGTGGGCCAGTAGTGGTTTGGGCCTGGTTTAACTTGCTTCTAACACCCCCATTCTGATAACAATGTCCCGACCCATTTGGTTCATTTATTGGTTTTTTAAATTATTTTATATTTTATTTAATAATTGAAATATAAAAAAATGTTAATTATTAATTATCTTTAATTACTTCCTTTTTTAGTATATATTTAATTTAGTGAAATAAGAACTTAGTCACTTGTTTAAAAATTTTTACTTAAATTTTTTTAATTGTTTTCTTAATAAATTTTGTTAAATAATTATATTTAGTTTAATTTGCCTAGTTAATCTAAAATCCAAAAATATTGATTTTTAATTTTAATTTTGATTAACTTTTGACTTTACTTATTATGTTTATTAATTAGTGTAATTATATTAAGTTTAATTAATTTTCTTAATTCTAAAAAACCTAAAAATACTTTTTTTAATGATTAATTCTTAATTTTTATCCATTAATTCCTAATTAATTCTATTGTACTTTTTTATTTAATATTAATTAAATTTAATAATTAATTTTATTAAATATTGAAGTTTAATTTAATTAATTACTTTAGTTAATTATTTCACTACATTAATTCTAAAAATAAAACAATTGTTTGTGCTTTTTCTTCCTTTCCCCTTTAGTTGGAGCTTGGGTATTTAAGTTGCTAATTAATTAATTTAGTTTGATTAGCGTCTTTTCCTAATTTATAATTGTTTGTGTGGTGTTTGTTCACTTTACTTATGTGTGTTATTATCATGCCTTAATTAACTTTATATCATTCTCCATATGCTTGTTCAAACCTTATTTTCAAACTAATATCTTGATTCTCAAATCAAGCCATTTTCAAATACCTTGTAAGTCGATTGTTTTCACGATCGCCATCTACCTTATAACCTCCTCTTGGACTTTGTACAACGACACTTGTTACACACTTTACGTTTATGTTTGTTTGCGTATGTATGAACGATCTATGTTAATTAAGGCTTGGTACCATCCCATTTGAACAAATGTGCCCCTCTCCCATGAGATGTCATAGTTAATACAAGATTAAAATCAACTCCTTTCAAAGAAACAAATAAACTTGATCCAACGTCAAGTATTTTCAAAATAAATGCAATTAATCACCAACTTACTTCTCAAGCATACTTAATCCACATATCAAGTTCCTCTAACTTTGTAAGTCGAGCGCTTTTGCCTCGCCATCGACCTTACCTTATACCATTAGGATCTCCTTTCCATTAGTTCAAACCTTATTCGTTTCGTACGCAAATTTAAACTTCGATCCATATCGAGTATTTTATTAAAGTAAACTTAATATACTTAACCATACTTAAATACAACTTCAGTAAAAGATGAAAAGGGAGTTGGAATGGAATCTTCGATTCCTCTTCTCGATTGTTTGAGTCTGTGGAACCTTTCTTAAGTTCAAACAATTGTCTTCTCTAAAAAACTTTATAGCTCGATTCTACATCAAACTATTTTTATAGTAAACAGAACAAAACCTATTTTCCTAATACTCAAATGAAAAAGAGAGAGAGTCAAGTCTTTGACTCACTCTCCGGATTACTTGGGCCCGATGAGCCTTTCTTAAGCCTCGAGTAATCGTCATTCATAAACCACTCTAATTATATCAAGATCCTTTCACAAACAAGGTTGAAAGAGAGAGAGAAAGAGTCGAATCTTCGATTCACTTTCCCGATCATTTGGGCCCGAGGATCCTTTCTTAAGCCTTGAGTGATCGTCATCCAATAAAAATACAAACATATTAATTCAACTTCTCGCCGCCGTGCGTTTAAAACTATTTTCTAAAAGAACAATGCTTAGTACCCTCTAAACACTTGTTTGATAAAACAAATCCTTTATCCGTAGTACCACGAACTATGATGCTCTGACTTTCCCATTGCACGAGGGAGTACGTAGGCACAAGGGCCCCAATCCTTGGCGAGCACCCTAATCTAAAAACCACTCATTTTCCCCTTAGAAGCGAATCCTTGAGAAGATAAAAAAACATAGTTAATTTCTCTCACGAATCGAATCAAGAGGTTCCCGTTGAGTACAACGGACATAGAGGGTGTTAATACCTTCCCTTTGCGTAATTGACTCTCGAACCTAGAATTTGGTTGCGACGACCATGTTCTTATCTCTTTAAAGGTTTTATCGATATTTTCCTATTCCTTCCTTGGAATGAATAAAGTTTGGTAACGACTCTGTTCGAACGGTTTTTTCTGCGTCCATCGCGAGGATCGTATTTTTCTAGGTACGACACGTGGTGCAAGATTGGTCCAAGAATTATCCCCTAAGTGGGAGATATTTAAAACAAATATTCGTTTGTTGATTTCCATGGAGAATTGCAGGATGTGTGATTTTTAGTGTTCATGAAGAAGATGAAGTGGAGGGCTTCGTGTTCATGGCAAGGGTTTTAGTTTTATTTAATTTCGAATTCACATTAATCCGATCTATGTGTCAACATATTAATCGTTGTTGGTTTAATGAAGCATTTAATTGTGTGTACTCACTTGAGGTAATGTCCGAGTGGATTTTTAAGTCATGATTGTTGACCTTTCATGCTATCATGGTAAGTGGATCAAACAGTTAAAGAGCGTGATGAGGTGGAGTGTTGGATCTAGATTTAATGGCCGTGACTGAGTGATGGAGCATGGTAGCCCTCTAGGGATTCAGAAATAGCGCTGGGCGTAGTTTCTTGGGCTTATTACATTTTTATTGCACTCACCTCTTGTTTTCTTAATGCTAACCCTTTTTTTATGAAGCCTAGGCTTAGATTACTAATTGCACACCCTGGTTACTATTTTCACCCCATTTTTCTTTTATTCATAACTATATCATTTTAAATGCTTTTTTAGGTTTTTTTTTAAATTGCATCAAATTTAATCGTCTTTCATCTTGGATAATTCATTTTCTGGTTAGGATTTGTTTTAATCATGTTGATGTTATTTCGATGTTTTACATTTCATTTTCATTTTTTATTTTGAATTTGTAATGTTGCAAGATGCTTAATGATGATACCTTGATATTTGTTTGATTGTTTGAGCTATCATGATCTTGTGTAATTATTGATTTGCTGTTTGATTCACATGTTCCCCTAGAAAGTTCTTGATTCAATTTAATGTATTTGTTTAAGTTGATTAAATTGAATTAAAGATATTAGGATATTTATCTATTCATGATCACATTAGAATAGCTTTCCCTCTAAACCCTAGTTTAGGATCTTCTTTCCTCTAATCTCTCATGTTTGTTTCCTTGAGCTTCCATCTTGTGTGAATCTTATTATCCATATGAATTCATCTTGATGCTTTATGTGCATTTCATCCATGATTGTGCTTATTTTCCATTGATATTATGGTTCACCTTTGATATTCATGCTTTGATTTTCATCTTGTGCATCTTATAAATTTCATCATTACATCTCATGTGCTAACCATGTTACTTTGTTTTGTGAGGTATCTTTGAGGAGAATTCATCACTTGGACATTTTACTAACTTTGTTCATTTTGTGAACATTCATGATTCATCTCATTTATTCTTTATGCCTTATATTAGGTATCTCTCCCCTCTTTGTGAGTTTCTCATACTTCCCGCCCCTCATTACAATGTAATAACTTAGGCTTTCTTGCTTTTCATTATTTATTGCTTGCTTGCTTATTAAGAAAGATAAAATGAAATAGGTTAGAAAACAATTTCAAAACAAAAAGACAAATAAGGCTTGATCCAACGTCAAGTCATTTTTCAAACTTACTAACATGGATTGTTTATCATACCTCACTTTAGGGTTCCTCCGTTTCTTCTTACCCACCCTTCTCCAATAATTCCATAAACCCAAGCAAGCCTTGTATGCTTTCACCCTTGCAAGTCGATTGCCTTACGCATCGCCATCAACCTACAGTGATCTAATCACCACCCTTTCATTCATTTCTCTTTCAACATCTTCTCTTCCTAAGCAAAAACTTGGTCTTGTACCAAGTGCATTTTTAAAATCTTTTCTTAATAAACTTGGATGGTTGTGGAGTGGTTAGGCGAATGCCTTGTCCTATCTCGAGTGTTTGACACTACCTTTAAGATTCACTGTCTAAAAACACTTACCATCCAAAGTAAGACATCTCTTAAATAAAACGAATACTGTCCTCCTTGTATTGAACTAAAGAGAGAGGATTGAGTGAAAACTTCTTCCTCTCTGAGTATTAGGATGCTCACTTTAGAGTGTGTGATATCGATACTCGTTTTTCAATATAAAGACGTGACTATATTCGTCACACCATTTTCAAAGCAAATCTTTTGAGATAAAGAGTTGGGTACTATCCGTAGGGGTTCCTATCCGAGGACTTATTTCACCCCTAAAATCAATCATCACAAATCAAATGTGACATCTTGCCTCGACGACGAAAACTTAAGCCTTTTCAAAAAGGGAACATTATTTTCATCCTACCGTATAACAGGTTGCGTGCAAGCGGAAAAATGAAATATGAACGTTAACGTTGTCCATTAAAAGCAACCAATCCATGGTTCCACAAACTACAAACGCTCTGATTCTTTATTGGCCAATGAAGATACATAGACACAAGGGCCCAAATCCTTAGTGAGTAACCTTCTTTTACCATCTTATTTTCTTTTCGCCTTTAGTTCTACGAACTACGAAGCTCTGACTTCCTCATTGCACCATGAGGGTACGTAGGCACGAGGACCCCAATCCTACGCGAGCACTTTGTTTCTAAACTTTTTCTCTTCCTTTTTGAAGCATTTCTAGAAAGCATGATTCCTTAGCGGACATCCTTACACATAAGACAAACAAATGGTTTCCATCGAGTACGATGAATGTGAGGGGTGCTAATACATTCTCTTTGCATTATCGACTTCCGAACCCATCTCTTGGTCGCGAGACCTTCTTATCCTCCCTCTTGGGATTTTCTCAATGTTTCCCCTTCCCTATGGGATAAATAAAGTTTGATGGCGACTTTGTGATTTTTTCGCGTAGCAATAATCGGCGTGACTCCGACATGGCTTACATCTTACTTTATGTTGATAACATCATCCTCATCAGCTCCTTTCATGACCTACACAAATCTATCACGACGTTTCTTGCCTCCGAGTTTGCTATGAAGGGTATGAGATAATTGAGCTATTTATTAGGTATTGCATTGACTACCTACGTCAGTGGCATTATTGATCGAGCATGCATGACCTCATGCAAACGTTGCGCTATTCCAGTTGACATCAAGCAAAATCTTAATACCTCTATCAACACTCCATATGATGATCCTGCATTATATCAGAGTCTTGCCGGTGCTTTGCAGTATCTCACATTTATCCATCATGACATTTCCTATGTTGTCCAACAGATGTGTCTTCACATGCATGCTCCATCCACTGAGCACATGCTTGCACTGAAACATATCATGCGTTACGTTTAGGGCACATTACAATATGGTTTGCATCTCTATCCTTCTCCCATCGAGAAACTAGTTTCCTAGATAGATGTTGATTGGGATGGATATCCGACACTCGTCTGTCTACTTTGGGTTATTGTGTTTTTCTTGGTGACAACCTAATTTCACGGTCTTCCAAGAAACAACCCACGCTTTCTCGTTCTAGTGCAGAGACTGAGTACCAGGGCATTCCTAATGTGGTTTCAGAATCATGTTGGCTCTGCAACCTTCTCTTGGAGCTTCATTCTCCTATATTTCAAGTTACTCTTGTGTACTGTGACAATTTTAGTTATACCTACCTATTCGACAATCCTATCCTGCATCAACGTACGAAACAATTGAGATGAACATTCACTTTGTTCGAGAGAAGGTGGCTCGTGGTCAAACCCGCGTTCTTCATGTTCCTTCCCGGCACCAGACTGCTGATATCTTCACCAAAGGTCTCCATATAGTTCTCTTTGATGATTTTCTGACCAGTCTAAGTATTTGTCAATCTCCTGCTTTGACTGTGGAGGTGTGATATAATATATATTTATTTGTTAAATAATATTTATATATAAGTGTCACATAGACTATAACATTTAATGACTTCTAAATCTTTATATATAATCAGACTCTGATATCATGTAAGATATTGAAATTAATCGTATGAGAATAACACTACGAAAACTGTATTTTATATTAGTAGATGTTAGAGTTATATGCAAATATTCATCAATTAGCACTTGTATTGTATGTATCATATTTAATAAATTGTCTTATTGAGTACAAATAACGCTATATTATAAATAGATACTATGTTTAATCTCATTTGGCTCACAATATTATCATACAACTCTTACTCATCATATAAACAAAAGTTAAGGAATAAAGGTTATAATATCAAATATGTACTTCATGCTATAAAAGACTAAACTACTTTTATTATGATCATAATTTAAAAAAACAAAACAAAACAATATAATCGTTATTCTAAATTGCGGTTTGCCACTACAATTGTTGTAGGAGAATAAAGGCTCAAATATTTCTGCAACAACTTCACAATCATACTTGTGATTGCTTTTGATCGGTTGTATTTATTGCATTTTGTCACAATATCAAAAGTTACAGTGTATTCAATTGAAATTTATTATTTTAAATTTTTTTTATTTAAATGAAAGTATTAAAATTAACTCATTGTCAAATTTTTGGATCATTTTTATAAATTTTAAAATTTTTGAAACATTTAAAATATGAAAAATAGAAATCAATTTGCAATTTTTAAAAAGTTTAAAAATTTTAGAGACTTATTTGTAATTTTAGAAAATTTTAGGGGTGAACTTAAAATTTTAATAAAATATGAGGACCATCTTACACAAATTAAAAAATTTAATAGTAAATAATTTAACATTTGCATTATATAGAGTGAAAGAACAATTTCAAATTCTTTACTTATTGGTGTCATTTTAAATTCTTTAAATTTAACTTGAATAAAATACTCCATAAATTTACGTCATTTTAATAATCTTCTATATTTTTTATCCGAACAATAAATTTTCGTCAAGTCATTTTAAATTCTCTCAAAAGATTATCCTCCCTCATTAAAATGTTTCATCCAAACACATTCTTAGAGTGTGTTTGGATGAGATAATTGAAATTTTTTAGGAAATTTAAAATTTTAAGTAAATCAAATGATTCAATTGAAATTTATTCATTTTTAAATTCTTCTGTTTGGATAGAGTATTAAAATGATTCATTATTAAATTTTGGAGATCATTTTCATAAATTTTAAATTTTTTGGATCAATTTAAAATATGAAAAATAGGAACCAATTTGCCATTTTTTTTCAAAATTTACAGGACTAATTTGTAAAATTTGAAAATTATTAGAAATTTATTTGTAATATTTTGAAAATTTAAAGGTGAATTTAAAATTTTCATAAAATATGAGGACTATCTTGCAAAATTTAAAAATTTAATAACAAACAATTTAAAATTTGCGTTATATAGAGTGAAGAAGCAATTTGAAATTATTTACTTTTTGGTGTCATTTTAAATTCCTTAAATTTAACATAAATAAAATACTCCATAAATTTACATCATTTTAGCACTTCTCCATATTTTTTATCCAAACAATGGATTTTGACTAAGTCATTTCAAATTTCTGCAAAAATTAATTTTCCTCATTAAAATGTTTCATCCAAATACACTCTTATGATATTCTTTTATTTTATTTGAGAATTTGGAAAGGAAGAGTTTGATAAAAAAAAGGATTGAGAGCTTTTTTAAATGATTTTTATAGTTTAATATAATTTTATATAAAAAAAATTTACAAAGAAATTTATTATAAAAGTATCAAATAAAAATTTGATTTGATTAGTAATTCTTAAAATGTTATTTTAATTATTTTATCATTTTATTTAATTTTTTTAGATATTAACATTTTAAAAAATCACTTAATTTTGAAGTTGTTTTAAATAGTTTTTCATAAATTTCGTTTTTGAGATACAACTTTTTTTGAAAAAATTGTGATTTCGATTGTGTTTTGATCTTCAATAATGTATGTTTATGTTATAGAATATCAAAATTAGTCTTTCAATTTAGAAAAAAAGAATATAAAGAAAACTTATAATATTTTGAAAAACTATTCAATAAATCTATTTTTAAAAATATAAAGAAAGAATCCATTTTTTTAAAGCTGAAACAAACAAGATTTGAGTGAAAAGAATAGAAGAATTTTGGTTGAGAGAATTTGTTTTTATTCATAACACTAAAACCCCCCAAATTTAGAGAAACTCAAAATTTGAATCGGAGGTAGGTTTTGGAATGCTTAGAAAAATTGTTCAAGTATAGTTTTTGTTGTTATAGTATCTCAAAAATTAAAGAAATATTAATGATAAACACTATTTTATCATTCTATACAAAATCTTTTTCAAAAAAATGTTTAAAAATTCTCTATATTAAAAAAACATTTTTCTGAAACTCTTTCTTCACCTTTCCTCCAAACTATTGGGTCACGAGGAGGAGCATGATTTTTCTTTAAGAGTAACACCTTTGTGAGAGACACATCACATACTCATCCAAAACTTTAAGGTGATAGATGTTGGGGTTCTCCCACCTATAAATACTCAAGTCTCCACATTTATAGCCAATGTGGGACTCCAACTTATGCTTAACTTATTATTATCTACACTCCCCCTCAAGTGAGTTCATAATGCCCCCTCAAGTGGAAACTATTTTGTCCATATACACTTGTACCTCAGTTGACACCTATTTCCTGAGCATTTCGATACACCCCTTTCTGGACATTTCAATTTCAACAGAACACCACTTCCTGGACATTTCAATTTCAACAGAACACCACTTCCTGGACATTTCAATACAAGTAAGTCAGTCCCTTTACTCGAAACAAATGCTCATGATACCATTTGTTGCATCATGAGGAGGATCATCAATAATGGATTAAGAACAACACATATGTGGTGTCTCTCTCACTTGTGTGTTACTTTTAACCCAATGTTGATACTCCTCCTCATGATCCAACACAAACTCCCAAACAAAACCTTAAAGAATCTATTTTGAGTGTTTACTAATAATCAGCCACTACCATATATATATATATATATATATATATATATATATATATATATATATATATATATATATATATATATATATATATATATATATATATATATATATATATATATATATATATATATATATATATATATATAAGTGAAGATCCACTTACTCCAAGAGTAAGTTTTTATAACTTACTCCACAATCATAGCCTTTAAAATAGATATAATCGAATGGTTATAAGAAAAAAAATGCTAATTTAACCACTAAGTTAAATTAAATTTAAAGGCTATGATGCAGAGTAAGTTAAAAAAACTTACTCTTAGAGTAAGTTGATTCCCACTCTCTCTCTCTATCTATCTATCTATCTATCTATCTATCTATCTATCTATCTATCTATCTATATATATATATATATATATATATATATATATATATATATATATATATATATATATATATATATATATATATATATATATATATATATATATATATATATATATATATATATATATATATATATATATATATATATATATATATATATATATATATATATATATATATATATATATATATATATATATATATATATATATATATATATATATATATATATATATATATATATATATATATATATACACATTTTTTCTTTCAATTATTAAAAGAATAATAACGATGATAAGCCATCTTATTATGAATTAAACAATGTTGTCTTTGATGGTTTATAAGATGGACTATAACACAAAGTTTTAAAATTTTCATTGTTAGTTTATGACTAAATAAGATTCATAATAGACTTGTCTTGGTTAAACCTTAACTAAATAAGATTCATTGTTGTTTTCTCATAGTTAACCTATAACTAACTGTTGTAAATGTGCCTTAAAACCTTTGTTGATGAAGAGAAAGAAAACATATTTTGGAGATTGCATTTACCGTAAAAATCAGATGAAAAGTCGAAGAAAAAAAATCGCTCGGTGAATAGGTCTATCCGTACGGATGAATAGTGACGTCCGTACAGATGAATAGTGTGTCCGTATGATGAATACTATTTTTGAGTTTTCGGGCTTTTTCGAATCGGTCCATGGATCCATGTGATTTTGGGCTTTGTTTATTGGGTATTTGCTATTATAAATATGTATCTCTTATATGTTTGGTGTGAGACAATCTTAGAGTTTTTACCAACAAGGGAGACCAAAGGTTTAAAGGTATAGGATAGGGTTTTAGCTATAGTAGGGAAATACTTGGGTAGAAAATAAGGTTGTTCTTAGGCGCCTTCAGGGTTGTTTTGGGAACCTGAAGGTGAAGACTATTTTCTTATAACTCATCTGTAATCTTTTGTAACAACTTTCTGAGTATAGTGAATTAGAGAGCTGCTCCCTCCTCCAGAGTAGATCGTTTGATCGAACTGGGTAAACAAACCTTCAGTTTTTTCTTTCCTTAATTTGTTATATTATTTGTGTACGAATTATTATTGCTGAAGACTATTTATTTTGGTTTCTATTGTTCTTTGCCTCACAAATTGATATTCTATTTTGTCGTAATTCACAACAAGATTCACAATACTAACCAACATAGAATAGAGTCCCGAAAACTTAAGAAGATCATATAATTAAATATTAATGAGGATACCATATCTTATTTAATTTACTTATACAATTTTTATCTACCCTCTTTGAATACTATTGAGATTGGTTGAAAATATACATGTCGAAAAAGTTTCACATTGCTTAGTTTTGTGAATGAAGAGAGAGTCCAAGGCTATATATAGAATACAAGTTCTTTGAAGTCCCACATCGTTTAGTTTTGTGATAGAAATGGGAGTCTAAGGCTATATATAGGATTCAAATTCTTCATTCCCAGATGCATCAGTCAAAAGCACTATAAGCTTATATTTGATTTTCTTCTCTTATATTAGAGTGTTGTGAGATGTAGTTAAATATTTGTTTTAGAAGTTATGATTGTAATGAGGGTTTGAGTTAGTTGAGGGTATATTATATGTTGTAACAATTTTCACATAGTGTTATTCTCTCGTTGTCAATTGACGATGACTGTGGTTTTTTCTCCGGTTTTGGAGTTTCCACGTTATGTTCTTGTGTTGCGATTGTGTTCCTCTTTTTCTCTATACTTTGTTTGTTTTTTTTCTTAACAACTGATATCAGATCTTTAGGTTCGATCCAGGATCTTCCACATCAGAAAAGAAAGGTAATATTTTGAAAGAGTTATTGAGTTGTAGTCACAAATTCTAATGTGCAGTTTTGGGCTAGAGGAAATTGATAGAAGATTTTTTTTTTGACTTTTGGAATGTTCAAGTCAAAGATGTCTTGATACAATTAAAATTACACAAGGTGCAAGATTATGTCGATGATTGAAGAGCTTCTTGGAAACAAAGAAGTTACACCATAATGTTTCAACTTGGTTTTTGACATGTGAAAATTCTTGAAGTGGTTTAACTTCAAGTGAAGTATACTCTTATTAAGATGGAGTATAGTAGTTTCTTTTTTTAAAACTATGATGTGAAACTCTTGGAGTGGTTTAACTTCAAGTGAAATTTATTCTTCATGATAAAATATATAATTGTTGGTGATGACAATGTAAATTTTTTTTAAGTATTTATCTTCAAGTGAAATATATTCTTCATGAGAGAGTATGATAGTTTTTAAAAACTATAATTGTCGGTGAAAACAATTTAAAAATTCTTGATGTGGTGTAGCTTTAAGTGACTATACTCTTTATGGAAGAGTATGAACGTCGATGAAGACAATAAGAGTTTATGTATTATTTTAAATCAAGGTGGAAATTGTTGGAGTTTTTTGAAAATATACATGTTGGCACTTTTCATGGTGGAGTATGAATGTCAATGAAGACAATGAAAGTTTATGTATCATTTTCAATCAAGGTGGAGATTGTTGAGGTTGATTGAAAATATACACGTTGAAGAAGTTTCACATCACTTAGTTTTGTGAATGAAGAGAGAGAGAGAGAGAGAGAGAGAGAGAGAGTTCAAGGCTATACATATGATACAAGTTCCTTGAAGTCCCACGTTGCTTAGTTTTGTGAAGGAATAGGGAGTGCCTATATAAAGGATTCAAATTCTTCATTTCAAGATGCACCAGTATAAAAAAAAAACTTATATTTGACTTTATTTGTTCTCTTATACTTTTGCATTAAAATGTTGTGAGATGTAATTAAATATTTTTTTGAAAGATATGAGTGTACTGGCCAGTTGCATAGGACTAAAAAAAGAGGAGCTTAACCTTAAAATTTATAGTAAGTAACTTATTTTATATATATATATATATATATATATATATATATATATATATATATATATATATATATATATATATATATATATATATATATATATATATATATATATATATATATATATATATATATATATATATATATATATATATATATATATATATATTATGTTGAAATATTATGAAATAAAATGTTTGCAGCGTAGTGGAAGGAGTCTTTTGTTTCCCGGCGGTGGGAATCCGTGCAACATGCATCAATGATTTTAATTTTAATTTTAATAAAATGCCAAAAAATTTGAAGTTCAGGAGCATTCTAGGATCAAATCTATGTATTCTTGGTAGAGATGACAAAAAAATCCATTCTCACGGATATCCGCGAATAAAATCCGTCACAGATACAAGACGAGTAGACCAATGAATATCCATGCATAAAATATATAGATGTTTTGTTAGATAATCCTTCAATGTCGAATGGATCCAGACTGAATCGTGAACGAAATCACTTTCCTTAAAAGTATTTCAAGCACACTCTCAAATTGTCTTAGAGTTGGAACGACCTGAATACCCAGGATAAGTCAGCCTTTTTCTCGAAACTGCACAAGACTGGTGAAGTTTCGAATGCAAGGAAAACGTTTGGAATTATATAGAAGAGGATATCAGATTTTGGAGTATCTAATTTCGAATTATCAAGCATATATTTATAGCCATGCATGTGTCTTTTCAGAAGTTTGCAATTCTTCATAAACACACTCTCTAATGAGCATTTGCAATGGTTCAAATAAAATGTCATGCACCACTTCATGAAGTGTCATATATTTCGAATTCAAATTCAAAAATCAAACTCTAGGCAACGAATGAAATCTGGAGCGATAATTAAAATAACCGGAGGCGGCCGGAGCGCCACCGACGCCGCGAATAGCCCGATTGCTCCGATGTGTCGTGCCTAAGTGCTCAAGTGCCGTCTACAAGCCGCCACTAGCGCCTCTACGCCCACGCCCTCGGATCCGGTTCCGGTTCTGGAGCCGGAGCCGGAGCCGGTGTCGCCGAGGGGTGTTTTGTATGAGACTAGTGACATACGTTTTGGCACCACCACATATGACTATGTGACACTTTATCCTCTTTGCCTCCTTTGGAAATTACATTGTTCCAAGTGCCTTATAAATGCTATTTAATTTTACTCCACTTCCAATGTGGGACTAAGCATTTATTGTCAATTAACTATAACACCCACTTTGTCATTTTGGAACAACTTTAATGGAAATAAATTATTATTTCCAACAATCCCCTACTTGTTCTAATTATGACAAAATAATAATTCCAGAAATGGGACATAAGAAGTATTAATACAGTTAAGTATCTTTCGATTTTAAACTTAACCTTAGTAAGGATAACACAAGGTTTAATCGGAATATTAGGTAGCAATGCTTTTAAACCATGAATCCATATGAATAGACCGGTGTTACCTTACACACACTCCTTAAAGATTCTTCCTCTGCATAACTCGCTTAGCACTTATTTATGGCCATGTGCTATCCTGTTTCATGAATTTTTTCATGAGAGAAACTCCAACTCTCACTTTGAGACGGCACCATCTCATAATTCACATAGGTGAAGTTCATATAGTATCTGTTTCTAATAGATACGTACCCTCGGTATTGAACTTCATTAAGAGTTTAAAATAAAACTCAACCCTCATTTCTAATGTCAACATAATTATGAAATGTTAGACAATTATCCAAATCAACGACTTGTTATTACCCATTGAAAATCTTAACGTTAATGTTCTGTTAACTTAAGATTGGGTTGCCGCCGTTGTCGGAACTCTTACTCAAGGAGTTTCAACCCCATACCTCTCGAGGTTGTTCTTACTAAGTCTCTGGCCAGTGGCTTAGTAAACGGATCAGCCAAATTATAGCTTGTTCGTATATACGTAAGTGAAATGATTCCATCCTTAATCAGTTTTCTCACGAACGAATGTCTAAGTCCTATATGCCTGGACTTTCCATTATACACTTCGCTAAATGCTCTTGCCAAAGTGGCCTGACTATCGCAGTGTATCATTACCTTTGAAACATTGTCTTTAGCCAATGTAACTTCCAAAAGAAGATCCCTCAACCATTCTGCCTCTTGACTAGCGGAAGCGAGAGCCACGAACTCTGATTCCATGGTCGAAAGAGTAATGCATGTTTGTTTCTTGCTCTTCCAAGAAATTGCTCCTCCAACTAGTGTAAATATCCACCCAGTTGTAGATTTGTGATCTCCCACGTTAGAGATCCAGTTGGCATCGGTATATCCTTCTAATATAGCAGGAAACCTACCATAATGAAGGCCAAGATCTTTGGTTTTCAACAAATAACCAAATATCCTCGTGATTGCCTTCCAATGTTCATTACTTGGATTACTAGTAAATCTACTCATTTTACTAACTGCAAATGATATATCGGGTCTAGTACATTGCATTAAGTACATAAGATATCCGATCGCACTTGCATATTCTAATTGAGCCACTGCTCTTCCATCATTCTTTTCAAGTTTGATTACATGATCAAATGGAGTAGTTACTTCCTTGAATTTCACGTGTTTGAACTTATCAAGCATTTTCTCAATATAATGTGTTTGATTAAGTTCATAACCCCCACTATTTTGCTTAACTTTTATTCCTAAAATTGTATCAACAAGCCCAAGATCTTTCATCTTGAAAGTGGAAGTTAGAAACCTTTTTGTTTCTAAAATTCCATTAAGTTTATTGCTAATTATTAGCATGTCATCAACATAAAGACACAAAAATATTACAGTGTTATTATACACTTTTGTATATAAACACTTGTCACAAGAATTAGGAATAAATCCATTTGACATTATCGTAGAGTCAAACTTTTGATGCCATTGTTTTGGTGCTTGTTTTAACCCATATAGAGATTTGATAAGTTTGCACACCTTCTGTTCATTTCCAGGAAGGACGTATCCTTCTGGTTGTTCCATGTAGATTTCCTCATCGAGGTCTCCGTTTAGGAATGCTGTTTTAACATCCATTTGATGAACAATCAGATCATTTAAAGATGCTAAAGCAAATAACAACCTTATAGTGGTTGTTCTTGCTACAGGTGCATAAGTGTCAAAATAATCTATACCTTCCTTTTGTCTAAATCCTTTTGCCACTAATCTTGCTTTATAAATGTTTAATGTACCATCACTATGATATTTCTTTTTAAACACCCACTTGCATCCAATGAGTCTTGATCCCTTTGGTAAATCAACAAGTTCCCAAGTGTGGTTGGACATAATTGACTCCATTTCATCTCGGATAGCATCTTTCCAAAAAGAGGAGTCTCTTGAAGCTATTGCTTCCTTATAAGTTTTAGGATCTTCCCCTACTTGAAGAATTACCGGAATGCTTTTAATAAAATTTGTATTATTTCCTTCAACCAGATAAAATGAAATGGATTGAGAATCAATTTCGTCTGGTCCTAGGTTCTTTATTTTCCGGACTCTTTTGCTTATCCTAGGTACGGGTCGTGGTTCATTGATTCGAGATGTGCCTTCAGGTTGTATTTCTATAATCCGAGAAGAGTCTTTTTCACAAGATTCTTTATTTATGGCCGACTCTGATTCTTTATCCTTAGTTATAAGTTTTTCAAAGAATTCTACATCCCGGGATTCAACAATAATATTAGACTCTAAATTTAAAAGTCTATATGCTTTGCTATTTTGTGCATATCCTACAAAGGCACATCTTATCCCTCGAGGACCCAACTTGGTTCTCTTAGGATCCATGTTTTTGTAATATGCCACACACCCCCACACCTTAAAATAGCCAATATTTGGTGTCATGCCCTTCCATACCTCATATGGAGAAATTCCACTTTTCTTTAAGGGAATTCTATTTATTATGTGACAAGCGGATAATAAGGCTTCGCCCCACAAATTGAAAGGTAGTTCGGAATGCAATAACATGGCATTAATCATTTCTTGATATGTTCGATTCTTTCTTTCTGCTATGCCATTTTGTTGTGGTGTTCTAGGTGCCGAACATTCATGTATTATACCGTGTTCTTCACAAAATGCATCAAATTCAGTAGAAAAGTATTCACCGCCCCTATCACTCCTAAGGACTTTTATACTTCTACTTAATTGATTTTCCACTTCTGCTTTGTAACTCTTAAAGGCATTAAAAGCCTCATCTTTATGCTTTAAGAGATATACATAAGTGTATCTAGAACAATCATCAATAAATGTAATGAAATATCTATTTCCCCCACGGGTCAACATGCCATTAAATTCGCACAAATCTGAATGTACAAGATCAAGCAGATTTGTATTTCTTTCAACACTTTTGAAAGGTTTCTTAATCATTTTTGATTTAACACATAATTCACATTTATTGAAATCATTGATATTACATGATATCTAGCCAAGTTTAATTAGTCTCTTCATTGAACTAATACCAATATGTGCTAGTCTATTGTGCCATAAAGTAACTGAATCAAGCATGTAAGCAGAATTAGAAATTTCATTAATCATGTTATCAGTAATACATAGTTTGATCATTCCTTCAGCGGAATATCCTTTTCCAACAAACATACCATTACGGGTCAAAATAAGTTTGCCCGATTCATACACAGATTTAATACCCGGTTTTCCCAATAAATCCCCACTAACAAGATTCCTATTCATGTCTGGGACATGAAGCACATTAACAAGAGTAACTTTCTTTCCAGAAGTGAAGTTGAGTTCGACCGTTCCGGTTCCAACAACTTTGGATCGTACTTCATTTCCCATTTGTACTTCTTGTCCATCATTTGTCTCAGAATATGTTTTGAATGCAGCCCTGTCATATGAGACATGAACCGTGGCACATGTATCATACCACCAGCCTTGGACTTTGCCTTTGATTGCCATAATTTCGCTTACAGTAGCAATTATATCATCATTAGCATTCACTGCATTGATCTCCTTTTTTGATTTATTTTGCCTGCAATCTCGAGCATAATGTCCAGGTTTTCCACATACAAAGCATCCATTTTTCGGACCCTTCGGACCACCAAAGTTCTTGAACTTGGTATGTTCCCTTTTTGGTGCGATGTGACTTTTCTTGACATCATGTTTTTTCTTTTCCTTTCTGGTCACAACATTGGCTTTGGAAAGACCCGCAGATTCTGATTTTCCCCTCTCCTTCGATTCCTCCTCGATTCGAAGATGTTTCTGGATTTTCTCCAAGGAAAAGTCATCAGAACTGTGCAACAGTTTCTTTTTATAGCCTTTCCACGAACTTGGTAACTTCGCAATGATTGCACCAACTTGTAAGGTTTCAGGAATGTCTATTTTCACCGCTTTGATTTTGTTTACCAGAACTTGCAATTCGTGTACTTGGGGAAGTATGGGCTTGGAATCTATAAATTTAAAATCAAAGTATTTAGAAATTAAGAAATTTTTCGTACCTTCTTCTTCGGCTTTGAATTTAAACTCCAGTGAATTCCATATGTCTCTAGCGGACGGATTGTCCGTGTATAGGTGGTCATACAGCGTGTTCAGAATATGTCCACGACATAACAATTCGTCCTCCCTTCGCAGCATGCGCTTCTTCTTGAGTTCGTCAGAATCATCTTCAGTTGGTTCTGGAATTGGTGTCAGATCAGGATTCAAGACGTAGTGAACCTTGAGTGCAGTAAGCAGGAATGTCATCTTGTCTTGCCATCTGGTAAAGTTGTTTCCATCGAAGCGATCCAATTTGACAAGATCCTGATTCATAATCTTGATACTTGAAACAACAGCGTCGGAGTCCATGATGCAAATACTTTTAAGATTGTTAGATAATCCTTCAATGTCGAATGGATCCAGACTGAATCGTGAACGAAATCACTTTCCTTAAAAGTATTTCAAGCACACTCTCAAATTGTCTTAGAGTTAGAACGACCTGAATACCCAGGACAAGACTGGTGAAGTTTCGAATACAAGGAAAACGTTTGGAATTATATAGAAGAGGATATCAGATTTTGGAGTATCTAATTTCGAATTATCAAGCATATATTTATAGCCATGCATGTGTCTTTTCAGAAGTTTGCAATTCTTCATAAACACACTCTCTAATGACTATGTGGTGTTTTGTATGTGTCTTTTCAAGCATATATTTATCAAGAGGGGTGTTTTGTATGAGACAAGTGACATAAGTTTTGGCACCACCACATATGACTATGTGGCACTTTATCCTCTTTGACTCCTTTGGAAATTACATTGTTCCAAGTGCCTTATAAATGCTATTTAATTTTACTCCACTTCCAATGTGGGACTAAGCATTTATTGTCAATTAACTATAACACCCACTTTGTCATTTTGGAACAACTTTAATGGAAATAAATTATTATTTCCAACATGTTTAAATACTCGTTTGTTAATGGATACAAATGCAAATTTAATGACACATGTGCCCACGGAGATCTGTATCTGTTAATAAGTTATAAAAATTATTTAAATATAATTAATTTATCATACTTTGTCTTTTCATCACATTAAGTTTTAATCACATTAAGTTTTGGTGAAAAAGAAGAAAATTAATGTGATTAAATTTTGTTGTTAAATTGAATGTGAATTGTATGGATGCTATGTGATAATAATATTTTTTTTGTCTTTAAAAGAAGTTAAAAATATATTTTTTTAAAAAAATTTAGAAAAAAAATTGTTATCCATGAATATCTACAGGTACCTTAAAACATGCGGATTACCCGCATAGCGGATACCAGCACATATATGTGACAGATATAAATGTCATATTTATTCAATGAAGCATATATAAATTTATAAGATTCGCTCATGAATATCCATTTACATCATTAATTTTGGATTATAAATAAATACTTAAGTAATTGGGCTAAAGTTCTTCTTAAATATATGATGCTTTCATTGTATATATATTATAAATATTGTGAACGAAAATGGGGACTAGAGGACGGGGGCGGCCGAAGAAAGTAGTTCATGTGTCGCCCTCAAACCATACGTCTACAGTGGAGGAGATACAAAGTGTCGTGGATAGCCTAAAAAACATTAGTATCATTGGCACATCTCATGGAGGCAAAGTTTCAGAGAGCAAAAAGGAGCAACCGAAAAAGGTAATCCTAGAAATGGAAACGACTGAGGAAGAAAAGGAACCGAGGAAACTATGGGTATATGTTCTCTTTGAGAATAGAAACCCGACTAAGGGAATGTCTATTGAGTATGTTGAACACAAGCTTGTCAATGGGGAAATTGAAATTGAAATTAAGCAAGAGGATATTGTGTCTGAGGTGAAGTTTTGGGAGTCAACGTTGATCATGTATGTTCTTGGAGGGGAAGTGAGCATGAATATGGTGAAGCAGTACACGAGTAAGTTGTGGAACTTTTCCAACTACCTGATATGTATTATCATGATGATGGATACTTCCTTCTCAAATTCAGAATGTACAAGGACATGGAAACAATGACGATGAAGGGGTCGTATACTATAAGAAACATGCTAATGTTACTTAGGGAATGGAAACCAGATTTCAATTTGAAGGAAGACATGTTGAGAAACCTACCAATTTGGATCAAACTCCCCCATTTACCACTACATTTATGGGGGGTTGAGAGTTTGACCAAAATTGGAAGTGCACTAGGAACACCACAACTTACAGAGGAATGCACTGCCAATAAGCTTCGAGTTTCATATGCTAAAATCTTAGTGGAAGTGGATGTCACACATGAGATTAATAAATATATCATTATAAAAGATAGTGAAGGGAGAAAGCTGGTTCAAGTTGTAGAATATGAGTGGTAACTTGCTTTTTGTGAGAAGTGTCAAAAGGCTGGTCATAAGTGTAGTGTTACAAAACCTAAAATGTAGTGCAGACCGCGACTTAAGCCACCATAGGAAGAAAATCAAACTTCCTATAAGCCAAAAGGGTCTAGTAGTCAAAACAAACGGAAGAACACCAAGGAGAATGGACAAAGGTTCATAGTAGTGGCAAAGATAAAGATAAAGGAATAACTCCGGAAGGAACACCAACCAGAGTACAATGTATCAAGGAATTTGAGGAATTAGGGATTTTGAGTGATCGCCTAGTGTTCCAAGACATTGGAACATGATGATTGCTTTGAATATGCGTGGGCTGAATAAAAAGGGTAAGCTTAGGGATATTAGCTCCAGTTTCCTAGAGATTCGACCCAAAATTGCTATTTTACTAGAAATTAGGGTGAAGAAAGATAAAGCTCTGAACTTTAGAAAGATCCTCAACCTGCAAGGTAACTTTCTTGATAACTATGTTAATCATGATAATGGTAGAATTTGGATAGCTTGGGATAATAGATTGATATACACTAGATTTTTTAATAGTAATATCCAATTGGTGCATTATGGTGTGTATAATCTTGAAGGAAATTTCCAATATTTGTTTACTATAATATATGCTCTAAACACACTAGAACAAAGAAGAACTTTGTGGAGGAACATTAGGAATCTTCATGGTTAACAACAGGGTCCTTGGTGGTTGCTTGGTGCTTTCAATAATGTGACTAAGACTCAAGATAGGATAGGGGGTAAGATGGTTACTGAAGCTGAATATATTGATCTTACCACTATGATGGAAAAATATGGTTTGTATGAGATGGATAACCTTGGTGACTATTATACTTAGTCCAATAAACATGCTACAGAAGATATCTACTCTAGGATTGACAGGGTATTAGGATGTGGAAAGGTTTCAAGACCACTTGGATATCTCCCTTAACATCTTTCCCCCTAGTGTGTCTGATCATGCTCTGTTGTGACTTAGGGACTAAGGTAGATATACCATGAAGAAGAAGCATGTTAAGTTCATCAAATGTATTATGGATATGGAAGGATATGCAGATATAATTGCTACTAGTTGGAGGGACCCTATTCAGGGTAGGCCTATGCATGTTATTTAGGGAAAGCTGAAGAGATTACAGTTTTCTTTGAGGAAATTGAGTAAGCCCATCTTGAGTGTTCATCAAAACATCCTTAAAGCTAGAGCATGCCTTCAGCAGACCCAACATGATCTTTTAAATGATAGAATGAATTATCATAAGATTGAGGAAATAAAGAAATACACTGAGGAACTAGTTAAGTGGAATGAATTAGAAGAGAACATCCTTAGGCAGAAGACCAAGATTGAGTGGTTGAGACTAGGGGATGGTAATAATTCCTATTTCCATGCCTCACTCAAAGCTAAGCACAATGATAAGTGTATTAGTTCTTTGCATAAATATGATGGAACCATTTTAGCTAGCCAACTGTCGCTATTGCGAAAATAAGGTGCCGGCAAAACAGAAGAGTCGCCACCTTTCGTTATTTATCCCACGGAAAGGGAAAGGAAACGATCGGATAAACCTGACGAAAAGGTATAAGACAAGGACATCGCAACCATGTCTGGGTTCGGGAGTCGGTTACGCAAGGGGAAGGTATTAGCACCCATCACGTCCGTCGTATTCGACGGGATCCACGCTTGTTATTTATCTGACGGGTTGATTTGACTATCTACGCTAAAAGGTTGGTCTGAAAAGAAAAAGAAAATGACTCGGCAGAACACAGCAGTTCTATGCCTACATATTCCCGTCTGGAACGAGAAATCAGAGTCAACGTAGTTCACCTAACTACGGGTAAAAAAAGGGGGGGAGGTTGCTCGCCGAGATATCACATCTCGTGCCTACGTACTTTCACACGGCGTGAAAGATCAGAGCAAACGTAGTTCGGGCTAACAAGACCACAGGTTTGGTTCAAAATGTTTTACCCGAGTAGAGTTAACAGACGGTTCTTGCAGTTGGTGTATGCAGCTCGACCATTGGAGACTTAGGCGTTACCGTTTGTGGTAGAACTGGGAGTTAACGACACTCTTTTCTTCAGAAAAGTTTTCCTTCGAGTTAAGGGCCCACGGGGCAAAAAGAAGGTTTGAAGTTTGTTTTCTGTCTTTTACGGAAGAAGTATCTTTTATGGATGTTTGCAACCGATATCGCACTAGAGACTATGACCTGAGAGTGAATGCGTCGCATGTCACCCAAAGGGTGCCATACTAAACATCCAGACTGTTGGAAAGAAACTCTCCAACAACCCTTTCTCAAGTAGCTTAAGGCTCGTAGCGTACGCCATCAATTAACCTTTATTACTGTATTTTGAGTTGTTTGAAGATGAGAAGAGAAAAAACACAACTAAGGGGAAACTAGTCCAATCCTAGAGTTGCCATGCAAAGTTCATCCTATAGTCAAGGTTAGGAGGGAACTACTAATTGTTATCATGCATGGTTAGGACCCTAATATCTATCACATTCCAACTTGCACAAGAAGGAATGGAAATCCTAAGGGAAGGAGGACAAAAGAAGAAGAAGAAAACAGTTATAAGAATGCAAACATAAAATGCAAACATGGAGGCAAAGATGAAATGCAAGTGAAGGAGGAAAATAGTGTGGGGCAGGAGCCTCCACAAGCTCATCTCAACCTCAAGCCAATAATGAAATAATGCAAGAGAATAGAATAAGGAAATGCAACAAGAGCAAATCAATACAAACATACACAAGGAAGTCCTCCAGGATTCACCACTTTAGGCATGCCTTAGAGACCTCCAAAGGAGGGACCCAAAACTTCCTTAAGTGAAACACCAAGGTCATTGGACAAAGGGTGGCATATTATAATCATACAACCTAAGCCACAAATTAATATCAAAAGGAAAATGGCAAGGAACCAAGAGAAACAATCAAAGGAGGTACATACACCACCATATGGAATGACAATGTACAAGCATGAAAGTAAGGCATTAAATGGGCAAGCTATGTAAAATATAAATAGCCACCAAATGGCCCACAAGACCTATAATGAGTCCACAATAAGAATCAATCACTATAATGTCCATCTCATAAGCAATACAAGGCTTTTGGAGCCAAAACAATACAAGTGTCCAATTGAAAGTGCCAAATTATGAGCCAACTTGCAAAATAAGGAAAAAATAGTAAAATGCATCTAAAAATGCCAAATAAAATCTCCAAGGACCTGAAAAGTGTTAGTAATCAAAGTTTAAAAGGATAGAAAAATAATCCAAAAGGAAGTGCCTAAACAGAGGGCAAACATAAAGGGAGCTCCAGAACTAAGGCAAACTAGAGCATGAACAAAATGGCACTCAAAACCAATGAAAATGGTACAATAAAATCTAGAGAAAAATACAGATAAATCCCTCAAGATGTACACAATGATACCACAAAAGATTAGGAGTTTATTTGTTGTTTTGGTACCTCAACAAAATTCTACAAGAAAGATGGTATAGTTTTGTATATTTAATGACTATTAAAAATATAAAAAATAAAACAAATTGAAAATAAATCCAAAATTAGTTTTTCCAATTCCTGGAATCTCTAATCACGTCAAAGATTATGGTGTAAAAATCTCAAGAATTTAGGAGCAATATTTATATTTTTACCAAGATTAAAACTAACAAGCAAAAAAAATAGAAAAATAAAGAAAACAATGGAAAATAAATAAAACCGTGTGGAAAATAGCAACAAAATTCAGTATTATCTATTGGGCATGGCAGAATGGGGGTGTGGATAACAAGTCACTTAAGCCCAGCTGAGTCACTTAAGTGAATGGTGATGTGGCGCGCTGAGGAGTGTTGGATATGAGTACAAAGTCAAATTTTCCAATCCGATCCAAGGTTGCTGGGTTGTCTTCTTCCTTTTGAAAATTAGAAGAGGGAACACACACATTCCGGCGCCGGTGACCGTGAGGGGCGGCCGAAGCTCTCTTCCACTCTATATCTCTCTCATTTCTTCATGAAAATCAACATTTCTTGAACCAAAATTGAAGCATTTTTCGCAAGGAACAAGAACATCACAATGAATTGAAGTGAAACCCCATGAATCTCTAAACCCGTGGTGGATCCAAGAAATGTCAAGAACCATAAATCTTCAAGAAAATGCTCAAAATGATACCAGAATCCAAATTGACCTCAAGGGGATTGTAATGGTGCAAAAATGGTGCAAGAAAGAGGCATAATTAATGAGTAATCTTGATTTTCTGATACCTCTGAAAATGGAGGTGTGGAGCTTCAATGGGACACAAATTCTTCTGGAAAATTGTGTAGAATCACTCAATGATAGTTGTTGAAGGTGTTTGGATAGGCGAGAAGGCTTGAATTGATGAAAAATGAAAAAATGAAAAATCACTTGGAGCTCACTTTTTCAATTACTATAACTCTGCTCATACATCAAAATTATCCAAAAAAATTATGGAATTGCTCTACAATACTTATAGAACAAGTTTACAATGAATTGGAGGCCCAATTGTGAGAAAATGATCAAGTTGAATTTTGGATTTTTGAAGTTGGAAGCCCATGTAAATGCTTCAATTCATGGTTAAAACTCCTTGTTTTTGATTCAATTCCATTCCTGGTAATGTAAAGAAGATCTATGGCTCACAATTACTCCTTGTTCCAACCTCAATGGCTATGATCCAAAGTGTTGCTTAAACACGAAGAAACCTTGAAATGCACCATGAAAAGTATCTCAATTGCAATTTATTTTGGTGCCAATGTTCTTAAAACATAATTTGCAATCAGAAAATGCACAAGTATGACAATATTTGGTTAAAAATTGACAAGACCCCAAACTTGGATTTTCACATGCTTTTACACAAAACCTCCTTCACCAATCTTCAACCATGATCTAGCCCATTGATAAATTGAGGTCTAGTTGACCAAATGACCCCATTTGGAGCAACTTTCATGTTGGAAAAAATTCCATTTGAGTTATGCAAAGTGGTGAACTTGACCTGTAATTTTATGACCTGTAATCAAAGTTTCCCAAAATACCCCTGACTTGTAACCCTCATAACTTGAGTTCTACAGATCAGATGAAAGACTTCTAGTACTCTTTAGAAATCTAAGATCATGAGGAATAACATTCATTTTGGACAAGGATTGAGGAGAAACATCCTTATAGCTCAAAAATGTCCTGGAAGTTGGTTGACTTTTGACGATAAAAATCACATTCATCTGAGGACCCGTAACTTGTCTGCCTCATAACTTGAGTTCTAGAAATCCAATGAATGACTTCTAATACTCAAATTAAAGGTATGAACATGCTCTAAAAGTCTCATATGGATATCAATATGAGATGAGACTTGCATCTTGAATTATGCGATCTTGAAGTTAGGCACTAAACCAGGGGATTTTACACTGTCAAGCATAACAACCCTAGCCTAGCAACTTCTCACACTCTTGAATATTGATGAAATGATCTTGGAATAATCTTTGGCGTGTCTCAACACATCACCACATGATCATAAAGACTTGGAATTGAGTCTTAATCTCCTTCAGTTCAACTGTTGACTTAGGGTTGACTAGGCGAAAACCCTGATTGCACCAATCTTGACTGTGGCTTCACACACTTGATATAATGACTGCCATAAGCTTCAAAATGAACCTCAAGGTCTCCCATGAGTTCTCACAATGTTCTCCACCCATAACCATGGATTTAAAACCACTTGATGACCTGAATATAACCCCTTGAATAGGCTTAGACCTTTGATAGCCCTCTCTTGATAAGCACACACCTCTCAATCCCCTGTTCATGGACTATGGTATGCAAATGCTAATGCTACGAATGCAATGATAAATGCAATGAAACAAGAGCCAGCTAAAGCAAAAAGCTAGGCAAATTTTAGGGTGTAACAGCTGCCCCTACTCAAACGACATGGATCAGATTGAATGAGAGGTGAAAAACCTCCAGCCAATCGAAGTAAAAGGCGATTGAGTATCGACAAACCTGAAAATTTGCAACCTACATGAACACAAAATAGAGAATGCCAACCCAGGGTTGGAATACCGATATGCCAAGGATAATAATCCAATATAATATGAAATTCATCCAAAAGATGTCAACCAAAAGTCAGGAAAACGCCCGGAGGACACCAACCGCGAGTTGGAACAACCAAAGGCCAATGGATGCCAACCAAGAGTTGGGAAACAACCAAAGATACCAACCCAAAAGTTGGGATGAAACTAACAACAAATACCAACCAAAAGTCAGGACAACGAACTCAGAATACCAACCAAGCGTTGGAACAACAAACCAATAGGGTACCAACCAAAAGTTGGGGTGACAAAACCTCGGATACCAACCAAGAGTTGGAACAAAGATCAACGAATACCAACCAAGAGTCGGGATAACGTCCAACAGATACACCAACCAAGAGTTGGGAAACAACTGGAGGATACCAACCAAGAGTTGGAAGAAAACTCGGGATACCAACCAAAAGTTGGAAAACAAACCAAAGATACCAACCAAGAGTTGGAAACAAACCACGGCTACCGGCCAAGAGTCGGGATGAAACAACCAACAGATACCAACCAAAAGTCGGGAAACAATTGAAGGATACCAACCAAGAGTTGGAAAACAACCGAGGATACCAACCCAAAAGTTGGGATGAAACCAACAACAGATACCAACCAAGAGTTGGGAAACAAACCCTAGAATACCAACCAAGAGTTGGGAAACAAAGGTACTAACCAATAGTTAGGATCACCGAGACTGCCATTGATTAAAGGTCGGAACACAAGTTGCTAACCAATCGTTAGGATTGTTGAGGAAACAAGGGATACCAACCAGGAGTTGGGATAACAACACTGCAGGGGATAAAGTCCGACCAGAAATCCGGAACTAAAACGGCTAACCAATAGTTAGAATCAACGGGACCTACTGACCGGGGATGAATTTATAACGGCTGAAAACTACCAACCAATAGTTGGAAAAAAACAACTCTGATGCGGAGGAACAAGACTACCACCCAATAGTGGGAATAACGTCCAAAGGAAAACTACCAACCAATAGCTGGAAGCGAGGAAAATCACCAACCAATAGTTAGAATCAAAGTATCAACCAAAAGTTGAAACCGTAGAATAAAAGCCACCAACCAATAGTCGGAACAACGAGGAGGACTACCAACCAATAGTCGGAACAACGAGGAGGACTACCAACCAAGAGTTGGAAGAACCAAAGAGAAACTACCAACCAATAGTTGAAACCGGCAAAGGACTACTATCAACCAATAGTTGAAAGAGTAAAAGAAGGACTACCAACCAATAGTTGGAAGAGTCGAAAGAAGACCACCAACCAATAGTCGGAAGAGCGCACAAGGAACACCAACCAATAGTTGGAAGGGCGAACAAAGACAACCAACCAATAGTCGGAACAATGAATAAAGACCGCCAACCAACAGTTGGAAGAGTGAAAAATGGGGACTGTCGCTACTCGAAAAATGCATCGTGCAACGACGGGGAGGCGAAAAAGGATAGACAGAAGAGTCGCCACCGAACTTTATTTATCCCATGAGGGGAAAGGAAAATATCGAGAAAACCTAAAGAAAGAAATGGATAAGATGGTCTCGCAACCAAGAACGGGTTCGGAAGCCGGTTATGCAAGGGGAAGGTATTAGCACCCCTCGCATCCATCGTACTCGATGAGACGCATTTGCTTGTCAATGTGTGATTATATTTGCTTAAATATTATGCTATAAAAGTGTTTTTCAAAGGGTAAAGAAAAAGGGTTTAGAAACTAAGAAAGGAGGCAACGGGGAAGAAGAGAGAAAGAACAGACTCGGTAGGACTCCGCTGTCCCATGCCTACGTATTCTCAATAGATATGAGAAAGTCAAAGTCAACATAGTTCGGGGAACTACAGATATAGGGGGAATGTGCTCGGCAAGGATTGTGGCCCTTGTGCCTACGTATCTTTACTTGAAAGGAGTAAAGAATCAGAGCAGCCGTAGTTCGGCCTACGATGTGTTGATGTTTTTATGGATGATGCTATCGTGCGCATTCTAGCAATTTAGGTGTTTTTGCTGCTCGCATGTGAGGAGAATTATGCGTTACCTGTTTGCGATAGAACGGACGTAACATATCCTTTTTGAAAGATTGATTAGTTTTCGCCATGCGAGGCAAGATGTCACGTTTGATTGGTTGAATTGTTTTTAGGGGCGAGATAAGTCCTTAGATAGTAACTATTGGAAATAATGAATATTTATTTCCATTAAGTTGTTCCAAAATGATAAAGTGAGTGATATAGTTAATTGGAAATAAATGCTTCAAATAAGTCCCACATTGGAAGTGGAGTAAAATTAAATAGCATTTATAAGACCCTTGGAACAATGTACTTTCCAAAGGAGCCAAAGAGGATAAAGTGCCACATAGTCATATATGGTGGTCCCAAGCCTTATGTCACTTGTCTCGTACAAAAACACCCCTAGCCGGTGTCGCCACCGGCGACACCGACTCCGGCTCCGGAACCGGATCCGAGGGCGTGGGCGTAGAGGCGCTAGTGGCGGCTTGTAGACGGCACTTGAGCACTTAGGCACGACGCATCAGAGCAATCGGGCTATTCGCGGCGTTAATGAGGCGGCGTCGCTGGCGCTCCGGCCTTCGGCCGAGATACTGCGAATTTGTTTTTGTTGTCGCTCCAGATTTTATTCGTTGCCTAGAGTTTGAATTTCGAGTTTGAATTCGAAGTTTATTTGAACCATTGCAAATGCTTATTAGAAAGTGTTGTTTCATGAAGAGTTGCAAACTTCCGAAACGACACATGCATGACTATAAATATATGCTTGTTACTTCGAAATCAAATACTCCAAAAAATCTGATATCCTATTCTATATAATTCCATACGTTTTCCTTGCATTCAAATCTTCACCAGTCATGTGCAGTTTCGAGAAAAGGCTGAATTATCCTGGGTATTCAGACTGTTCCAACTCTAAGACAATTTGAGAGTGTGCTTGAAATACTTTTAAGGAAAGTGATTTCGTTCACGATTCAGTCTGGGTCCATTCGACCTTGAAGAATTATCTAACAATCTTAAAAGTAATTGTATCATGGATTCCGACGCTGCTGTTTCAAGCATCAAAGTTATGAATCAGGATCTTGTCAAATTGGATCGCTTCGATGGAAACAACTTTACCAGATGGCAAGACAAGATGACATTCCTGCTTACTGCACTCACGGTTCACTATGTCTTGAATCCTGATCTAACACCAATTCCAGAACCAACTGAAGATGATTCTGACCAACTCAAGAAGGAGCGCATGTTGCGAAAGGAGGACGAATTGCTATGCCGAGGACATATTCTGAACACGCTGTCTGACCGCCTATACGACCTATATACGGATAATCCGTCGGCTAGAGACATATGGAATTCGCTGGAGTTTAAATTCAAAGCCGAAGAAGAAGGTACGAAGAAGTTCTTAATTTCCAAATTCTTTGATTTTAAATTTATAGATTCTAAGCCCATACTTCCCCAAGTGCACGAATTGCAAGTCCTGGTGAACAAAATCAAAGCGGTGAAAATAGACATTCCTGAAACTTTTCAAGTTGGTGCAATCATCGCTAAGTTACCAACTTCGTGGAAAGGCTATAAAAAGAAACTGTTGCACAGTTCTGATGATTTTTCCTTGGAGAAAATCCAGAAACATCTTCGAATCGAGGAGGAATCGAAGGAGAGGGAAAAATTAGAATCTGCGGGTCTTTCCAAAGCCAATGTTGTGACCAACAAGGAAAAGAAAAAACATGATGTCAAGAAAAGTCATCTCGCACCAAAAAGGGAACATACCAAGTTCAAGAATTTTGGTGGTCCGAAGGGTCCGAAAAGTGGATGCTTTGTATGTGGAAAACCTGGACACTATGCTCGAGATTGCAGGCAAAATAAATCAAAAAAGGAGATTAATGCAGTTAATGCTAATGATGATATAATTGCTACTGTGAGCGAAATTATGGCAATCAAAGGCAAAGTCCAAGGCTGATGGTATGATACATGTGCCACGGTTCATGTCTCATATGACAGGGCTGCATTCAAAACATATTCTGAGACAAATGATGGACAAGAAGTCCAAATGGAAAATGAAGTACGATCTAAAGTTGTTGGAACCGGAACGGTCGAACTCAACTTCACTTCTGGAAAGAAAGTTACTCTTGTCAATGTGCTTCATGTCCCAGACATGAATAGGAATCTTGTTAGTGGGGATTTATTGGGAAAACCGGGTATTAAATCTGTGTATGAATCGGGCAAACTTATTTTGACCCGTAATGGTGTATTTGTTGGAAAAGGATATTCCGCTGAAGGAATGATCAAACTATGTATTACCGATAATATGATTAATGAAATTTCTAATTCTGCTTACATGCTTGATTCAGTTACTTTATGGCATAATAGATCAGCACATATTGGTATTAGTTCAATGAAGAGACTAATTAAATTTGGCTTGATATCATGTAATATCAATGATTTCAATAAATGTGAATTATGTGTTAAATCAAAGATGATTAAGAAACCTTTCAAAAGTGTTGAAAGAAATACAAATCTGCTTGATCTTGTACATTCAGACTTTTGCGAATTTAATGGCATGTTGACCCGTGGGGGAAATAGATATTTCATTACATTTATTGATGATTGTTCCAGATACACATATGTATATCTCTTAAAGCATAAAGATGAGGCTTTTAATGCCTTTAAGATTTATAAAGCAGAAGTGGAAAATCAATTAAGTAGAAGTATAAAAGTCCTTAGGAGTGATAGGGGTGGTGAATACTTTTCTACTGAATTTGATGCATTTTGTGAAGAACACGGTATAATACATGAATGTTCGGCACCTAGAACACCACAACAAAATGGCATAGCCGAAAGAAAGAATCGAACATATCAAGAAATGATGAATGCCATGTTAGTGCATTCCAAACTACCTTTCAATTTGTGGGGCGAAGCCTTATTATCCGCTTGTCACATAATAAATAGAATTCCTTTAAAGAAAACTGGAATTTCTCCATATGAGGTATGGAAGGGCATGACACCTAATATTGGCTATTTTAAGGTGTGGGGGTGTGTGGCATACTACAAAATCATGGATCCTAAAAGAACCAAGTTGGGTCCTCGAGGGATAAGATGTGCCTTTGTAGGATATGTGCAAAATAGCAAAGCATATAGACTTTTAAATTTAGAGTCTAATATTATTGTTGAATCCCGGGATGTAGAATTCTTTGAAAATATTATCACTAAGAATAAAGAATCTTGTGAAGAAGACTCTTCTCGGATTATAGAAATACAACCTCAAGGCACATCTCGAATCATTGAATCACAACCCGAACCTAGGATAAGCAAAAGAGTCCGGAAAATAAAGAACCTAGGACCAGACGAAATTGATTCTCAATCCATTTCATTTTATCTGGTTGAAGGGAATAGTACAAAGTTTATTAAAAACATTCCGGTAATTCTTCAAGTAGGGGAAGATCCTAAAACTTATAAGGAAACAATAGTTTCAAGAGACTCCTCTTTTTGGAAAGATGCTATCCGAGATGAAATGGATTCAATTATGTCCAACCACACTTGGGAACTTGTTGATTTACCAAAGGGATCAAGACCCATTGGATGCAAGTGGGTGTTTAAAAAGAAATATCATAGTGATGGTACATTAAACACTTATAAAGCAAGATTAGTGGCAAAAGGATTTAGACAAAATGAAGGTATAGATTATTTTGACACTTATGCACCTGTAGCAAGAACAACCACTATAAGGTTGTTATTTGCTTTAGCATCTTTGAATGATCTGATTGTTCATCAAATGGATGTTAAAACAGCGTTCCTAAACGGAGATCTCGATGAGGAAATCTACATGGAACAACCAGAAGGATACGTCCTTCCTGGAAATGAACAAAAGGTGTGCAAACTTGTCAAATCTCTATATGGCTTAAAACAAGCACCAAAACAATGGCATCAAAAGTTTGACTCTACGATAATGTCAAATGGATTTATTCCTAATTCTTGTGACAAGTGTTTATATATAAAAGTGTATAATAACACTGTAATATTTTTGTGTCTTTATGTTGATGACATGCTAATAATTAGCAATAAACTTAATGGAATTTTAGAAATAAAAAGGTTTCTAACTTCCACCTTCAAGATGAAAGATCTTGAACTTGTTGACACAATTTTAGGAATAAAAGTTAAGCGAAATAGTGGGGGTTATGAACTTAATCAAACATATTATATTGAGAAAATGCTTGATAAGTTCAAACACCTGAAATTCAAGGAAGTAACTACTCCATTTGATCATGTAATCAAACTTGAAAAGAATGATGGAAGAGCAGTGGCTCAATTAGAATATGCAAGTGCGATTGGATGTCTTATGTACTTAATGCAATGTACCAGACCCAATATATCGTTTGCAGTTAGTAAAATGAGTAGATTTACTAGTAATCCAAGTAATGAACATTGGAAGGCAATCACGAGGATATTTGGTTATTTGTTGAAAACCAAAGATCTTGGCCTTCATTATGGTAGGTTTCCTGCTATATTAGAAGGAAATACCAATGCGAGTTGGATCTCTAATGTAGGAGATCATAAATCTACAACTGGGTGGATATTTACACTAGCTGGAGGAGCAATTTCTTGGAAGAGCAAGAAACAAACATGCATCACTCTTTCGACCATGGAATTAGAGTTCATGGCTATCGCTTCCGCTAGTCAAGAAGCAGAGTGGTTGAGGGATCTTCTTTTGGAAGTTCCATTGGCTAAAGACAACGTTTCAAAAGTGATGTTACACTGCGATAGTCAGGCCACTTTGGCAAGAGCATTTAGCGAAGTGTATAATGGAAAGTCTAGGCATATAGGACTTAGACATTCGTTCGTGAGAAAACTGATTAAGGATGGAATCATTTCACTCACGTTTATACGAACAAGCTATAATTTGGATGATCCGTTTACTAAGCCACTGGCCAAAGACTTAGTAAAAACAACCTCGAGAGGTATGGGGTTGAAACTCCTTGAGTAAGAGTTCCGACAACGGCGGCAACCCAATCTTAAGTTAACAGAACATTAACTTTAAGATTTTCAATGGGTAATAACAAGTCATTGATTTGGATAATTGTCTAACATTTCGTAATTATGTTGACCTTGGAAATGAGGGTTGAGTTTTATTTTAAACTCTTAATGAAGTTCAATACCGAGGGTACGTATCTATTGGAAACAGATACAATATGAATTTCACCTATGTGAATTATGAGATGGTGCCGTTTCAAAGTGAGAGTTGGAGTTTCTCTCATAAAAAATTCATGAAACAAGATAGCACATGGCCATGAATAAGTGCTAAGCGAGTTATGCAGAGGAAGAATCTTTAAGGAGTGTGTGTAAGGTAACACCGGTCTATTCATATGGATTCATGGTTTAAAAGCATTGCTACCTAATATTCCGATTAAACTTTGTGTTATCCTAACTAAGGTTAAGTTTAAAATCGAAAGATACTTAACTATATTAACACTTCTTATGTCTCATTTCTGGAATTATTATTTTGTCATTATTAGAACAAGTGGAGGATTGTTGGAAATAATGAATATTTATTTCCATTAAGTTGTTCCAAAATGACAAAGTGAGTGATATAGTTAATTGGCAATAAATGCTTCAAATAAGTCCCACATTGGAAGTGGAGTAAAATTAAATAGCATTTATAAGACCCTTGGAACAATGTACTTTCCAAAGGAGCCAAAGAGGATAAAGTGCCACATAGTCATATATGGTGGTCCCAAGCCTTATGTCACTTGTCTCATACAAAAACACCCCTCGCCGGTGTCACCACCGGATCCGAGGACGTGGGCGTAGAGGCGCTAGTGGCGGCTTGTAGACGGCACTTGAGCACTTAGGCACGACGCATCGGAGCAATCAGGCTATTCACGGCGTTAATGAGGCGGCGCCGGTGGCGCTTCGGCCTTCGGCCGGGATACTGTGAATTTGTTTTCGTTATCGCTCCAGATTTTATTCGTTGCCTAGAGTTTGAATTTCGAGTTTGAATTCGAAGTTTATTTGAACCATTGCAAATGCTCATTAGAAAGTGTTGTTTCATGAAGAGTTGCAAACTTCCGAAACGACACATGCATGGCTATAAATATATGCTTGTTACTTCGAAATCAAATACTCCAAAAATCTGATATCCTATTCTATATAATTCCATACATTTTCCTTGCATTCGAATCTTCACCAGTCTTGTGCAGTTTCGAGAAAAGGCTGACTTATCCTGGGTATTCAGGTCGTTCCAACTCTAAGACAATTTGAGAGTGTGCTTGAAATACTTTTAAGGAAAGTGATTTCGTTCACGATTCAGTCTGGATCCATTCGACCTTGAAGAATTATCTAACAGTAACCTCTACGGGTAGTACCCAATTCTTTATCTCAAGGTTTTTGTTATTAAAATGGTGTGGCGAACGTAGTGTCTTCGTATTGAAAGACAAGTATCAAGACCACGCACACTAAAGTGAATATCCTGACCCTTGGAGAGGAAGGAGACTACACTCAATCCTCTATCTTTAACTCAATACAAAAAGGACTTCATTCTCTTATTAAAGTATTTTGGTTTTGAATGGTAAGTGCTTTGCGACTGTAAACCCTACGGTAAATGTCATCACTCGGGATATGAGAAGGCCTACGCCTAACCATTCCACGACCAATCAAGTTTTGTTATGAAAATGAGTTTGAAAATACACTCAGTGCGTGACCGAGGTTTTAGGTAAAAAAGGTTTCGGAAGGAAGTTATGAAAAGAGAGGTAATGAAAGAAATAGGTGATGGATAAAGTTGCACCTGCGTATTGAAAAATGAGTATCAAGACCACTCACACTACAGTGAGTATCTTAACACTCAGAGAGGAGAAAGTCTACACTTAATCCTTTCTTAATATAATTCAACACAAAGAGGAAATGATTTTTATAATTGAAGGTATTTATGAAAATGAATTCGGTACGGGACCGAGGTTTTTTATGAGGAAGATATGCAAGTTCATGGTGGTAACCAAAAGAAAATGGAGCTTTGATATGTTAACCAATCACAAAGGAAATACATGTCAATAAATCCCACAAGAAGATTCAGGCATGTTCAAAGGGAAATCAACAACAAGTAAGATAACGATCTTAATAAAGGAACAAATTTCCACATAGACAAAAGACATCCCAATTAATAATAACAAGTAATTTTTTTACACCACATGAAAGTAGATATTAAAACAAATATGTTGCAAAAAGAATGGACCAAAAAGGATGAAAAATGAGAGAGTTATGATTTTTTGAAAGTTTCATGAATTAATGCACAAATAAAACAACAAGCAAAAAATAAGATGAAAGAAAGTGCAAGGGGTGGGAGTTGAACCCACGCCCCTAAGTCCAACCTGCGCGCGCAAGAAAAAAGAAGAAAGACCAAAAGGGTTGATCCTCCTCAGGGATCAAACCCAGGTCTAGGCATTGAAAGGCATGGTTATGAGTAAGTTGCTTACCACTAGGGTGGCTATACATCCGTTGATATAGCCACCCCCATAAACATATAAGGCGTGTTCACATGGATTTCTGGGCAAATATGAAGTAAAGACAAGGCATTTTACTAAATACGTTTTGATTCACAACTTACTCAATTCTTAATGGATTCAAGTGATATTTTAGTCAAAATTGGGTGTTTTCAAACATGGAACAAGATGGCACAGTTGGTTTTTTGAAATGAGGCCTTGAAAAAGAAACACGATGGTAGTTGTAAAAAAATGTTTTAAAATGCAATAGGAGGTTCAAGTCATGCTTTAAACATTTCCAGATCAAACCAAGCACATGCACACACCACAAACATGTTGATGAACGAATTTGAGCACAAGATAGAGTTCAAAACAGTCTGTGATGAAAAATGATGATCAAGTTGCAAATTATCAATTGAAATGCAATAGGATGTTCAGTTCAGGTTCTATGCATATTCATACCAATCAAACACAACTCACAGATTCAAAATATCACATAGGATATGTCTAAACCTTAAAATTGTTTACAAACAACATGGATTTGAAAATCACATAGCAACTGCTCAAGCATTCCTATAAAGTGCACACTTTGAATAAAAAATGATATGAGATAGTTTGAAGTCAGAAAAGAGTCATTCACAAGTTCAAAATAATATAACAAATGAGTTTAGCTCTTAAGATTTTCATGAAATGCCTATAACAAGAAAATGACCAACAAGAATGCATTCTCAAACATGATGAAACCAAACTGTTATGACAGAGTAAAGGGGCAGACAGAAGTGATTGAATCATGAACACACAAGTCTCATATGTTATAAGAGGTCCAATGCTATATGAATTACCTTAAAACTAAACAAGCCACAAAAAAGTGAAGTGTGTGCCCAAGTGATTTTGCAAAACTGCTAGCAGCAGATGGCATAAATATGGTTCAGTGGTGAAATGACCTCATGTTAACAAACAATACACACACACCACAAATGTAGAGAGGAATGAGTTACAACTCTGAAATTACACATATTGCAAGCAACACGAATTTTGGTATGTGGTCATGGTATTTTGGCTCAAAGTTGCAATTAGGTAGTGAAATGACCAAGCAAGCAATTATTGTTTAAACCAAACATCAACACACATTAGAAATAAGTATGTAAGTGAGTTACAACTCAAAACATAGGCATATGGCAATCAAATAGGAAACTGGTATGTTCATGGTAATTTTGACTTGGAATTGAGCATTTTGAGAGTGCAGTAAGGACATAGGTACACATGGCTCAATTCAATCATCCACACATCTTGAACTTATGGATCTAGGTGAGTTACAACTCAAAACCAAAGGCATATGCAAACAGATCAGTAAAATGGCAAGTTGTGGCAGATTTGGTGCACAAATGCAATTGTGAGTGAAAATTGAGGATTTGTGAAAACAAACAAGAACAAATCAAGTAAACCAAGTATACACATCATAAATATGCTAAGGAAAGTGTTTTAACTTCAAGAAAGAGCATACATCAGGTGGAATGGAAATTGGTGTGTTATGATGAAAAGTGAAAAATCTGTCTTGGTAAGACAGTTGTGGCAACAGGTGATTTTCTAAAGCAGTGAGTTCTTGAAGGAATCAATGTTATGCACATGTTACATATATGCTAAAAGATGAGACCAAGCTCAGAAAATAGTTGAAAACCTTATCAAACAGAAAATGGCACTTTGGAGCTCATACCATACAAAACAACCACTTAGAGATGCAGCCAACAAGTTCATGACAGATGAGGTGTTTTGGCATCATACACAAGTTTCAAATATATATGACAATGATGTTATGCACCTAAATCATGTATATATGGATTAAAACAGATTGTGATGAGTTGGTACCATGATATCTTGAAAAAAAAATGCAAGTGAAAGCAATGATGAAGCAGTTTGAACACTTAGGAAGATTTTGAGCACTAAAACACCATACACATTTGTGAGATGTTGGATCAAACTCTATTATAGTCGAAGTTTGTTCGCAAGTAATGCGTGTTGTAGTCAAAGTCTGTTCTAACATGCATTAGTAAATATTGCTACGGTTGTTAGCATGTTGAATTGGGTCTTGCTTGTAAGCCCAATTGTTTAAGTTAGCTTGTACCCTAAGTTAGCTTGTAATGGGTAATTGTTAAAAAGCCCATTAGGTTAGTGTGCTATTTTATTATAAATAGGATGCTAGTTTCTCAATCTTGGCATAAGGAAAAATAGGAAGATAAAAATCCTAATTTCAAGGGAGAGAGGTTATTTTGTTATTCTTGTATACTTGTAATCTTGTTCTAAGAGAAAGGAAAGAATAGCAGTTTAATAACCAATCCTTGTTGTTCCTTGTTGTTTTACCTTGTTTTTTTTGTTAACCCTAACCGTTGTGAGTTTCTTGATTATTAAGAAACCGTGTATACTTTGTTTAACGGTATCCTATTCACAACAAATTGGTGCGGTGAGCGTGGAGAAGATGCCTTCAACAAAGTATGAGATTGAAAAGTTCACCGGAGTGAACGACTTCGGTCTGTGGCGCTTGAAGATGAAAGCCCTATTGGTTCAACAGGGTTGTTTGGAAGCGTTGAAGGGTGAGGCAGCCATGGACGCTGCGTTAACGGTAAAAGAAAAGACGGGCATGATCGAGAAAGCCCACAGCACAATATTGTTGAGCCTTGGTGATAAGGTTCTTCGACAGGTATCAAAGGAGACTACAACATCGGGATTATGGGTGAAACTTGAAAGTTTGTACATGACCAAATCTCTGGTGAATCGACTATACCTGAAGCAAGCTTTATATTCATTCAAGATGAGTGAAGACAAAGTGTTGGCTGAGCAGTTGGATATGTTTAACAAGCTGATTCTTGATCTTGAAAATATTGATGTGAAGATCGATGATGAAGATCAAGCACTGTTGCTGCTGTGTGCTTTGCCCAGAACACATGCCCACTTCAAAGAAACTCTCTTGTATGGAAGGGAGTCCCTGACCTTTGAAGAAGTTCAATCAGCCTTGTATTCTAAGGACTTGAACGAACGAAAGGAGCATAAACCTTCGACGGTGGGTGAAGGTTTGGCCGTTAAGGGAAAATTCTTGCGAAAGGATGGTAAGTTCGACAAGAAGAAAGGTAAAAGTCAACAGAAGTCTTATAGTGGTGAAACATCTAGTATTCGATGTTATCACTGTAAGAAGGAGGGTCAAATAAGAAAGGTGTGCCCTGAACGCCTGAAAGATCATGGAGGTAATGGCAATGCAGCCATTGTTCAAGATGACTTCGACTCATATGATGTTCTTGTGGTTTCAAGTGGCGACTCGAGGAAAGAGTGGATTATGGATTCAGGTTGCACTTGGCACATGACTCCAAACAGAGAATTGTTCGAGGAGCTATGTGATCAAGATGGTGGATCTGTGCTGTTAGGAAACAACAAATCTTGCAAAATTACAGGTATTGGATCTGTGAGATTCAAGCTCCATGATGAGTCAATAAGGTTATTGACTGAAGTCAGGTACGTACCTGACTTGAAGAGAAATTTGATTTCTCTTGGTGAATTCGACATAAAAGGATATGTTTTTCAAGGAGAGAAAAGTATCCTAAGAGTCATGAAGGGGTCGAAGGAAGTATTGAGAGGCGTGAAGAAACAAGGCTTGTATACCCTTGAGGCTGAGGTTGTAAGTGGTTCGACAAATGTTGCATCTACGAAATCTATGTCGAAGACAGAATTATGGCACATGAGATTGGGCCATGTCAGCGAAAGAGGCCTGGTCGAATTGGGGAAGCAAAACCTGCTAGGAGGTGACAAAGTCGAAAAGTTGGAATTTTGTGAATCTTGTGTATTTGGTAAATCCTGTAGGGAGAAGTTTAACAAAGGCAAGCAAAGAACACATGGATCCCTGGATTACATTCATGCTGATCTTTGGGGGCCTGCAAGGAATCCTTCACACTCAGGTGCAAGGTATTTTCTATCCATCGTTGATGACTATTCCAGAAAACTATGGGTATTCATTCAGAAGACGAAGGATGAAACTTTTGAGAATTTCAAAAGTTGGAAGATTCTAGTCGAAACTCAGACTGACAGAAAGGTTAAGAGGTTGAGAAACGACAATGGCCTTGAATTCTGCAATGAAGCTTTCGACAGTTACTGTGTTGGGTCTGGGATTGCAAGGCATAAGACTGTAGCAGGTACTCCTCAACAAAATGGCTTAGCTGAGAGATTAAATCGAACAATCCTTGAAAGGTTAGATGCATGTTGGTTAGTGCTGGATTGAAGAAGGTGTTTTGGGCGGAAGCTGTTTCGACAACAAGTTACCTGATAAATAGATGTCCCTCGACTGCCTTGGGAATGAAGACACCTGAAGAAGTTTGGTTGGGACATCCACCTAGTCTCGACAGACTGAGAGTATTTGGCTGTGTGGCATATGCTCATATTACGCAAGACAAGGTTGAACCTAGAGCTCTGAAGTGCATGTTCATGAGATACCCTGAAGGAGTCAAAGCTTATATGCTATGGTGCCTAGAGCCAGGTCACTGAAGGTGTATCACCAGTCGAGATGTAGTTTTCAATGAAGCAGAGATGGCTTTCAAGAAAACTGATTATGCTGACGAAGAGCTGGAACAGGGAAAGATTCCTGTTGAGGTGGAGCATGTTGATGCTGAATTGCTTACCCCAGATGAAGTCGAAAAAGACGCAGAAGATGCTGTTGAAGATGAGGAGATTGATAATGACTACCTGCTAGCAAGAGACAGGTTGAGGAGAGTCATCAAGCCACCTCAGAGACTTGGGTATGCAAATCTTATAGCTTATGCCTTAATCTCTGCTAGTGAGGTTCTAGATGAAGAACCTAGAGACTATAAGGAAGTTATGAGGAGTCGAAAGAAGACTGAATGGCTGAAGGTCATGGATGATGAGATGAAATCTCTTCATGATAACAACACCTGGGAACTGATCAAGAAACCTGCTGGAGCCAGGTTAGTCAGCTGTAAATGGATTTTCAAAGTTAAGGAAGGAATCGAAGGAGTGACGTCGAAGAGATACAAGGCAAGATTGGTTGCTAGGGGGTTCACTTAGAAAGAAGGTATCGACTTTAATGATGTGTTCTCTCCTATTGTGAAGCATAGATCCATTCGAATGTTGCTTGCCATGGTGGCCCAGTTCGACCTTGAACTGGAACAGATGGATGTGAAGACTGCGTTCTTGTATGGTAATCTAGATGAAACAATCCTGATGAGGCAACCTGAAGGGTATGTCGAAAGGGGGAAGGAAGATTATGTGTGCAAACTGAATAGATCTTTATATGGACTGAAACAATCTCCTCGACAGTGGAATAGGAGATTCGACAAGTTCATGGCATACATAAGTTTCATCAGAAGCCAGTTCGACCACTGTGTTTACTTCAGATTTCGACCGGGTAATTCATTTGTTATTTTGTTGCTCTATGTGGATGATATTCTAATAGCAAGCAACAATGTCGAAGAGGTAATGAGGGTGAAGGCTGAACTCAATAAAGAGTTCGAAATGAAGGATCTGGGAGCTGCGTCCAGGATTTTTGGGATTGACATCTGGAGAGATAGAAAGCATTCGAAATTATGCTTATCTCAAGAGGTATACCTACAAAAGGTTCTCGAAAAGTTTGGTATGTCGAATTCAAAGCCTGTAGTGACTCCGACAAACCCTCAATTCAAGCTGAGTATAGATCAGTGTCCCAGCACTGATGTTGAAAGAACTTATATGAATAGCATTCCATATGCTAACATAGTAGGTTCTTTGATGTATGCTATGGTCTGTACTAGACCCGACATAGCATATGCAGTAAGTCTCGTAAGCAGGTACATGGCGAATCCTGGAAAGGCTCACTGGCAAGCATTGAAGTGGATTTTAAGGTACATAAATGGGTCTCTGAATAGAGTCCTAATTTATGGTGGAGCCTTGGGTGAAGATAGTAAATCAGCAATCGATGGATATCTCGACTCTGATTATGCAGGTTGTATGGATTCCAGAAAATATGTGTTCACTATGTTTGGGACAACAATCAGTTGGAAAGCAACACTTCAGAAGGTCGTTGCCCTATCAACCACTGAAGCGAAGTATATTGCCCTAACTGAAGCTGTGAAGGAAGCATTGTGGCTTGAAGGTTTTGCAACGGAGCTAAAACTTCAAGGTCGAGTTATCACTGTTAAATGTGATATTCAAAGTGCAATACACCTGACGAAGAATTCAGCCTATCATGAGCGAACCAAGCACATTGATGTGAGGCTGCATTTCATCAGAGGGGTAATCAAGTGTGGAGAAGTCCAAGTGCTGAAAGTTTCGATAGATCATAATGCTGCTGATATGATCACCAAGACATTGCCCAGTTGCAAGTTTTTCCACTGTATGCAGTTAATAAATCTGCATGAAGAAAGCTAGTTTCTTGATGTTATAGAGTTAGATCCAAGGTGGAGATTTGTGAGATGTTGGATCGAACTCTATTATAGTCGAAGTTTGTTTGCAAGTAATGCGTGTTGTAGTCGAAGTCTGTTCTAACATATATTAGTAAATATTACTACGGTTGTTAGCATGTTGAATTGGGTCTTGCTTGTAAGCCCAATTGTTTAAGTTAGCTTGTACCCTAAGTTAGCTTGTAATGGGTAATTGTTAAAAAGCCCATTAGGTTAGTGTGCTATTTTATTATAAATAGGATGCTAGTTTCTCAATCTTGTCATAAGGAAAAATAGGAAGATAAAAATCCTAATTTCAAGGGAGAGAGGTTATTTTGTTATTCTTGTATACTTGTAATCTTGTTCTAAGAGAAAGGAAAGAATAGCAGTTTAATAACCAATCCTTGTTGTTCCTTGTTGTTTTACCTTGTTTTTTTTGTTAACCCTAACCCTTGTGAGTTTCTTGATTATTAAGAAACCGTTTATACTTTGTTTAAAGGTAACCGATTCACAACAACATTCTTAAAATAGGTAAACCAATGAGTTCCAATCTTAAAGTTAAGCAAAAACACACCAAACCAAAAATGACATGTTGATTCCAATTTGACAACAAAGAATACAAGACTTCAAGACATCCCAAATAGCAAAATTCATATCTTTCACATCTCCACCAAGACATACATCATGAATCAAGATCAAACACTAAACAAAGACTTGAGGCATAAGAAATAGCAAGCATAACCACTCAACACCCACTTCATAGTAACGATAGGCAAGAAAGATATGAAAATAGCATAATGTGAAAACAAAGGCCACATTGATTCAAACATGATCAAGGGCAAGGGGAGAATCTATGAGCAACTTACAAGTTGAGTCAAACATCACCAATGAGCTAGGTCTAACAAGCCTAGGGCAAGTTCAATATCATTATTTCAACATTGGATCCTAAAACTACCACATGGCCAAAATCTCACAAACAAGCATACCATGAAATCTAATCACAAACTTGGTAATACAAAATCCACATATCATTTACAAATGATAATATATTAGTGAAAGCAAGTATCATGATCATGAAATAAAAGTTCTTGACAAAGAACCACAATGGGGGCAGCAATGGCATACTTTCACAAAATCACCTCAAAATGTCAGAACATGATAATGTATGATTAGTGAGGAGTTTGAATATCACATACCTCTTGTAGACAAGCCTTGAGCAAGCTAAGAAGCTTAGAAACCCAGAGATCCTCCTTTGTTTGCAAAGAGATAAAGTTTGCTTCCTCTTGAAGCAACAAACCAACTTTCAAGACAGTTGGAGTTGTGTGATTTCCAATTGATTTTTTATGGCTTAGACACTTGAGATATGATGCATAGGAGGTGTTAGGAGTGTTATAATGGTAGGAAGTGTTTCAAGTGAGATTTTGGCTTTCAAAGTGGAAGAAAGTCAAACTATTAAGGTGTGGAGGTTGACTTTTTGGAAAATGGTGTTTTTGAGAGGTTTTAGTGTATGGACACCTTCTACACCATATTCAGGGATTGCGTGGATGATTTTGAGAGGCTTGGAGATGGTAGAACTGGTCTTGAGCAGAGTTTTGCTCAAGACAACTTTTTGGTAAAAAAAATGTAGGTTTTGAGATTTTGAGATTCTTAAGGAATGAGAAGGAAATAAGAGCTATAGTTTCTCTGGTTTTTTGAGATTGCTCTGGTGTGTGGAATGAAGTATATGATGGCTCTATTTATAGGGAAACATGAGGAAATGGCAGAATTGGAAGTTTGCCTTTTAAGAGGGAAAAATTGGCAAATTGTTCAAATCTTGCAAAAGTGGTTTCTTGGCCTCAAGGTAATCAGAAAGCAAGTGGGATGAATGACTGAAGTGAGGCTAAAGGGCTAGGGGTATGGCAGCTGCAAGACTTTCTCACAAAAGTTTCTCTTTCACCTTTTTGATTTTTTTGAATATTATAATGCAACTTACAATGCCACTTGCCAACTCTCCATTTCCTCATTCTTCTGCATTTTCCAATCAACCAAGCCTCTACACATCAGATAAAACATGATTAAAAAAATTGGGAATGACTTAAGTGGCTGAAATTTGAGTTTGTGAAGAATCATCAATGTGGGACTCAAGTGTTAAAAGTCCATCTTGCCAAATTCATAACTCTCAGCTCATAAGGGCTATCGAGGAGTTCTACCATAATTTGGAAAGCCCTTAATTAGCTCTATCACTTTCATGTTTTGGAGATTTAAAACTTCTCAAAGGAGCTTGGCCAAAAAGCCTCTCAAATTTGCTGAAAAACAAGCTTAAAAGTGAAATTTCTTTAAGTTATTTTCCCTTCTTGAAATGAATTTGATCATAACTCCAAATATATGCATTTTATGATCATGGAATACTATGAGGCTTTTGTAGGATTTGTCAAGAGCTTTCCAATGAGATTTGAACCAACTCAATTGGATGTGTGGTTAAGGAGTTAGGGTCTTGCCCCTTTCAAAACCCTAATTCCCGACTTTTGCGATTACTCCTCAACCCTTGATCCAATTGTCATGAAATTTTATGGGTAGATGCAATATGTCATTAGGAACATTTTTGATTCACATCTTGAAGTCAAATTCCTTATGGTTGGAGAGTTGACTTTTCGGTCAACCGTTCGATGGATCGGTGACTACCGAGTCGACTGTTGACGATCCGGGTGTCTTGAGGCCTTGAATCTTCTTGAATGGACTTCACTAAGCCATATAAGCCTTATGAATCAAGATTGCATCATTAGAACACCCTTCAAAGCAAAAGTCAAACTACAATTGACTTTTCCTAATCGAAAACCCTAATCGGGTCTGAGCTGCAATGTCTTCAATATTTAGGTGCCAACCTCAAATTGAATTCATATTTGAAGTAATGTAGCATCCTTGACCTTATTTCATTGGTAATCAATTCAAGACGTCGACTGATCAAACCACTGAAACCTCGACTTTTAACTGTGCGAAAATCCTAATTTCCCCTTTTTGCTTGGATACTGTGAAGATGAACTGGATGATCATTCCAACCCCACTATGACCTTTGAGATACTCAACAGACTTCTCCTTTCTTTTTCTCATGCTCTTAATGACTTGTACCAATGCTTTTGATCAAAAAAAGGGGCGGGGAAATTTAGGGTATGACAGATGCCCCTATCTAATCGGCTTAAACCTAGTAAGACGAAATGTCACGACATTCATTCTTTCAAGGTAGAAGATGATTAGATATAGAAGACCCTGAATTTTTCCGGGAAAGTAAATACTTGGGAATGGGATACTGGATATTTTGCAAAGGTTGCTAACACCAAAAAGGATGTTAACAGAGAAAATTTGACACGAAAAGGATGACAAGCCTATCACCAAAAGGATGATAGTATACTCATAACGCTGCTCTGAAATCAAAAGAAAGTAAGGGACCCACTGCCAAAAGGATAGTGGAAAACAATGCTAGTCATGACACCAAAAGGATGCCCTACCCATCACCAAAAGGATGATAAAGCGAAAACAAGATTAACCCTAACACCAAAAGGATGTAGGGAATCCATTACCAAAAGAATAATGGAAAAAACGCTAGCCATGATATCAAAAGGATATCAAACCCATCATCAAAAGGATGATGGAGCGGAAACAAGATTAACCCTAACACCAAAAGGATGTGATGAGTCCATTATCAAAAGGATAATTGAACATACGCTAGTCATGACATCAAAAGGATATCAGACCCATCATCAAAAGGATGATGGAGCGGAGACGCTAGTCAAAACACCAAAAAGATGTTAGACCCATCATCAAAAAGATGATGGAGCGAAACAATATCAACCCTAACAACAAAAGGATGTAGGGAATCCATTACCAAAAGGGTAATGGAACATACGCTGGGTATGACACCAAAAGGATGCCAGACTCATCATCAAAAGGATGATGGAGCGGAAACAAGATTAACCCTAACACCAAAAGGATGTGAGGAGTCCATTATCAAAAGGATAATGGAACATACGCTAGTCATGACATCAAAAGGATATCAGACCCATCACCAAAAGGATGATGGAGCGGAGACGCTAGTCAAAACACCAAAAGGATGTTAGACCCATCATCAAAAGGATGATGGAGCAAAATAATATCAACCCTAACAACAAAAGGATGTAGGGAATCCATTACCAAAAGGGTAATGGAACATACGCTGGTTATGACACCAAAAGGATGCCAGACTCATCATCAAAAGGATGATGGAGCGGAAACAAGATTAGCCCTAGCACCAAAAGGATGTAGGGAATCCATTACCAAAAGGATAATGCAAAATACGCCAATCATGATATTAAAAGGCTGCCAGACCCATCACCAAAAGGATGATGGAACGGAAATAAGATTTATCCTAGCACCAAAAGGATGTAGGGAATCCATTATCAAAAGGATAATGGAAAATACGCTAGTCATGACATCAAAAGGATATCAGACCCATCATCAAAAGGATGATGGAGCAGAAACAAGATTGGCCCTAACACCAAAAAGGTGTAGGGAATCCATTACCAAAAGGATAATGGAAAATATGCTGGTCATGACATCAAAAGGATGCCAGACCCATCCCCAAAAGGATGATGGAGCGGAGACGCTAGTCATAACACCAAAAGGATGCTAGACCCATCACCAAAAGGATGATGGAGCGAAACAGAAACAACCCTAACAACAAAAAGATGAAGGGAATCCATTACCAAAAGGATAATGGAAAATACGCTAGTCATGACATCAAAAAGATGTCAGACCCATCACCAAAAGGATGATGGAGCGGAGACGCTAGTCATAACACCAAAAGGATGCTAGACCCATCACCAAAAAGATGATGGAGCAAAACAGTTTCAACCCTAACACCAAAAAGATGAAGGGAATCCATTACCAAAAGGATAATAGAAAATACACTAGTAATGACATCAAAAGGATGCCAGACCCATCACCAAAAGGATGATGGAGTGGAGACACTAGTCATAACACCAAAAGGATGCTAGACCCATCACCAAAAGGATGATGGAGTGGAAACAAGATCAACCCTAACACCTAAAAAGATGAAGGGAATCCATTACCAAAAGGATAATGGAAAATATGCTAGTCATGACATCAAAAGGATGCCAGACCCATCACCAAAAGGATGATGGAGCGAAACAGAATCAACCCTAACACCAAAAAGGTGTAGGGAATCCATTACCAAAAGGATAATGGAACATACGCCAGTCATGACATCAAAAGGATATCAGATCTATCACTAAACGGATGATCGAGCAAAACGAAATCAACCCTAACACCAAAAGGATGTAGGGAATCCATTACCAAAAGGATAATGGAAAATACACTATAAGTTATTGCCATAAAGAGGGATGATGATAACTCCCATGAGGAACACTCATGGCTCTGAATGATGTGCCCCTGATCAGGCTGAATTTGCTTTTGATAGACCCACGCTTTTTGCAGACAATGCCCCTAACCGGGCTGATGATCATTTTGAAACTTTTGAGTTTGTTCAACAAAAGGCTGCACAACTTCGTGGGGAACACCCACGGTCTTGCGGAAAACGCCCTTGCCTGGGCCGATTAAGATTTTGGAAATCTTCGAGATTGATCTTGGATCTGAACTCGTATACGTGAATGCTTGATGATAATGAAATTCCATAAATGGAAATGCAAATGCCAATGCTGATGTGCGGAGAGGCAAGAGCTGGGGGAAAGATGATATGATTATGGGTATGCATATGATACAAAAGTGATTATGAAGCAGTATGCTTATGATGTTGAATGTGATGCGTATGATGCATATGATTGCAAACGGGTTATTGGAAATGCCAACGTGGCAGACTTTGGTAGTTTGTGGTTGCCAATGCAGATTGGACTTTGGGTAGGAAGGCGAAGGTACAACTCCCCGACACTCGTCTTGAACTCAACGGTTGCTGACGAAAATGAACTTGCTTGAGTAACTTGCCCCAGTGTAGTTCAAACTTGCCCTAGTATGATCTTTGGGAAAGTTCATCTTGAAAAGATGGTAACTTGCCATGAGACGTCCTCAAGATGGCTTGCCCCAGAATTCGTATCATGAAAGGATTCATCCTTGATCAACCGACTCTTGGTGGTTGGCTTTAATACACTTTTGAAGTAGCTTGCTCTTAAAAGAGCGTCGAAGCGACTTAACTTGTCCTGAATGAGCACTAGAGGGATCCGCCCTTAAGTTAAAGAAATTCTGGGTGGTTTTCCCATGATTTACTTTCGATCAACCCCTTCTTGAATGATTTTCCCCCTACTCAAACGATGCTTGGGGATTTGCCTCGGACTGGCTGATTCCAAATTCGTTGGACGTCAATGCCCTAGATCCATAAGGTTATATGGTATACTCGGTTCTGGTCCAGACCGCTGAATAATCCAGTCCTATTTGATTGCTTCGTGTTGGAATTTCCTTAATGCCAACTACTGTCTTGTAAATAAAATTGTTTGTTCATGAATGGTAGTTTTAATGCAAAGTTCATGCAAGTTTTGAAAGAAACGTCGTTTATTTAAGTGTCGTGATAGTGAAACGAATAGACCATTTAGTCCACATGTTGTGTTGAATTGATTGGTGTGAAAGATATAGCAGGGATATTGACACTAATACTGATGATTAGCAAATTTGTGAGGAGTCAGGTTACGCAACCTCGCAACAGTATGCTTTCAGAGTAAACCTCGCCTCAATTAGGTCTTTTGAGGGTTGTAGCGTGGTTCGGCTCACGGTTATAGAAATAAAGGATATCAGGCTCAAAGTATAATTTGCACCCAACCCTTCTTCTTGAGGACCTCAATCCATACGTTTAGTTAATTCTGCACTTACGGACTTAACAGTGTAAGCTTGATGGTTCAAGGTTTGCTCGAGACGGAAGTCACCTTACCCTTTCGATTCGGGTGGCCATTAAATCTTATTTTGTTTTTATTGAGGGTTTGAGAGCCTCTTTTGATTTCTTTATTGATCCCTAACTTTTGCATGGACTGATTTTGATTGTCAGATCCATTGGGATTGCCTTGATTTTTGCCTAAGTCCCCTTTGAGGTGCTTGACTTAGCAGGCTTTCAATTTTTTTTGGATTTTGTTGGAGGATTGTGACTGCCATGTCATGGATTATTGATGAACAACCGTCTTGCCTTTGGATTTTGCTTTGTTGATTCGAGTGCGGGATTGGATTAACTGAACAACAACCCTGCCCCTAGTTGAGTGTTAAGGGTTTAAAAGTCCGAAAGAAACTCCTACTTCTAGGCTCGAAGTGGTTGACTAGGGATTAAATCCTTATATCTCCGGTGTTTAGGGGAATTGAAACAATGCCTATACATCATTGACGAGATTTTGTCTGAAAGCCTACCGTTTACAATTATGGGTATTTCGTTTTTGTCATCCTCCCTCCAATCTTTGCTAAAACAACAATGATAAAATGGAGTGGGTAAAAGATGTACGTGTCTGTGATTGTGGAAATAATGAGTGAATAAGACGTGACCGATTCGGAAAATGCATAATCATTTCATTAATATCACCATTCAAAACAACAATGTTTAAACATAAGTACCAATTAACAAGAAGTAAACTACAAATGCAAATGATAAAAAGTGCCCAAGGACTGCCAATGTTGAGGACGTCTGCCTGTCTGTACCACTGGCTTTGGGAGATGACCCTTGAAATCTTCGAGCTTTAGACAACTGAGAGGTTGACATGGACGACCAAACCTCCCTCTGGAAATGATATGTACCCTTTGTCAATCAATTGTTGCACCCTGGCCTGGAAAGCTTTGCATTCTTCGGTTGAGTGTCCCTTGGATCCTCCATGATATCCACACTGGACATTGGGATTGTACCCGGGAGGGTAAGGTTCTGGAAAAGGTTTGAGAGGCTTGGGCTCCACCAAAGAGTTTTGAATCAGACGCGGCAAAAGTTGACTCTGCGACATAGGTACTGGATAAACAGGAGCAGTCCTTCTTTCCAAGTTGTTGCGAGGCCTCCTCTGATTTTGCCGCTGATTAGGACATTCCTCATGTGCAGGTCCTTTCATCCTCAGATTTGGCCCAGGAACAGGCAATAGTTGTGGACGTGGAGATTTCGAAATCAAAGATTGTAGGATACGCTCCTGACCTAATGCGGCTTCAGGGGAGAAAGTCGGGATATCCATTTCTTTTACAGCAACTGGAATAAGCCCACCTGGAACTCTCATACCGCTTGGTTTGAACTCGAATTCTTTTGAATCGATTAAGTCTTGAACTTTGTGTTTAAAAGTTTTTCATTCTTCCACATTATGGCCTAGTGCCCCAAAATGGAAATCACAGTGGGCACTTGCATCATAGCCCGGTGGTGGCTTACCAACACATGGAGCCAGAGTCCGAAGTTCAACCAATTGAAATTGAAGCAAAAGTTCCAGCAACTGAGTATAAGTCATAGGGATCTGGTTGAAAATTCTTTCGGGGCGCTTCGTCCTTTGTGCACACCTTTTAAACTCAGGATTGTCCTGGGAAACAGGAGGTAGCCGCTGATGGGAAAATTTTGGAACCTCAGGTTGTACAAAAGATCTACGAGACATATCGCACTCTTGAAGATATTCCTCAGGCACGGGTTGGACGATCATTTCTGCTGCGACCTTAGGCCTAAAATTTCCGTCCTTTCTTAGCACATTTTTCATGACTTCCATAATATGGCCCATCTGAGTTTTCATTTGATGGACTTCTTCCTTGAGCATTTTCTGATCCTGACGCAAAGCTTGTATATCCACCATGAATTATCCCATCTGGCTTCGGGCTTCTTCCAACTCTACTTGAATCTGCTCTATAGACTGCTTCTGCTCCATAGCTACCTCGGCTTGCATTGCCTGACTTTGCCTTCCTAGGTGTTTACGTTCCTCTTGCTTCAAATGCTTCACAGCTCTCACAAGTTCAATGGGAGTGTTGAGAAATCAACTGAGGGTTATAAATAGAGGATGGGTAAGCCCTCAGCATCCGGGTTAGGGAAGAAAATGCAAAAAATGATGCAAAAATGTTTATGCAAATGCAATGTCATGAGCGCACCCGAGAACAGATCCACATCAAGGATCAAAGTCACAGATCCTGCAAGACAATAAAAGGTATCTCTCCCATCGGGCGGGAAATCTATTGGCTTATAAAAGGGTATCCCAAAGGCTTTAAAATAAAGTTCCATGCACTAACCCTCAAAAGTTTTCCATCAGAACGACTACTTGTAAGACTGTAATCCTTTCAAAGGATGAACCCAACGTTATGTTTTAGAAACCTTTGGAATAAGGTTCTACAAAGGTCCTCAGAGTCACGGACTCCCACGTCGGAAATAAAAACGCCATTACGACTACACGTAAGACATAATCATCCCAACAGGGTCTCATCTGAGCGGTGGAATTCGATCCAACTCAATGAGTCCTAAGTCTCGCAAATCAGAAAGAATCCACCTCCTAACTTAGTGTATCCTCGAAAGCTCGGGTAGGAAGCTTTATTCTCACAAACCAATCCCAAATAAACCCAACATGTTAGAAAGAACACAACACAAACAAATAGAAAAAGCAAATAAATCGCATATGCGACAAGCAAACTAGGTTTGGCTAGTCCCCAGCAGAGTCGCCAGCTGTCGCTACTCGAAAAATGCATCGCGCAACGACGGGGAGGCGAAAAAGGATAGACAGAAGAGTCGCCACTGAACTTTATTTATCCCATGAGAGGAAGGGAAAATATCGAGAAAACCTAAAGAAAGAAATGGATAAGATGGTCTCGCAACCAAGAACGGGTTCGAAAGTCGGTTATGCGAGGGGAAGGTATTAGCACCCCTCGCATTCATCGTACTCGATGGGAACCATTTGCTTGTCAATGTGTAATTATATTTGCTTAAATATTATGCTATAAAATTGTTTTCCAAAGGGTAAAGAAAAAGGGTTTAGAAACTAAGAAAGGAGGCAACGGGGAAGAAGAGAGAAATAACAGACTCGGTAGGACTTCGCGGTCCTATGCCTATATATTCTCAATAGATATGAGAAAGTCAAAGTCAATGTAGTTCGGGGAACTACAAATATAGGGGGAATGTGCTCGGAAAGGATTGTGGCCCTTGTGCCTACGTATCTTTACTTGAAAGGAGTAAAGAATCAGAGCAGCCGTAGTTCGGCCTACGGTGTGTTGATGTTTTTGTGGATGATGCTATCATGCGTATTCTAGCAGTTTAGGTGTTTTTGCTGCTCGCATGTGAGGAGACTTATGCGTTACCCGTTTGCGATAAAACGGACGTAACATATCCTTTTTGAAAGATTGATTAGTTTTCGCCATGCGAGGCAAGATGTCACGTTTGATTGGTTGAATTGTTTTTAGGGGCGAGAAAAGTCCTTAGATAGTAACCCCTACGGGTAGTACCCAATTCTTTATCTCAAGGTTTTTGTTATTAAAATGGTGTGGCGAATGTAGTGTCTTCGTATTGAAAGACAAGTATCAAGACCACCCATACTAAAGTGAATATCCCGACCCTTGGAGAGGAAGGATACTACACTCAATCCTCTCTCTTTAACTCAGTACAAAAAGGACTTCATTCTCTTATTAAAGTATTTTGGTTTTGAATGGTAAGTGCTTTGCGACTGTAAACCCTACGATAAATGTCAGCACTCGGGATATGAGAAGGCCTATGCCTAACCATTCCACGACCAATCAAGTTTTGTTATGAAAATGAGTTTGAAAATACACTCAGTGCGTGACCGAGGTTTTAGGTAAAAAAGGTTTCAGAAGGAAGTTATGAAAAGAGAGGTAATGAAAGAAATAAGTGATGGATAAAGTTGCGCCTGCGTATTGAAAAATGAGTATCAAGACCACTCACACTACAGTGAGTATCTTAACACTCAGAGAGGAGAAAGTCTACACAAAGAGGAAATGATTTTTATAATTGAAGGTATTTATGAAAATGAATTCGGTACGGGACCGAGGTTTTTTATGAGGAAGATATGCAAGTTCATGGTGGTAACCAAAATAAAATGGAGCTTTGATATGTTAACCAATCACAAAGGAAATACATGTCAATAAATCCCACAAGAAGATTCAGGCATGTTCAAAGGGAAATCAACAACAAGTAAGATAACGATCTTAATAAAGGAACAAATTTCCATATAGACAAAAGACATCCCAATTAATAATAACAAGTAATTTTTTTACACCACATGAAAGTAGATATTAAAACAAATATGTTGCAAAAAGAATGGACCAAAAAGGATGAAAAATTAGAGAGTTATGATTTTTTTGAAAGTTTCATGAATTAATGCACAAATAAAACAACAAGCAAAAAATAAGATGAAAGAAAGTGCAAGGGGTGGGATTTGAACCCACGCCCCTCAGTCCAACCTGCGCGCGCAAGAAAAATTAAGAAAGACCAAAAGGGTTGATCCTCCTCAGGGATCAAACCCAGGTCTAGGCATTGAAAGGCATGTTTATGAGTAAGTTGCTTACCACTGGGGTGGCTATACATCCGTTGATATAGCCACCCCTATAAACATATAAGGCATGTTCACATGGATTTCTGGGCAAATATGAAGTAAAGACAAGGCATTTTACCTAATACGTTTTGATTCACAACTTACTCAATTCTTAATGGATTCAAGTGATATTTTAGTCAAAATGGGGTGTTTTCAAACAAGGAACAAGATGGCACATTTGGTTTTTTGAAATGAGGCCTTGAAAAAGAAACACGATGGTAGTTGTAAAAAGATGTTTTGAAATGCAATAGGAGGTTCAAGTCATGCTCTAAACATTTCCAGATCAAACCAAGCACATGCACACACCACAAACATGTTGATGAATGAATTTGAGCACAAGATAGAGTTCAAAACAGACTATGATGAAAAATGATGATCAAGTTGCAAATTATCAATTGAAATGCAATAGGATGTTCAGTTCAGGTTCTATGCATATTCAGACCAATCAAACACAACTCACAGCGTCAAAATATCACATAGGATATGTCTAAACCTTAAAATTGTTTACAAACAACATGGATTTGAAAATCACATAGCAACTGCTCAAGCATTCCTATAAAGTGCACACTTTGAATCAAAAATGATATGGGATAGTTTGAGGTCAGAAAAGAGTCATACACAAGTTCAAAATAATATAACAAATGAGTTTAGCTCTTAAGGTTATCATGAAATGCCTATAACAAGAAAATGACCAACAAGAATGCATTCTCAAACATGATGAAACCAAACTGTTATGACAGAGTAAATGGGCAGACAGAAGTGATTGAATCATGAACACACAAGTCTCATATGTCATAAGAGATCCAATGCTATATGAATTAACTTAAAACTAAACAAGCCACAAAAAGTGAAGTGTGTGCCCAAGTGATTTTGCAAAACTGCTAGCAACAGATGGCATAAATATGGTTCAGTGGTGAAATGACCTCATGTTAACAAACAATACACACACACCACAAATGTAGAGAGGAATGAGTTACAACTCTGAAATTACACATATTGCAAGCAACAAGAATTTTGGTATGTGGTCATGGTATTTTGGCTCAAAGTTGCAATTAGGTAGTTAAATGATCAAGCAAGCAGTTATTGTTTAAACCAAACATCAACACACATTAGAAATAAGTATGTAAGTGAGTTATAACTCCAAACATGGGCATATGGCAAGCAAATAGGAAACTGGTATGTTCATGGTAATTTTGACTTGGAAAGGAGCATTTTGAGAGTGCAGTAAGGAAATTGGTACACATGGCTCAATTCAATCATCCACACATCTTGAACTTATGGATCTAGGTGAGTTACAACTCAAAACCAAAGGCATATGCAAACAGATCAGCAAAATGGCAAGTTGTGGCAGATTTGGTGCACAAATGCAATTGTGAGTGAAAATTGAGGATTTGTGAAAACAAACAAGAACAGATCAAGTAAACCAAGTATGCACATCATAAATATGGTAAGGAAAATGTTTTAACTTCAAGAAAGATCATCCATGAGGTGGAATGGAAATTGGTGTTATGATGAAAAGTGAAAAATCTGTCTTGGCAAGACAGTTGTGGCAACATGTGATTTTCTAAAGCAGTGAGTTCTTGAAGGAATCAATGTTATGCACATGTTACATATATGATAAAAGATGAGACCAAGCTCAGAAAATAGTTGAAAACCTTATCAAACAGAAATGGCACTTTGGAGCTCATACCATACAAAACAACGACTTAGAGATGCAGCCAACAAGTTCATGACAGATGGGGTGTTTTGGCATCATACACAAATTTCAAATATATATGACAATGATGTTATGCACCTAAATCATGTAGATATGGATTAAAACAGAATGTGATGAGTTGGTACCATGATATCTTGAAAAAAAATGCAAGTGAAAGCAATGATGAAGCAGTTTGAACACTTAGGAAGATTTTGAGCACCAAAACACCATACACATTCTTAAAATAGGTAAACCAATGAGTTCCAATCTTAAAGTTAAGCAAAAACACACCAAACCAAAAATGACATGTTGATTCCAATTTGACAGCAAATAATACAAGACTTCAAGACTGCCCAAATAGAAAAATTCATATCTTTCACATCTCCACCAAGACATACACCATGAATTAAGATCAAACACTAAACAAAGACTTGAGGCATAAGAAATAGCAAGCATAACCACTTAACACCCACTTCATAGTAATTATAGGCAAGAAAGATATGAAAATAGCATAATGTGAAAACAAAGGCCACATTGATTCAAACATGATCAAGGGCAAGGGGGGAATCTATGAGCAACTTATAAGTTGAGTCAAACATCACCAATGAGCTAGGTCTAACAAGCCTAGGGCAAGTTCAATATCATTATTTCAACATTGGATCCTAAAACCACCACATGGCCAAAATCTCACAAACAAGCATATCATGAAATCTAATCACAAACTTGGTAATACAAAATCCACATATCATTTACAAATGATAATATATTAGTGAAAGCAAGCATCATGATCATGAAATAAAAGTTCTTGACAAAGAACCACAATGGGGCAGCAATGGCATACTTTCACAAATTCACCTCAAAATGTCAGAACATGATAATGTATGATTAGTGAGGAGTTTGAATATCATATACCTCTTGTAGACAAGCCTTGAGCAAGCTAAGAAGCTTAGAAACCCAGAGATCCTCCTTTCTTTGCAAAGAGATAAAGTTTGCTTCCTCTTGAAGCAACAAACCAACTTTCAAGACAGTTGGAATTGTGTGATTTTCAGTTGATTTTTTATGGCTTAGGCACTTGAGATATGATGTATAGGAGGTGTTAGGAGTGTTAGAATGGTAGGAAGTGGTTCAAGTGAGATTTTGGCTTTCAAAGTGGAAGAAAGTCAAACTATTAAGGTGTGGAGGTTGAATTTTTGGAAAATGGTGTTTTTGAGAGGTTTTAGTGTATGGACACCTTCTACACCATATTTAGGGATTGCGTGGATGATTTTGAGAGGCTTGGAGATGGTAGAACTGGTCTTGAGCAGAGTTTTGCTCAAGACAACTTTTTGGTAAAAAAAATGGAGGTTTTGAGATTTTGAGATTCTTAAGGAATGAGAAGGAAATGAGAGCTATAGTTTCTCTGGTTTTTTGAGATTGCTCTAGTGTGTGGAATGAAGTATATGATGGCTCTATTTATAGGGAAACATGAGGAGAGGGCAGAATTGGAAGTTTGCCTTTTAAGAGGGAAAAATTGGCAAATTGTTCAAATCTTGCAAAAGTGGTTTCTTGGCCTCAAGGTAATCAGAAAGCAAGTGGGATGAATGAATGAAGTGAGGCTAAAGGGCTAGGGGTATGGCAGCTGCAAGAATTTCTCACAAAAGTTTCTCTTTCACCTTTTTGATTTTTTTGAATATTATAATGCAACTTACAATGCCACTTGCCAACTCTCCATTTCCTCATTCTTCTGCATTTTCCAATCAACCAAACCTCTACACATCAGATAAAACATGATTAAAAAAATTGGGAATGGCTTAAGTGGCTGAAATTTGAGTTTGTGAAGAATCATCAATGTGGGACTCAAGTGTTAAAAGTCCATCTTGCCAAATTCATAACTCTAAGCTCACAAGGGCTATGGAGGAGTTCTACCACAATTTGGAAAGCCCTTAGTAGCTCTATAACTTTCATGTTTTGGGGATTTAAAAATTCGCAAAGGAGCTTGGCCAAAAAGCCTCTCAAATTTGCTGAAAAACAAGCTTAAAAGTGAAATTTCTCTAAGTTATTTTCCCTTCTTGAAATGAATTTGATCATAACTCCAAATATATGCATTTTCTGATCATGGACTACTATGAGGCTTTTGTAGGATTTGTTAAGAGCTTTCCAATGAGATTTGAACCAACTCAATTGGATGTGTGGTTAAGGAGTTATGGTCTTGCCCCTTTCAAAACCCTAATTCCCGACTTTTGCGATTACTCCTGAACCCTTGATCCAATTGTCATGAAATTTTATGGGTAGATGAAATATGTCATTAGTAACATTTTTTATTCACATCTTGAAGTCAAATTTCTTATGGTTGGAGAGTTGACTTTTCGGTCAACCGTTCGATCGATCAGTGACTACCGAGTCGACTGTTGACGATCTGGGTGTCTTGAGGCCTTGAATCTTCTTGAATGGACTTCACTAAGCCATATAAGCCTTATGAATCAAGATTGCATCATTACAACACCCTTCAAAGCAAAAGTCAAACTACAGTTGACTTTTCCTTATCGAAAACCCTAATCGGGTCTGAGCTGCAATGTCTTCAATATTTGGGTGCCAACCTCAAATTGAATTCATATTTGAAGCAATGTAGCATCCTTGACCTTATTTCATTGGTAATCAATTCAAGACGTCGACTGATCAAACCATTGAAACCTCGACTTTTAACTGTGCGAAAACCCTAATTTCCCCTTTTTGCTTGGATACTGTGAAGATGAACTGGATGATCATTCCAACCCCACTATGACCTTTGAGATACTCAACAGGCTTCTCCTTTATTTTTCTCATGCTCCTGATGAATTGTACCAATGCTTTTGATCAAAAAAAAGGGGCAGGCAAATTTAGGGTATGACAGGGACTACCAACCAATAGTCGGAAAAACGACTGCGAGGGATAACATCCAACCAAAAGTTGGTAAACCTGGTTTCTAACCAAAAGTCAAAACACAAGGCACTAACCAAGAGTTAGGATCGCCAAGAAAATAAATCCTCATCAACCAAAAGTCGGAACAAAAGCCACTAACCAAGAGTTAGGATTGCCAGGAAAATAAATCCATTAGCAACCAAAAGTCGGAGCAAAAGCCACTAACCAATAGTTAGGATTTCCCGGAAAATAAATCTTCATCAACCAAAAGTCAGAACAAAAACCACTAACCAAGAGTTAGGATAAAAGCTACTAACCAATAGTTAGAATAACAGCTGCTAACCAAGAGTTAGGATAACCAAGATTGCCAACCAAGAGTTGGAAGAAAAGCTACTAACCAAGAGTTAGAATAAAAGCTGCTAACCAAGAGTTAGGATCGCAAAGATTGCCAACCAAGATTTGGAAGAAAAGCTACTAACCAAGAGTTAGAATAAAAGTTGCTAACCAAGAGTTAGGATCGCCAAGAAAATAAATCCTCATCAACCAAAAGTCAGAACAAAAGCCACTAACCAAGAGTTAGGATTGCCAGGAAAATAAATCCTCATCAACCAAAAGTCGGAGCAAAAGCCACTAACCAAGAGTTAGGATTTTCTGGAAAATAAATCTTCATCAATCAAAAGTCAGAACAAAAACCACTAACCAAGAGTTAGGATAAAAGCTACTAACCAAGAGTTAGAATAACAGCTGCTAACCAAGAGTTAGGATAACCAAGATTGCCAACCAAGAGTTGGAAGAAAAGCTACTAACCAAGAGTTAGAATAAAAGCTGCTAACCAAGAGTTAGGATCGTAAAGATTGCCAACCAAGAGTTAGAAGAAAAGCTACTAACCAAGAGTTAGAATAAAAGCTGCTAAACGAGTTAGGATCGCAAAGATTTCCAACCAAGAGTTGGAACAAAAGCTACTAACCAAGAGTTAGAATAAGAGCTGCTAACCAAGAGTTAGGATAACTAGGAAAAGTAGGCCTTCCTCGACCAAAAGTCGGAACAAAAGCTGCTAACCAAGAGTTGGGATAAAAGCTGCTAACCAAGAGTTAGGAAAAAAGCTGCTAACCAAGAGTTAGGATAACCAGGAAAAGTAGGCCTTCCTCGACCAAAAGTCGGAACAAAAGCTGCTAACCAAGAGTTAGGATAAAAGCTGCTAACCAAGAGTTAGGACAAAAGCTGCTAACCAAGAGTTAGGATAACCAGGAAAAATAGATCCTCCTCGACCAAAAGTCGGAACAAAAGCTACTAACCAAGAGTTAGGATAGCTAGGGGGCGCTACACGAAGCTGACTCTACCACAGGAGACTACCAACCAAAAGTTGAGATGATCACCCAAAAATTATCAGCCAAGAGTTGAAATAAAAGACCACTAACCAAGAGTTAGGATTACAACTACTAACCAAGAGTTAGAATAACAAAGATTTCCAACCAAAAGTTGGAACGGAGATTCTGCGAAGGGGAAACCAGAGATTACTAGATGAAAGCTAGGACAAGACACCTCGACTTACCAAAACACCAGTCACCACGAATTGGACTACGCTGGGGAATGCCAACCAAGAGTTGGAATAAGAGAATCAATAGACTCATAAAGGGGTTTGAATCAATAAGACTCCATCTGGAAGAAGACCAGACGGCCAATGCCGGGAATGTTTCCAACCATATCCTGAATCAAACAACCTTCATTCTTAACGGTAATCGGCACCAAAATTGGCTTATGTTTCTGATGCATATGTTTGAGAATGGCGTAATGCTCCATACGAAATGGAAATGCTACGCGTTTGGGAGGATGCTATGCAACGATGCAAAATGCAAATGGATCTCCCTTAGCAAAATAAATTCTAGAGAAGAGAGATCGGCTCCGACGGGGAAAACCGGGTATCACAGAATTACTCTAGCAAAATAAATGTTGGGAAGGTAAAACCGACTCTGCTGGGGAATAACAGAAGGTGCCAAGTATGTTTGGACTCTCCTGGGGATAGCTTGCGCGTGCCAATGATGATTGGGCTTTGCTGGGGAAAAATAGACGAAGTTTTCCTACGTACCAATGGCAATTGGATTCTGGAATGATGCGTCAACACAAATTGGGCTTCCTGACAACCACCCATAGGCCTTGAGTTGTAGATTATCCGTGACGGGTCAGTTACGACTGACGCTGGAAAATATCCGGTCTAAATTCAAAGGTTTTGGTTGAAGGGTTGAGGGATAGTAGCACGACTTCCCGACATTCGTCTTGAACTTGAAGGTTGATCAAACCTGCTTGAATAGCTCTGACGATACGGAGAGGAACGATTCCTTTGTTTTCATACTTTGCCCCAGCCTGTGGGATCTCTGTGGGGATGTTCCTCGAAGGGAAATCTGCAATCTCTGCACCCTGATTTGCCTCAGCATCTTGAACCTCGAAGAGGTGCTTCATATTAATTACCCCACGGGCAAAAAATAACTTATGCGCTCTTAGGGTGACCTGCCCCTGTCTGGCAACGACTTTGCCCCTGATTGGCTAATCTGTGGGGGAAATACCCTGGTCGTCCTCGAGAGATTTAGCAAACTTCGACCTGACTGCTTCAGATTAATTGACTTCTGGATGGATAACTCCCATGCTGTGATCGTTTGACATAGCTTGCCCCGGTTCACCAGAATTCAGGCGTTCTACATTCTATTCTGGTCAGACTTTCCATTGTGGAAACTTCCTTGCTGTCAAGCTCTTACTCGCTAGTAAAACAAGTTGTTATGCACAAAAGACATATCAAATGCAATGCATATGACAGTCTTCGAAATCCAATCTGTTCACTGGAAATTTTTTTGCGACATACAAAGTATGAATCATTCATCAACATGTCAAAATCAATACAACGCTATAAGAGGAATCCTTTATTGGGAGTCAGTTTCGATGCGATCTTTACCGAAGTATGCTTTCAAAACAAACTTGCTTCAATTAGGACTTTTAAAGGTTGTAACGTGGTCAGGTTCACGGTTAAAGAAAGAAAGGATACATGCTTAAAATTTATTTTAACCCACTCATTCTCCGTGATGTTCTCCAATCCTATATTCAGCTAATTCAACCTTAGCGTACACCTTTCAAAGGTTGATTGATAGGAGCAATGATTCAGGGGATCACACGGTTTTTTTCTTTTGGAGTGACAGTCACTCGCTTTTTGTCTACGGGTGCTCGGAGCCACACGATTTTCTTCTTGTTTGAGGATTTTTCTTTTGGTAATCCTTTTTCTTTTCGTTTTTCATTCCCTAACTTTTTCCTGGACTAACTCTTTTGAGTTTCTTCAATTTTGAAGTCCAGCGGGATACCCTAATTTTTGCCTAAGTCGCTTGTTTGCAAGATTCGACTTAGCGGGCTTTTTCTTTGATTTTTTTTTCTTCTTTCTCTTTTTTTTTGAACAAATCGCGTGACACCGGCTTGTCTGACTTGTTTGAAAAGAGATTGTGACTGTTTCACTCCTGATCGACCAGGTTTAACCATTGTGATTTTTTAGGTACGACCTATATAGGTGTGATCTATCCTCGAACGGGAACTCCCTTTGCAATTTGGACGCTTGGCCAAATTAGCTGACACCTACCCTGCCTCGGGTTAAGATTGAGGGTTTTTCATTTTTAGAAAGAAACTCCTACTACTAGGCTCAAAGGGGTTAACAAGGGATTATCTTCCTTATATCTCCGATGTTTGGGATTTGAAACAATGCCTGTACATCATCAACACGTGTTTATTCAAAAGCATAGCATCAGAAGCTTACGCATCATTGGATTTCGTCATCCTCCCCGGATTCCACTTAAACAAGCATTTGAAATAAAAGAAAGCAATAGAGTGAACACGAATGGATTTAGTTCAAAACATGCATATTTATTTCATTATTAATATCAATTGAAAACAACAAGCTTTACAAACAAAATTTGCAATTCTACAGGAAAGAAACTACAAATGTAAAGAAATGATATGAAAAATGAGGATTGCCAGCTTCTAGACACTGGGCTTTCGAACTTGATTCTCCGCTGAGGCAACCATCTTCAGAGTTACTCGTCGAAGTCAGTCTGAAAGTCTTCTGAACCTTCGTTCTCGGGGAACTTTGGGGATGAAAGTAGAGGTGTCTATCTTTTCTGTAATGCCTGGAATAAGACCCTATGCTATACTCGTATCTCCCGACGCGAACTTAACGACCTTTGAATCGATCAAATCCTGAACTACATGCTTAAAAGCTTTGCAGTTCTCAATGTGGTGTCCGGGCGCCCCATCATGGAAATCACAGTGGGCATTTGCATTATAGCCAGGTGGTGGGATCCCATTTAGTGGATGTAACTTCCGTAGTTCGACCAACCGAAGCTGAAGCAAGACTTGCAGTAACTGAGTGTAAGTCATGGGGATCTTATCAAAAATTTTGTCGGGCTGCTTCAGCCTCGGCGCATACTTCCTGGGCTTAGGAGTGTCTTGGGGAGTGAGAGACAGTTGCTGATGTGGCAAATCTGGGATCTCAGGTCGTGCCACAGGTCTTCGAGGCACATCGCGCCTTGGGACAGGTTCCATGGACAAAAGCGGAGCGAGCATCTCTACTGCAGCTTTAGGCACTTGGTCACCTTCCTCTCTGAGCACCTTTCTTACTACCTCCATGATCAAACCCACCTGAGTTTTCAACTGCTGGTTCTCCTCTCTGAGTACCTGCTGGTTCGAACGCAACTCTTGCATGTTCCCCATAACTTGCCTCATCTGGCCTCGGACCTCACTCAGCTCTGTTCGGACCTGTTCCATAGCCTTGTGGGGATTTCTGTAATCTTCCTGATTGGATATCCTGCAATAAACTTGTTAGCACAGGGAATGAGATCAATGGTTCTGAGGTACCTGTTATGCAAAATGATAATGCCAAATGTAATACGCAAAATGCAAAGATGATAATGTGAATGCACGATGAAGCAGGAGATCAAGAGTTGATGTGCTATTGGCTGAAAGAGACCAAAATTCTGCTTCAACAAGATCATATCACTGTTCTGATAATAAGACCCTGATATGAATGCCACTGATCCATTCTGTCGAGAAAACCAGGTTGTTTGAAGGTTAAAGTTTCCTGCATAAACCCAGGCCACTCACAGGTATGGACTTAATTCGCCGACGAGGTATGGCATCCTATGCGTTCATCAGCGTCACAGACTTTCAAGAAACGATGATACGATACCCAGAAGGTATGGCATCATCATCTCTTGAAGCGGCCTCACTTAGCTGAATCACAAATGATCGGTCCCCAGAGTCGACAACCCTCCAAACCAACAACCTCTCAAGCCCAAAGGGCTGGAAAAGAAGTCAACCGGGAGAATCTCGTCTGAGCGTGGATTTTGCGGGACACTAGTACATGCAAAGCATGCACGCGCCCACTACTTTCCACAACTAATTCTAGGTATACACTCAAGTCTGGGCCTGACTTATCACTCATCAGAATCAATCCCCTCCCATAACAGCACAATAAGGATATAATATAATGCTGAAAATAAACTGCGGGAAAATAAAATGCGGGAAAATAAAGCTAAGGTACAACAGGTATGTACAAAACCCACAAGATAAACAAACAAGCGCAAGGACTGACTCGCCTAGAGGATGGGAAACGGTCCCAGCGTAGGGGATGGGAAAAGTCCCCAGCAGCTATAAGTCCCCAGTAGAGTCGCCAGCTGTCGCTACTACGAAAATAAGGTGCCGACAAAACAGAAGAGTCGCCACCTTTCGTTATTTATCCCACGGAAAGGGAAAGGAAATGATCGGATAAACCTGATGAAAAGGTATAAGACAAGGCCATCGCAACCATGTCTGGGTTCGGGAGTCGGTTACTCAAGGGGAAGGTATTAGCACCCCTCACATCCGTCGTACTCGACAGGATCCACGCTTGTTGTTTATTTGACGGGTTGATTTGACTATCTACGCTAAAAGGTTGGTTTGAAAAGAAAAAGAAAATGACTCGGCAGAACATAACAGTTCTATGCCTACGTGTTCCCGTCTGGAACGAGAAATCAGAGTCAACGTAGTTCGCCTAACTACGGGTAAAAAAAGGGGGGGGGGGGAGGTTGCTCGCCGAGATATCGCATCTCGTGCCTACGTATTTTCACACGACATGAAAGATCAGAGCAAACTTAGTTCGGGCTAACAAGACCACAGGTTTGGTTCAAAATGTTTTACCCGAGTAGAGTTAAGAGACGGTTCTAGCAGTTGGTGTATGCAACTCGACCATTGGAGACTTAGGCGTTACCGTTTGCGGTAGAACTGGGAGTTAACGATACTCTTTTCTTCAGAAAAGTTTTCCTTCGAGTTAAGGGCCCACGAGGCAAAAAGAAGGTTTGAAGTTTATTTTCTGTCGTTTACGGAAGAAGTATCTTTTATGGATGTTTGCAACCGATATCGCACTATAGACTATGACCTGAGAGTGAATGCGTCGTATGTCACCCAAAGGGTTCCATACTAAACATCCAAACTGTTGGAAAGAAACTCTCCAACAACCCTTTCTCAAGTAGCTTAAGGCTCGTAGCGTACGATATCAATTAACCTTTATTACTGTATTTTGAGTTGTTTGAAGATGAGAAGAGAAAGGACACAACTAAGGGGAAACTAGTCCAATCCTAGAGTTGTCATGCAAAGTTCATCCTATAGTCAAGGTTAGGAGGGAACTACTTATTGTTATCATGCATGGTTAGGACCCTAATGTATATCACATTCCAACTTGCACAAGAAGGAATGGAAATCCTAAGGGAAGGAGGACAAAAGAAGAAGAAGAAAACAATTATAAGAATGCAAACATAAAATGCAAACATGGAAGCAAAGATGCAATGCAAGTGAGGGAGGAAAATAGTATGGGGCAGGAGCCTCCACAAGCTCATCTCAACCTCAATCCAATCATGAAATAATGCAAGAGAATAGAAGAAGGAAATGCAATAAGAGCAAATCAATACAAACATACACAAGGAAGTCCTCCAGGATTCACCACTTTAGGCATGCCTTAGAGACCTCCAAAGGAGGGACCCAAAAATTCCTTAAGTGACACACCAAGTTCATTGGACAGAGGGTGGAATATTATAATCATACAACCTAAGCCACAAATTAATATCAAAAGGAAAATGGCAAGGAACCAAGAGAAACAAGCAAAGGAGGTACACACACCACCATATGGAATCACAATGTACAAGCATGAAAGTAAGGCATCAAATGGGCAAGCTATGTAAAATATAAATAGCCACCAAATGGTCCACAAGACCTAGAATGAGTCCACAATAAGAAGCAATCACTATAATGTCCATCTCACAAGCAATACAAGGCTTTTGGAGCCAAAACAATACAAGTGTCCAATTGAAAGTGCCAAATTATGAGCCAACTTGCAAAATAAGGAAAAAATAGTAAAAGGCATCTAAAAATGCCAAATAAAATCTCCAAGGACCTGCAAAGTGTTAGTAATCAGAGGTTAAAAGGATAGAAAAAGAATCCAAAAGGAAGTGCCTAAACAGAGGGCAAACATAAAGGGTGCTCCAGACCTAAGGCAAACTAGAGCATGAACAAAATGGCACTCATAACCAATGAAAATGGTACAATAAAATCCAGAGACAAATAAAGATAAATCCCTCAAGATGTACACAATAATACCATAAAAGATTAGGAGTTTATTTGTTGTTTTGGTACCTCAACAAAATTCTACAAGAAAGATGGTATAGTTTTGTATATTTAATGACTATTAAAAATATAAAAAATCAAACAAATTGAAAATAAATCCAAAATCAGTTTTTCCAATTCCTGGAATCTCTAATCACGTCAAATATTATGGTGTAAAAATCTCAAGAATTTAGGAGCAATATTTATATTTTTACCAAGATTAAAACTAACAAGCAAAAAAATAGAAAAATAAAGAAAACAATGGAAAATAAACAAAACCGTGTGGCAAATAGCAACAAAATTCAGTATTATCTATTGGGCATGGCAGAATGGGGGTGTGTATAACAAGTCACTTAAGCCCAGCTGAGTCACTTAAGTGAATGGTGATGTGGCGCGCTGAGGAGTGTTGGATGTGAGTACAAAGTCAAATTTTCCAATCCGATCCAAGGGTGCTGGGTTGTCTTCTTCCTTTTGAAAATTAGAAGAGGGAACACGCACATTCCGGTGCCGGTGACCGTGAGGGGTGGCCGAAGCTCTCTTTCACTCTCTATCTCTCTCATTTCTTCATGAAAATCAACATTTCTTGAACCAAAATTGAAGCATTTTCACAAGGAACAAGAATATCACAATGAATTGAAGTGAAACCCCATGAATCTCTAAACCTGTGGTGGATCCAAGAAATGTCAAGAACCATAAATCTTCAAAAAAATGCTCAAAATGGTACCAGAATCCAAATTGACCTCAAGGGGATTGTAATGGTGCAAAAATGGTGCAAGAAAGATGCATAATTAATAAGTAATCTTGATTTTCCGATACCTCTGAAAATGGAGTTGTGGAGCTTCAATGGGACACGACTTCTTCTGGAAAATTGTGTAGAATCACTCAATGATAGTTGTTGAAGGTGTTTGGATAGGTGAGAAGGCTTAAACCGATGAAAAATAAAAAACTCAAAAATCACTTGAAGCTCAGTTTTTCAATTACTATAACTCTGCTCATACATCAAAATTATCCAAAAAAATTATGGAATTGCTCTACAATACTTATAGAACAAGTTTACAATGAATTGGAGGCCCAATTGTGAGAAAATGATCAAGTTGAATTTTGGATTTTTGAAGTTGGAAGCCCATGTAAATGCTTCAATTCATGGTCAAAACTCCTTGTTTTTGATTCAATTCCATTCCTGGTAATGTAAGGAAGATCTATGGCTCACAATTACTCCTTGTTCCAACCTCAATGGCTATGATCCAAAGTGTTGCTTAAACATGAAGAAACCTTGAAATGCACCATGAAAAGTATCTCAATTGCAATTGATTTTGGTGCCAATGTTCTTAAAACATAATTTTCAATCAGAAAATGCACAAGTATGACAATATTTGGTTAAAAATTGACAAGACCCCAAACTTGGATTTTCACATGCTTTTACACAAAACCTCCTTCACCAATCTTCAACCATGATCTAGCCCATTGATAACTTGAGGTCTAGTTGACCAAATGACCCCATTTGGAGAAACTTCCATGTTGGAAAAAATTCCATTTGAGTTATGCTAAGTGGTGAACTTGACCTGTAACTTTATGACCTGTAATCAAAGTTTCCCAAAATACCCCTGACTTGTAACCCTCATAACTTGAGTTCTACATATCAGATGAAAGACTTCTAGTACTATTTGGAAAGCTAGGATCATGAGGAATAACATTCATGTTGGACAAGGATTGAGGAGAAACATCCTTATAGCTCAAAAATGTCCTGGAAGTTGGTTGACTTTTGACGATAAAAATCACATTCATCTGAGGACCCGTAACTTGTCTGCCTCATAACTTGAGTTCTACAAATCCAATGAATAACTTCTAATACTCAAATTAAAGGTATGAACATGCTCTACAAGTCTCATGTGGATATCAAGATGAGATGAGACTTGCATCTTGAATTATGCGGTCTTGAAGTTAGGTACTAAACCAGAGGATTTTACACTATCAAGCATAGCAACCCTAGCCTAGCAACTTCTCACAATCTTGAATATTGATGAAATGATATTGGAATACTCTTTGGCGTGTCTCAACACAACACCACATGATCATAAAGACTTGGAATTGAGTCTTAATCTCCTTCAGTTCAACTGTTGACTTAGGGTTGACTAGGCGAAAACCCTGATTTCACCAATCTTGACTGTGGCTTCACACACTTGATATAATGACTGACATAAGCTTCAAAATGAACCTCAAGGTCTCCCATGAGTTCTCACAATGTTCTCCACCCATAACCATGGATTTAAAACCACTTGATGACCTGAATATAACCCCTTGAATAGGCTTAGACCTTTGATAGCCCTCTCTTGATAAGCACACACCTCTCAATCCCCTGTTCATGGACTATAGTATGCAAATGCTAATGCTACGAATGCAATGATAAATGCAATGAAACAAGAGCCAGCTAAAGCAAAAAGCTGGGAAAATTTTAGGGTGTAACACCAACATAACATTGAGGAAGCAATACTGGACTACAATGGCAAGTTAATGGGGGCAGTGTGATGATAATTCAAATCATTTAGATGTTGCTGCCATGAGAGAAGGATGCCATTTTAATGCAGATCAAAGATCTAGTCTCATTGCTTCTATTAGTGATCAAGAGATCTATTCAGCTCTTCATGGAATTGGTGATATGAAATCCCCTGAGATTGATGTGTATGGTGCTATATTCTTTAAATCTAGCTGGCAGACTATTAAGGGGGTGTAATTGCTGCAGTACAAGACTTTTTTTTTTATAATGAGAGATTATATAAAGTTGTTAATTGTACAGTGGTTACTCTCATTCCCAAGGCTGAAGGGGCTACTTCCATCAAAGGCTATAGAACTATTGATGGTTGTACTACTATGTAAAAGATTATCTCTAAGGTGCTTACAACTAGACTAGGTAAAGTAATTGGTAGTATTGTGGGGTCTTGTCAGGCTGCCTTCATTCTAGGGTAACATATCCATAACCATATCTTCCTTGCCTATGAATTGATCAATGGATACTTTAGGAAAGGGGATACCCCAAGATGTATGATTTAGCTTGATTTACAAAAAGAATATGATATGGCAGACTAGAATGCTTTAGAGAGTATCCTTAAGTAAATAAGTTTGCCTACCCAATTTATTTGATGGACAATGACTGTTGTAACCACTGCTTCTTACATGTACAACATAAATGGTTCTTACACTTCAGTGGTGCAGGCTAAAAGGAGTATTAGATAGGGGACCCCTTGTCACCCTTGCTCTTTTTTATAATAATGCAATATATGAATAAACTCTTTTTTAAGATGCAGAAAAATCTAGATTTTAACCATCATGCCAAGTGTGAGAGGCTTCAAATTACTAATCTGGATTTTTCTGATGATGTGTTACTTTTTACTAGAGGAGATTACTTGTATGTGGAGCTAATGATGGGGGCTCTTGATCAATTATCAAAGTCTACTGGCCTGATTGTGAATCCAAGAAAATGTAAAGTGTACTTTGGTGGGGTTGATAAGAGCACCAGAGATATGATTACCAGGATGACAAATTTTGAGCAAGAGTACCTCCCCTTCAGGTACTTGGGTGTTCCACTGATAAGCAAACATTTAAGTGTTCTACATTACATGAGCTTTATGGATAAAATTGTTGGTAATATCAAGCATTAGAATAACAGTCTGTTGAGCTATATAGGTAGAAATTAACTCATAAAATTAGTGTCCTTTGTTGTTGTCAACTACTGGATGCAATGCTTCCCCTCCCAAAGTCTGTGATTCACAAGATAAATGTTATCTTAGATCCTTCTTATGGACTGGAAACACTGATATTAGTAGGAAAAGTCATATTTCTTGGAGGAAAACCTGTAGCCCTAAGAAATATGATGGTCTGAATATTATTGAGATAGGAGTTGCGGTGAGAATTGTGATACCAAGCTATTGATTAACTTGAATCTTAATTCTTAAATTCACAACCAGACTTTAATTTATCCAAAGGAAAGGTCTAAAGAAAGAAAGAACCTTTTGCGCGATGTAACAACAACGCTAAGAGATTCGAGGATCGGGGGTTGGTTATGCCTAGGGTAGGTATTTCACATCCTAAACATCTGTAGTACTCTACAGGAACCTCTTGTTTGTTTGTATGCTAAGTTTGCTAAATGTTTTCTATGGATTGGGATTGGGTAAAAGGTGTAGGTTAAGACCTAAAAATAGTTTCTAAGTTTGCTCGCAAAGACATCACGTCCTCTGCCTACGTATCCTTACTAGGATAGAATCAGAGCAATCATAGTTCACCTCACTAGGGTTAAAGAACACTTGATTATGATCAAGGTTCATAGGGGAACAAACATAACAATGCTTGTGTAGAGTTTAAGAAAACTCTCTAGATCTACATTGTACACTCAAGGAAGGGGAGTAAGTAATCATCTTCATGATTCTTACATAGAGTTATCAAACTCTATCTTAAGTTCTAATTGAGGGATCACTCCTAACAAAGGGTAGGCTTCTTAGACTTAAGCAAAGTCTAAAGGATAGGTTCTAACTTAACTAAGGGTATAGATGAATTAACAAAGTCGAGGGAGGGTGATGAGATATCTATGACCCAAAGGTCAATAGAAAGACTTTCCTTTGGAAGGGAAAAGATGAGGCAACTTGTATGAGAACTAAAGAGTTTCATCACTTGGGGAAACAAACTTAACAAAGCAATAAACATTCAAACATTATGAGTACAAAGAGATATGGTTACAACCAAGATCAAGCAAGCATATTACAATAAGTAAGGATTTCAATTAGGATGAATGGTTACAACCAAAGCATGGTATAAGGATATCACAATATCCTGGATTTCAAACAAGATAGATGGTCACAACCAAAGCATGCAAGCATATTACAATAGGCAAGCAAAGATTACAATCAAGATAGATGGTCACAACCAAAGCATGCAAGCATATTACAATAGGCAAGCAAAGATTACAATCAAGATAGATGGTCACAACCAAAGCATGCAAGCATAACATCAAGATATTACAATATCATGAAAGGGGAAAGTTCTTACAAGACTAAATGAAAGGTAAAGACCAAAGCATATCTTGACAAAGATGAAGGTAACAACCAATGCAAACAAGTTATAAATTCATGGGGATTAAAATCAAATGAAACAATCATGATTCTTACAAGCAAAAGTAATTACAATCACATATACAAAGGAGTTGACAAACACCAAGCTCACATCAAGGGCAAAATTAAACTCAAAAGAATCAATAATTTGAAATGTAAAGGAGGGTAAAAACCCTAACAAAGAAACATGACAATTTTCAATGTAAAGTGTTTTCCAAAATGAAAATTCTAGGATATTAAAATACCATGTGAAACTATGCAAAAATATAAGACCAATGCAAGAAGAATCATTCACAAATGATAAAAAATGGTGAAGTTATGCTAATTGGAATTCTAAAGAAAAATCAAACATTTTAATGATTAAAAAAGAGGGATGCGCTTGGTGGGTGTTGAACCCACCACCTTTGGATTGCCATCCCAAAATCTGGCCAACTCAACTAGAGGCGCGCACGAGTTATTTGAAGGCAAGAGATGGAAAAAATAGTGAAAACATGACAAATATGAAAAATAAGCAAAAGGGTTGATCTCCACACGGATTGAACCTAGGACAAGGCAATGGCAAGACAATATGAGAGTTAAGGCATAACCACTGCGGTGGTGATATATCCAAGTATTATGCCACCCCAATAAATACATAAGCTTGAAAAAGCTAGCATTTCTGGGCAAGGCAAGATGGGCAAGAAAACAAGGCATGGCATGGAAACGGTTACATCATAAATCATTCAAAACTCAACCATTTTAAACAAAATTTAGGTCTAACTCATGTGAAATTTAACAAGGAATACAATGGCAATATTAATTTTTCAAGATAGTGTGCACAAATTAAAACTCGATAGCAATTGCAAGGTGAAGCTTGGAAATGCATTTTGGAAGCTATGATGCAAGACATAAGTGATTATGACCAAGTGAAGGTATACGCAAGTTTCAAATACATTATTCATGGATTCTACATGCAAAGATCAATTACAAACAACTCCAAACAGAAACTGACATGCCAGCTGCACAATTGAACAAAAAGGTTGAAATGATGTTTGGAAAACATGAATAGTCATGATGCAGCCTACATGCCTCAATACATTAATACACATTGGATGATTCATATACATACCAAAACATGAATTCAGAACACAAATGGCAAGAAAGTTCACTATGAAGATAACAACACATAAGGTAAAGGCACAAAACAGAAAGTGGCATCTAGCTTGGTTATCAAAACAGCATATGCATACATATAAGGTTTACACACCAAGGCAGATTGATCTTAAACAAAGTATCCTAACAAGCTAATCATGGTAATTGGTTTTGGTATAGCAAACATAACGACAGAAGCAGCATCAAACACATCAATTAATTCATGCCTTGCAATGGGAGTTACAACACCATAGTAATGAATACAAACAAGTACAGCATGAAAACCTAGTTCTAGCATGTTAATTAGCATCAAACAACATGTTCTGTTTACAAACAAATCAAGACAGCAAGATTGACAAAGGTTGGAAACAAGGCATGGCAGCAAAACTTGACAAAGTTGGAAAAAAACATAGCAGTATGGCAGTGGTTAACACCTAGCCAGTTCTAACAGCAAGATGGTAAGCTCTAACATGACAATGCTAACACACTCAACAGATAGTCCTAACAACTTCAGGCCAATGACAATTAGTAACTCATATCAATAAGGTTAAGTCAGTTTGGAGTTACAACAGAAAAATCATGGTATGTTGATGCAAACATTCAACTTATGGACCAAGGATGCTCACAAGAAATATTCAAGACATAATGCAAACACAGAACAACAGAACATACATATATGCTATCACAAATGACTACAAAACCAGATATGAATAAATCATGATTACAAACACAACCCTACTATAATGCCTAAGTGATGACAACAACATGATGCAAGTATGAACAATGCCAACTATCCAATAACACATGATTCAAAGGTACAAGACTCTCATGTTAACAAACATAAGTCAAACACAAAGCAATAGTTCAAAGTATCATAAAGGCATACTTAACATGACAATGGTAAGGATCAAGTTTAAGGCAGATATCATGATAGTTACAAATATTATGACAGCAAAAACAAGGTAATGGTCATCAACAAGCTTCAAAAAGCCACAAGAGTCATCCTGGGTCCAACAACACCAAACAACTTACAAGCACACTCAAAATATGTTATAAACAACATTCAAACACAAAGATGATCAGAAAATGCACTAGATTTGAAAATGACCTATGAGTTGAAAATGCATATGAGCTGAAAAATGCACATGAACAGAAATGATGCAGATCAAAACCACACTTAGTTTCAAACAATACAAACATCATATGAATCCAACATATAAGGGCTTCTAGATCAAAATACCAACAAACAGATCAAGATAAAAAATGGTTGCTGCAACAGAAGCAAATAAACATCTTTCAAACATAAACAAAATCAAAACATCATCGAGACATAACAATTGCAACTAACCTTCATATGTTCATACATGACATTTAAGAGGATTTCAAGGTTTAGCACATAGCAATACAACATGGTATGATTATTATAAAGGTGATACACATTGATGAGCAAAATAAACAAAGTAAGGCAGATTCAAACATGACTGCACATTGCCTTTAATTTTAAACCAACTAAATGCACATTAAGCATACTCATGATAATTTAAGATGAGGATAGTGACTACCAACCTCTTGTAGACCTCCAAGCAAGCTAATATAGAAGGGAAAACCTTGAAGCCTCCAAATAAGATCCAATCCAATGCCTTGTTAAAAATGCAGCCTTTCTTGCACTTGAAGTAAACAAGTGAATCTTGGACCAGAACTTGAAACAAGTGATGATGATGGTATTTTAGGTTATGGACAGTTGGTACATCATAAACCTAAGGTGTTTGAATGGTTAAAGTGCTCAAAACAGGTCTGAGTAGAGATTTGGAAGATTTTGTATGTGAAGTCAAACTTTGCTTGGTTGAAAGTTGACTTTTGAGGAAATGAAGTTTTTGGCTGCTTTAAGAGTTTGAACACCTCCCACACATCATTTGTGGATTGTGTGGATGGTTTGTGATGATTTTGAGTGAGTGAAAATGGTTTTGGAATGTGTTTTGCTCAAGGAAGATTTTTTGGTAGTTTTGGAATGGTTTTCTTCACTTGTAAGAAAATGCAAAGCAAGATGAGAGCTATGGTTTTATCTTGGGGTAGATTGGTACTTTGGCACTTTTGGAGGGAGTTTTGAAAATGCAATCTTCTTCAAGATTGTGGGCAGCTGCAAATCCAAGTTCTTGGCCCAAGATGATGCATAAATCAAGTGGTGAGGATGACATAGAAGTGACTGAAGTATGGATAGGGAGTAGGAGGACTGCTGCTGCAAGATTTCCATAAAGTTTATCTTTCCTTGATTTTCTTTGCTTAAAATAATACAACTTGCCTCCAACTTGCAAGGCTCATCAAACCTCTTAATTTTCTGCATTTTTTCTCATCATCCTCTCTAAATATCAGATAGAAACATGATCCAAGGGCTGAGAATAGCTCAAGTGATCAAAATGTGAGTTTGTGAAAAAGTGAAAATGTCAGACTCAAGTGTTAAAACCCCAACTTGTTGGATTCACAACTCTCAACTCATAAGGGCTATGGAGGAGATCTAGTACATTTGGAAAGACTTCATGAAGCTATAAAACTTTCATGCTTTCATGATCTTCAGATTCCAAATGGAACTAGGTCAAAAATCCCCTCAAAGTTGCTAAAAACATGCCTAAAAAGGCCAATAACTTAGAATTTTTCTAAGTTATTTTTCCCTCTTGTAATGACTTTGGCCATAACTCCAAATCTATGCATTTCCTACTCATGGACCACTGTGGGACTTTTGTAGGACTTGTCAAGAGATTTCCAGTGAGTTTTGGACCAACTCAATTGGATGTGTGGTTAGGGAGTTATGGTCTTGCCCCTTTCAAAACCTTAATTTCCCGATTTTTCGATTACTCCTCAATCCTTGATCCAATGGTCATGAAACTTCATAGATAGGTGTAATATGTTACTAGGAACATTTTTGCTTCATACTTTGAGGTCAAATTCCTTGTGAGTGAAGAGTTGACATTTCGGTCAACCGAACGATCGATCGATGACTACCGAGTCGACGGTTGATGTTTCGGGTCTTTTGAGGCCTTGAAAATTCTTGAGTGGACTTCACTAAGCCATATGAACTTCATGGACCATGATCCCACCATTGGAACATTATTTAAATCAAAAGTCAAACTATAGTTGACTTTTCCTGATCGAAAATCCTAATCGGGTATCTTGGACTGCACTGTTCTTGATCCTTGGGTGACAACCTCAAACTAGATTCATACTTGATCCAATGGAGTATATTTGATGATGTGGAGACTTATTTCATGGAGAACCAATTCAATATGTTGACTGATTAAACCGTCGAAACGTTGATTCTCGATTGTACGGAACCCTAATTCACATGTATCTTAACAATGACAAACTGGAAATGGGTTAAGGTTAGATAATCAAATGCATATGATCCTAAAATGATGATGAAGATCTAAGGGGTCAAAATTTTGGGTGCAATAATAGGTACTTAGAACAACACTACTATGTTGAAGCGCTTTTGGAATCTCTGCAATAAATCTGATAACCTTTGGGTGAAGTGTGTAATACCCCAAAATTTACCCTTAGATTAGTTGGTTCATTTCACATTTCGTCTCATTTTGCATTGCATTTTAAACTAACCGCTAACCAATTTGCTCAGTCTGTTGGTTTTGCAGGAAAAATCACACTGTGCGCTCTTTAGCTTATGAAGGGCAAAATGGTCATTAATTTGTAGCCCGCTGACAATTTATGAAGCAAAGTCATCATCAGGAGTGCCTCAAACAATTAGGGTTTCCATCTTCGAGTCCTGTGACTTATTTGAGGATGAGCTGAATTTTACGACAATATTGACGCCATATTTCTCGCGACACAGCACATTGTATTCAAGAGCCGAGATTCAATCGTCAGTTGGATTTCAGAAATGTTGTTTGACTCCGAAACCATATGGAGCTGAATGTGTTGAGATATCAATGGATTCAGGTTAAATCGGTGCGAGAATTTGCTTTGCGGAATTTATTTTAACAGACACGCGTTTTCCTGCTTTCTGCTACCTACCAGCTGATTTTAAAGAAAACAGTGGAATTTTGGTTCATGTTGAATGTCTGTGGGTTGATAATGATTATTAGTCGAGCCGGTTCAGGTTACCGAGTTAAGTCCGAGATACAATTTGAATTTTTCAATGCGGAGGATAGTTTGTTTTGCCATTTAATCGGATTTCTCTGCTTATCTGTTCAAGGCCATATTCATTGACTTTAATATCGAGTACGAATTAATTTACAGAAGAATTTGCTTGAACTCAGTGGTCACGTCGAATTTAAATCGGGCAAGATGATCGATTGTCAAAATTCGGAGTTTGGAACGTCACAACTTAATCGGATAATTTTTATTGGATAAATTTAATTAAATGAATGTATTCGTTTGAGTTTAATCAGGTGAGTTATTTGGAGATGTTAATCAGAGAAAATTTATTGGAGAAATAAACTGAATTTATTCATTTAAATTCTATGTTTTATTACAATATACAAAAATTACAATTACAAGTGTACTAAAATTCCTAATTGTTCTAAGTCGTTTCCGCGTCCGATTCACCAACTCTCGACTTCTTTTCGAACCTACAAAAATACCGACAATAGATGAAAATAATCATTAATTGTTAGAATTAATCGGGAATGGGTTTTTATTTGTGATCCGATACCCTCAGTTAAATTCATCATCGGGTACGTCGGGAGGGTAACAGAATATTCCGCCGCCAGCTCCCGACTCCATTCCCCGACCCCGGCACGAATCCAACAGATGTCTGTTCTAAGTCATTCTGAGAGAGAGAAAAGTGATTTTTTTGGAAAAGTGATTCTGAAAAAGTGCTTTTGGAAAAATCACTTATTTCTTGAAAAATGGTTTTTGCCAAACAAGCCACAAATAACATTTCTCAAAAATTTCTGAACCAAACGAATCAAACAACCAAGCAGCCAACAAGCTTCTAAAAAAGTCAAAACCAAAAAGTCCAGAAAATCCGCAAAAAACGCAACAGTCAGCCACAATTTTCGCAACAACAAACATTTCAAAAGTTCAACCACATTCCAGAAATTCGTAACAACAGCAACCCAATCACCATAACAAAACAACAACAAATCTTGGAGATTCCTGAAAAACAACCACAAATGCATCACCCAAAATCATAACAAACCCTAAATGCCCAGACCCATAAGATTTGATGAAGAAAAATATATAAGAGTTCATTACGAATAATAGGGGGGACGAGATTTTTAAGAGGGAGTTTTCATAAAACCCAGAAAGTTCATCAGCATCAACAACAAGCCCGGAGGCACCGCAAACCGGGGAGGCAATTTCGAAGAACCCTAAGACGGCAGGAACAATATGCGGCGACAAGCAAAGCCCGACCCCAACCGTAGCTAAAATCCATCGCATGCACCAAAGACGAACCCGTGAATCCGGTGGATCAAAGGGAGAACCCCAAAACCTCCATCATTGTTCATCACAGCGGAACCACCTCGAGGATCCAAATTGTCACCACCTCCTCAGTTCTTACAACATCATCGGCGAAGAAAAAAACCCATCCGTTCATCAGAAGAAAAAGGAACATCATCACCGAGATCTATCCGTAAACAATTAGTAGACAACGAAACAAACGGCGACCGTAAATCACTACCACCGCGTCCTCATCGCCATTACCGCACAACTTTTCATCGGCCAACCTCAGAAACATTAACAATTTGGTAAGATTTCCTCACATTTGAGGTTTGTTATTGTGGTTTTCACTACAGGAAAAGAAGAGACAGATAGATGAAGAAACAAGCCGCGAGAGGACGGAAGAAGCTTGGAAAAGAAGCAAGGGGAGTCGGCGTCGCAACTGCGGAATTGGGTCTCAGAACCCTAGTTTTTTCGCCCAGCCAAATTTACGCTGGTGATGGACTGGGTCGGGTCTGGGCCTGGTCACCATTCCGACCTGTTTTGAACTTTAGCCCTATTTTCTGCTTTATGGTGAATTTTATTATTATTATTATTGTGTTGTTTTATTTTCTGTATTAATTAAGATCCAAAACCTTTTCAGAAAAATTAATTAACCCCAAAAATCCAAAATAGCAAAATTTCATTTTTTTACTAAATCTTTTTAATAAGAATTAATTCTAAAACTAAAACTAAAATTTTTAAAATTAATATTTATAATGGAGAAAATAAATTTTTAAAACTAAAACTTTTAAAAATAAACCAAAACTCCTATTACTAATAAAAATTAAGTTATTTTGTTTCTTTCGAACTAAAACTTTTCGAAATTACTAATTCTCTTAATAGCTTTTTGGTTTTTTCAATATACTTTAATCCATTTTTTTTTTGTAAGTAAATTGATACGAACATTTTTAAAACATTGAACTAAAAATTATTTTCAATTTAATTCTAAACTTTTGCTTAAAAATTCCAACCTAAATCGCTAACGCTTTCATTCTGATTTTTAGCCTAAAAAGTCTAAAGTAAAAGTTCTTGACATTCCCGTTGAACTCTGGTCTAATTATTATTTCAGCCCTAGCATTATTTTTTTCATTGGTTTTTGTTTGCTAACCTCCTATTTCTGTCATTATTTTGGGTTGTAATTTATGCGAGGCAATCGTCGCTTTTATTTCGTTATTATTCTTGCATTTTTCATGGTTGTAACTTATGCGAGTATATCGTCGCTGTGCATTTCCTTTACCGTTTTCGTACCTTTCCCGTATTTTCATACTGCTACTTAATCGTATTTTTATTATTTTATTTACCGTTAAATCCCTTCTGAAGGAATAGGTCTAGTCGTTTGACTGCCGCGTCAATAGTCTTCATCTTTGACTTTTTTAAACCTTAATTGCACAGGCGTCCCGCCATGGACCAAATCACCCTTTACCCTAGAATTAGGTTAAGGAGTCGACGCACTCCATATTAGGTTTTCCGCCATGGAATACCTATCTTACCCTTTCGTCTTCCACCTTTCAAACCCTAATTTCATAGGCGTCCCGCTGTGGATCAAATTACCCTTTACCCTAGCATTAGGATAAGGAATCACCGTACTCATTATTAGGTTTCCCGCCGTGGAATACCTAGTTTTACCCTTTTCAGTTCAACTTAAAACGTAGAGATAGGAGTCTCCGCACTCCACGTAAGCGCTTCCTTAAGAACGCTTATTCCCTATTGAAACCTTGACCGCAGTTAAGAAGTTTCTAACCTCCCTTTCGAGGGGAACTACGATTACTCTGATTCCATCTCCTACCTCGGATACGTAGGCACAAGATGCGAATCTTGGCGAGTAAACTTAGGACTAACCCTTAGGTCTCTCTTTCACTTCTAACCCTTAGCATATATCCTAAAGCAGATAATCAAGCAAATTAGTAAACATTAAAACAAGAGGTTCCTGTAGAGTACTACAGAAGTTTAGGGTGCTAATACCTTCCCTAGGCTTAACCAACCCCTTACCTAGATCTCTCCCCGCATTATGTTTACGATGCAAAATTAGGTTTTTTCCTTTCTTTAACCTTTCCTTCGGATAAATCAAAGACCAGTTGTGAATCAAAGATTATGATTCAAATTAATTAATAATTTGATATTCTGTTCTCACCGCAACAAAGTGGGTGCATAGTTACTACATCAAAGAGGTCGTGACGATGGAAATGAATGAAAAAACTAGCTGATCATGGATTATGAGGTCAATACTCAAACAAAGAGACAAAGTTGTGCATATGTAGACCCTTTGGCAACAAATGCTCCAAGGTAACAAGTTTAACACCAAGAAAGTCTATATGAAGCTGAGAAGTATGAGTGAAGATAAAGTTAATTAGGACCGTGTTTTATATGGTAATGCAGTTGGACCTAGAGCAATGATGACTCTTTGGTTGACATGTCGTGGTAGATGGAAAGCAGTACTTGCTGCTTCTGTTCTAATGTGGAAATCATGGACTATCTCTTTTATGGTTGTACTGAATCCAAAGCTATTTGGATGAAAATTCTAGAGTGGATTCAAGTGGACTACGAACCTAAGGAATGTTATGATGAAAAGGGTTGGATTGTATCCCTTAGAAAAAGGAAAGGGTGGAGGGCATCCATCCTTAAGCTGGCTTCTGCGGAAACGATTTATGGCATTTGGAGGTACTAGAATGATAGGTGCTTTGGTAATAGTGTAGATAACACCAAAATAGTAGATAATATAATTGATATGATAGTTTATAGAGGGTGGTATAGTGAGAGACTTAAACCTGATATGACTAAGTTGATGATGTAGCTAGTTTCTCTTTTTGTGGTTTGTTTTGTTGTCTTAGTGGGCTGAATCCCTTGTGATCACCTTGTTCTTCTTGATTTTTAAATTAATACAAAAGTTTCTTTGATTCAAAAGATAAAATAAAATATAAATATTCACTAGCCTTTTCAATTTCATCTCTTTAAAATATATTTTAGATAATATTTTTTTTTGTAATTAAATATTTAAAGGTTTATTATATGACTAAATTATTTACTATTAAATTTTTATTTTAAGTTATATCACATAATTATAATATAGAACGATGAATTGTTAAATTTTATTTTATAATAATATATTTAAAAATTGGATATAGTATTGTTTTTAATTAAGTTTTATGAATATATAGATAATAAATTAAAGGTTTAATTGCAGTTTTGGTCATCCTCTTATATTTTTTTCATTTAAATTTTTTGATGTTTTCATTTTTTAAATGACAAATTACTTGTAAAACATACAAATCATCGAAAAAATATAAGTTATTGAACTTTAAAGAAAATATAAGTTAAAAAACGAAAAAAATTTCATTGATTTTCTATGATAAAACGGTTAGATTTAAAATAAAAAGACCAACACAGTTTAAATTTAAAATATGAGAATTAATTTTGTAAATCAGACAAAATTGTAAGATTAAAACTGTAATTAAATCTAAATTAAATTAATAGAGTTAAAATATTTTTGAATAACTTGACTTAAGTTAGTCTAACTTAACACAATATTTATAAGGTTTTATAATTTTTTTAATTAATTCAATTTTTTCATACTACTATATCAATTGTAATAACATTTGAGACTTTTATCATAGTCTTAAAAACAACTTTATCTCATAATACAAAATTTTAAACTTTAAAATAAAACTTCAATTATGTAAAAAAACGCATCCATGAAAAAACCAGGCATAACATTTGGATAGTATTATAAATCAATAACTTAAAAAAAAATTAATATCCCATCTATCAACAAAATTTAAAAAATAAATAAATAAAAAAGATTAAAAAAATTATTAATTAAAATGGTTTGAATTTAAATTCTCTCTTTTATTTTTTTCTTTCACAATTTAATCTCTATCTCTCTCTAACATTTTCTTTTCTTATTATTATTATTTTTTCTAAATTTATATATTCTATTACACTTATTTTAATTGAAGGAGAAGGAATGAAAGAAAAAGATCCATGGTCCATTTTTTTAATTTCTTTTGCTCAAAAGGATGTGATGATCATTTAATAAAAATCATACAAGAAAAGTTGAAAAGCTTGAAGAAGGTTGAGCTATGATGAAAATGGATAGTTTAAAAAAGAAACATGTTGAAAGCTTTATAATCAGAAGCATCTCTACTTTAATTATTTATAGAATTATTATATAAAGGAATACCATTCTCCATGTCCTCACTGTATTGTTCTGTCTTCACAATGTCTTTTCCTATAGTAATATACTTTGTTAGGGCATAAAGTATATATTGGAGATTTTCCTTCCAATTTTTCACATATATATTTCTTTGTCTCTGTTTGGGAGTATTGCTGCCAAAGTGGCAGCTTAACACTTGTTACTTATGCCACTTTAATTATATGCCAACCTTAGGCATATAATTCGAAGATTAAAAATTTAAGCATTTTTAGTTGGCAATCAATTTGTGTCTTTATGCAAGAATGTATATCTTTATGCTTTTCAAATTCAAAAGACAAACTTACAACTTTTGTATCTTTTAATTGAACATTTAGTTATTTTGGTTTCATACACCATTTGGTTTACAATTTAAGAACATTTCTAGTGAGATGTATATTAGGAATAAGTAAGCAATTTGAAACTGTCATACATTATAAATTATGGATTTAGTATAAAGTAAGTAGAGAATATTGAGATGATGATGAGGTAAGAAGTATTATTATTCTATGATTGAGAGATAAAGTATTGAGAGAAGTTATAAGATAGAATTGCGACGAAAGTATTGGTGAAATTCAAATTGTTATATATGATCAAGTCATTGGCTGATAGTTTATGTTTATAAACAACAATTCTACTCATTTAGGATGGATGAGACAGTGTATTGTGGAACAATTGATAAATTTCAACAAAATTATTGATGACTTGTAAAATATTGAATTTAAGTTTGATGATGAGACATGACTCTATTGTTGTTGAGTTGATTATCTAGATTCTTTGAACATTTCAAAGATATTTTTCTTTATGGTAAATAAAACAATATCACATTGGATGAGGTATAATACGCTAATATAACCAATAGGTTAACTAATATGTAAGAGTTGAAGGTTGATGCTGGCAGTAAAGGCTTGAATGTTTTAAGGGAAAGAAATGAGAGTGGAGTAAAACATAAGGTGAAAAATTATAGGTCTAAGTCCAAGTTAAGAGGTGTTGACAAGTCGAAGTATAAGTGTCTTATTCGTCACAAGACCAGTCACTTAAAAAACGATTGTCCAAACTAAAAGCAATGAGTATTCTGTTCACATTGTACTTGCCTTGGATGATGATTATTAAATGGTGGGTGCACTAGTGGTTACAAGTTGGGAAACATAAGAGAGTTGGATTATGGAATCAAGATACTCTTATCACATGTGTTTGTTCCTAAGGAATGATTATTTTGATACCGTGGAGATGAAAGAAGGTAGATTTGTTCGCCCAAAAAATGATAAAGCTTGTAAGGTCCATAATATGTGGTTGGATGGATTAGGTTATTGTACTAGAATTAAACATGACATGTTAAAAATATCGCGGGATACATTGGTTATTTGTAAGGGGACTAAAATATGTTGTTGTATATTTTGGATGACTTCAATGTTATAGGTCATGCATCATTATCTAGTAAAACTTTCACAATAAAACCAAAATATGATATTAGAGTTTAGGACATGTTAGTAAAAAAAGTTTAGTTAAGTTATTTAAACAAGGTTTCTAGGAGTGATAAAATGGATAAACTATAAATTTGTGATAATTTCATACTAAGAAAACAACATAAAATTAATTTGGAGGTGACATACTATTGTGAATCAGATGTCTTTAAACAAAGTATAAACAATTTCTTTATGATGAAGAAACACAGAAGGGTTAGGGTTAACAAAAAAAACAAGGTAAAACAACATGGAACAACAATGATCGGTTATAAACTGCTATTCTTTACTTACTCTTAGAACAAGATTACAAGTATACACGAATAACAAAATAACTTCTCTCTCTTGAAATTAGGATTTTATCTTCCTATTTTTCCTTATTCTAAGATTGAGAAACTAGCATCCTATTTATAAGAAAAATAACACACTAACCTAATGGACTTTTTTAACAATTACCCATTACAAACTAACTTAGGGTACAAGTTAACTTAAACAATTGGGCTTACAAGTAAGGCCCAATTCAACATGCTAACAACCCTAGCAGTATTGACTAATGCATGTTAGAACAAACTTCGACTACAACACGTATTACTCCAACAACAGCATGCGAACAAAATTCGACCTCATGCTTAATTCCTATCGAACCAGAAGCTACCCTTTGACCATACTAGAGTTCGATCTAACATCTCACAAATCTCCACCTTGAATATAACTCTATAACATCAAGGATCTGGCTTTCTTCATGCAGCTTTATCAACTGCATACAGTGGAAAAACTTTCATTTGGGCAACGTCTTGGTGATCATACCAGCAACATTATGATCTGTCAAAACCTTCAGCACTTGGACTTTTCCACGCTCTATTACCCCTCTGATGAAATGCGACCTCACATCAATGTGCTTGGTTCACTCATGATAGGCTGAATTCTTCGACAGGTGTATTTCACTTTGACTATCACATTTAACAGTGATAACTCGACCTTGAAGTTTTAGCTCCTTTAAAAAACCTTCAAGCCACAATTCTTCCTTCACATCTTTAGTTAGGGCGATATATTCCGCTTCAGTGGTCGATAAGGCAATGACCTTCTGAAGTGTAGCTTTCCAACTGATTGTTGTCCCAAACATAGTGAACACATATCCAGAAATAGATTTTTTGGCATCCATACAACCTGCATAATCAGAGTTGACACATCTTTCGGTTGCTGCTTTACTATATTCACCCAAGGTTCCACCATAAATTAGGACTCTATTCAGAGACCCATTTATACACCTTAGACTCCACTTCAATGCTTGCTAGTGAGCCTTTCCAGGATTCTCCATGTACCTGCTTACAAGACTTACTGCATATGCTATGTCAAGTCTAGTACAAACCATATCATACATCAAAGAACTTACTATGTTAGCATATGAAATGCTATTCATATAAGTTCTTTCAACACCAGTGCTGGGACACTAATCTATACTCAACTTGAATTGAGGGTTTATTGGAGTCACAACAGGCTTTGAATTCGACATACCAAACTTTTCGAGAACCTTCCGTAGGTATGCCTCTTGAGATAAGCATAATTTTGACTGCTTTCTATCTCTTCAGATGTCAATCCCGAGAATCCTGGACGCAACTCCCAGATCCTTCATGTCGAACTCCTTATTGATTTCAACCTTCACCCTCATTACCTCTTCGACATTGTTGCTTGCTATTAAAATTTCATCCACATAAAGCAACAAAATAACAAATGAATTACCCGGTCAAAATCTGAATTAAACATAGTGTTCGAACTAACTTCTGAGGAAACTTATGTGTGCCATGAACTTGTCAAATCTCCTATTCCACTGTCGAGGAGATTGTTCCAGTCCATATAAGGATCTATTCAGTTTGCACACATAATCTTCCTTCTATTTTTCAACATACCCTTCAGGTTGCCTCATCAGGATTGTTTCATCTAAGTCACCATACAAGAACGTAGTCTTCACATCCATTTGTTTCGGTTCAAGGTCGAATTGTGCCACCGTGGCAAGCAACATTCAAATGGATCTGTGCTTCATAACAGGAGAGAATACATCGTTGAAGTCGACACCTTATTTCTGAGTGAACCCCCTAACAACCAATCTTACCTTGTATCTCTTCTACACCACTCCTTTGATTCCTTCCTTAACTTTGAAAATCCATTTACAACTGACTAACCTGGCTCCAACAGGTTTCTTGATCAGTTCCCAGATGTTGTTATCATAAAGAGATTTCATCTCATCATCCATGGCCTTTAGTCATTCAGTCTTCTTTCGACTCCTCATAACTTCCTTATAGCCTCTAGGTTCTTCATCTAGAACCTCACTTGCAGAGATTAAGGCATAAGCTATAAGATCTGCATACCCAAGTCTCTGAGGTGGCTTGATAACTCTCCTCGACCTGTCTCTTGCTAGCAGGTAGTCATTATCAGTCTCCTCATCTTCGACAACATCTTCTGCATCTTCTTCGACTTTATCTAGGGTACACAATTCAACATCAACATGCTCCACCTCAACAGGAATCTCTCCATGTTCCAGCTCTTTGTCAACATCATTAGTTTTCTTCAAATCCATCTCTGCTTCATTGTAAACTACATCTCAACTGGTGATACACCTCATGTAAACTGGCCCTAGGCACCATAACCTATAAGTTTTGACTCCTTCAGGGTATCCCATGAACACGCATTTCAGAGCTCTAGGTTCGACCTTGTCTTTCCTAATGTGAGCATAGGCCACACAGCCAAATACTTTCAGTCTGTCGAGACTAGGTGGATGTCTCAGCCAAACTTCTTCAGGTGTCTTCATCCCCAAGGCAGTCACGGGACATCTATTTGTCAGGTAAGCTGCTGTCGAAACAGCTTCCGCCCAAAACAACTTCTTCAATCTAGCACTAACCAACATGCATCTAACCCTTTCAAGGATTGTTCGATTGAATCTTTCAGCTAAGACATTTTGTTGAGGAGTACCTGCTACAGTCTTATGCCTTGTAATCCCAGACTCAACACAGTAACTGTCAAACACTTCATTGCAGAATTCAAGGCCAATGTCGGTTCTCAACCTCTTGACCTTTCTGCCAGTTTGAGTTTCGACCAGAATCTACCAACTTTTGAAATTCTCAAAAGTTTCATCTTTCGTCTTCTGAATGAATACCTATAGCTTTCTGGAATAGTCATTAGCGACGGATAGAAAATACCTTGCACCTGAGTGTGAAGGATTCCTTGCAGGCCCCCAAAGATCAGCATGAATGTAATCCAGGGATCCATGTGTTCTTTGCTTGCCTTTGTTAAACTTCGCCCTACAAGATTTACCAAATACATAAGATTCACAAAACTCCAACTTTTCGACTTTGTTACCTCCTAGCAGGTTCTGCTTCCCCAATTCGACCAGGCCACTTTCGCTGACATGGCCCAATCCCATATGCCATAATTCTGCCTTTGACACAGGTTTCGTGGATGCAACATTTGTCAAACCACTTACAACCTCAGCCTCAAGGATATACAAGCCTTGCTTCTTCACGCCTCTCAAGACTTCCTTCAACCCCTTCATGACTTTTAGGATACTTTTCTCTCCATGAAAAATGTATCCCTTTCTGTCGAATTCACCAAGAGAAATCAAAATTCTCTTCAAGTCAGGTACATACTTGACTTTAATTAATAACCTTATTGACTCATCATGGAGCTTGAATCTCACAGATCCAATACCTGTAATTTTGCAAGATTTGTTGTTTCCCAGCAGCACAGATCCACCATCTTGATCACATAGCTCCTCGAACAATTCTCTGTTTGGAGTCATGTGCCAAGTGCAACCTAAATCCATAATCCACTCTTTTCTCGAGTCGCCACTTGAAACTACAAGAATATCAGATGAGTCGAAGTTATCTTGAACAATGCCTGCATTACCATTACCTCCATAATCTTTCAAGCGTTCAGGGCATACCTTTCTTGTGCGACCCTTCTTCTTACAGTGATAGCATCGAATACCAGATGTTTCACCACTATAAGATTTCTGTTTACTTTTACCTTTCTTCTTGTCGAACTTACCATCCTTTCGCAAGAATTTTCCCTTAACGGCCAAACATTCGCCCACCGTCGAAGGTTTATGCTCCATTTGTTTGTTCAAGTCCTTAGAATACAAGGCTGATTGAACTTCTTCAAAGGTCAGGGACTCCCTTCCACACAAGAGAGTTTTCTTAAAGTGAGCATGTGTTCTGGGAAAAACACATAGCAGCAACAATGCTTGATCTTCGTCGTCGATCTTCACATCAATATTTTCAAGATCAAGAATCAGCTTGTTGAAGATATCCAACTGCTCAGCCAACACTTTGTCATCACTAATCTTGAATGAATACAAAACTTGCTTCAGGTAGAGTCGATTCACCAGAGATTTAGTCATGTACAAACTTTCAAGTTTCACCCATAATCTCGATGTTGTAGTCTCCTTTGATACCTATCGAAGAACCTTATCACCAAGGCTCAACAATATTATGATGTGGGCTTTCTCAATCATGTTCGTATTTTCTTTTTTCGTTAATGTAGCGTCCATGGCTGCCTCTCCCTTCAACGCTTCTAAACAACCCTGCTGAACCAGTAAGGCTTTCATCTTCAAGCGCCATAGACTGACGTCATTCACTTTGGTGAACTTTTCAATCTCATACTTTGTTGAAGGCATCTTCTCCATGCTCACCACACCAATTTTTTGTGAATCATATGTCTTTAAACAAACTATAAATGGTTTCTTTATGATCAAGAAACACACAAGGGTTATGGTTAACAAAGAAAACAAGGTAAAACAACAAGGATTGGTTATAAACTGTTGTTCTTTCCTTACTCTTAGAACAAGATTACAAGTATACAAGAATAAAAAAATAACCTCTCTCTCTCTCTCTCTCTCTCTCTCTCTCTCTCTCTCTCTCTCTCTCTCTCTCTCTCTCTCTCTCTCTCTTGAAATTAGGATTTTATCTTCCTATTTTTCCTTATTCTAAGTTTGAGAAACTAGCATCCTATTTATAATAAAAATAGCACACTAACCTAATGTGCTTTCTTAACAATTACCCATTACAAGCTAACTTAGGGTGCAAGCTAACTTAAACAATTGGGCTTATAAGCAAGACCCAATTCAACATACTAACAACCTTAGCAATATTTACTAATGCATGTTAGAACAAACTTCGACTATAACACGCATTACTCCGACAGCAGCATGCGAACAAACTTCGACCTCATGCTTAATTCCTGTCGAACCAGAAGCTACCCTTCGACCATACCAGAGTTTGATCCAACATGTCATACATATATAATGATAGTATACATTTTGCTTACATTCACTAGGATATTAAGGGTTAGACATGAGTGAGTACTTGTGGGAATGATTTCTATTTTCTCACTTTGATTAATGATTTTTCAAGAAGAGTATCATTTCAAAAATTGAAAAATAAAAGAGGTACCTGTCAAAAGTTTAAGAAACTACATACTCTTGTAAGAAACCAAATAGAAACTAAACTAAAATTTTTAAGGACATACCATGGTCCTGAGTTTTTTCAGAGCAATTTAATGATATTTAAAAGAAACATAGTATAAAGATGTATATCTGGTCATGGCTCATACACCACAACAAAATTTTATTGTGGAACATATGATCATGGCTCATACACCTCAACAAAATTTTCTTATGGAACACATGAACATGAATGTCTTTGAGTGTGTGAGATGCATGTTATTGAGAGTTAGCTTATCCCAATACTTTTTATTGATTTATGTTTTTGAAGGAATATAGTTAATGATCCTGGTATTATTGACTATCTTGGTGTTTTGATGATGATGATGACATTGATACTTGTTCAAGTCAATTGATATATCCATTCCAACTCTTTGATGATTGTGATTAACTTGAGAATATTTCAAGCTTCACCAAGTAAGAGATTCAAGCTTTTGATTTAGTTCTTATATGATTGATGTATCTGGAAAAGGAACTTGAAAGTCTTTGAATTTTGAAAGAGATGAAGTGTGAAAGCTTTCCCGACCGTGTCTATCTGAATGACTAGAGTCTTGTGACAATAGGACGGTAACTCTTAAGATACTAAGGTAACACACACACACACACACACACACACACACACACACACACACACACACACACACAAACACACACACACACACACACACACACACACACACACACACACACACACACACACACACACACACACACAAACATACACACACACACACACACACACACACACACACACACACACACACACACACACACACGTGCGCGCGCACACACACACACACACACACACACACACACACACCTAAAGTGTTTTTAAGACCTCTCTTTATTTGACAAAATCACCTAAAAATGTTTTAAGGACTATCCAACCGATTAGGGGAATGCTTGAGTGATTGGAAGACTTTTTCCAACTAAATAATCAATTAGACTTAATCAATTATTTTGACCAAGTTTAGTCTAAAATTGATTGGGAAATACTCTTAATGATTGATAATGGATAAACATTAAAACTTTCCATTTGTGCCTTGAACAATCAATTATTTTAGGTAAATAATCAATTAGCCTAATTGATTATGGCATTAGTTTGGCCCATGTGTTATTTTTATTTTAAACCTCATTTTCTCCTATATAAAGGATACCTCCCCTAATTCAAAATCACACTACAATTCGAAGTTTTGATATTTATTAATATTTTACGACTCTTCTCTTATGTATGTTATATTTTCTCTTCACCAAAGTTGCTTTAGTGCCTTTTGAGTGAAAACTACTTGTGAGGAAAGTATTGTACTTGTATCGTACCATTATTTATTTCAAGAGTGCAATTCTCTTGAAGGTTCATGTTTGGTTGTTGAGATAAACTAGTGAAAATCTATGTTTGGTTTTAGAACTTAGTTGCTAAGAGTTCTATTTGGTTATTGAGATTAGCTGGTAAAATATCTACTTGGCTCTTGAGCATAGCCCTTGGAAAAGCTTTTGTTTTATTGGGGGATAAACAAGTGTAAAATCTATTGTTTCGCTTGTAGTGGTTGTTCGTGGGCATAACCTGAAAAAGCTCAAGATTATTATTAAAACTCTCAAGAATATATCTTGGAGACAAGAGTAAGACAAGATTTTGTCGAACTTGTATAAATCTCGGTTCAATCTCTATAAACCAATTTTTCAATATTTGTCGTTTACTTTATTATTTCAAATTATTTTCATTACTTTTCTTTTTGTCATTTTGCTAACACAAATTGTTGTTCTTAAGTAAGAAATTATTTAAGTTAATCACAAATTTTAAATACCACAATTAAACCCCCTATTGTGCTTGACGTCACATGTCCAACAAGTAGCATCAGAGCCTAACTCTTGTTAAAGGATAATCATCCCGAGAGAAAATGCTTTGAGCTATTCACTAGACAAATCCCCCATCCTTTAAGGGTATAGTTTATGGAAAGAAAATACAAAGTTCTTCATCAAAGGGATGGATCATGTTATTTGGAAGGCTGTGAAGGAATGTCTATTTGTTCCTACACACGAAGTTGTTGGTGTTGTAGTGAACGAACACGATAAGAATTAAACCAGTGATGCTAAAAAATATGCAGCGCATTTGAAGGTGAAAATTGTCATCACTATAACTCTCAGTCTTGATGAGTTTTCGCAAGTTTCTCACTGCGAGATTGCAAGATAAATGTGGGACATCCTCCCCCCAGGATGGAACTCATGAGGTAAAAAGGGAAAGGTTGGACACATTAACAAATGAATGTGAACTTTTTAGAATGAAACCTGAAGAGAACATCAGTTAAATGCCAACACAATTTACACATATCATGAGTTATGTGCCTCACTCAGGACTGTTCGTGTTCATCTTTTTATCATGTAATTCGTTACTTATACTTAACCAATTAAATGCTCTATGTTCCTGGGTTGTTTCCTGCCTTTTTTATTATGCCAATGGAGGAGAAGTATACTCTCAGGGAGATTAGAGTATATTATCTACTCATGTGAGGGAGAATTTGACCACTCTCAGAATTATCTATATTTTTTCTCCTTTACCACCTCCCTGAGAGATGCATTGTCATCATAAAAAAAAGGAGAATATGGGTCTATGTGCTTGAAGGTATAGAGCTAATAATTATGATATTGTTGACTATCTTGGTGTTTTGATGATGATAATGCTGATGCTTGTTGAAATCGATGATGATATCCTTTTTAAATCTTTAGTTATTGTGATTAATGTGAAGATATATCAAGCCTTATTAAGTAGGAGATTAAAGGTTTCAATGAAGTGCTTATATGATTGGTGTATCTGGAAAAGGAGCTTGAAAGACTAGAGTGTGAAAGGAGGGAAGCATGAAGCTCGTATGTTCGTGTCTGTCTGAGTAACCAGAGTCTTTTGAAAGTAGAAGAGAAACTCCTATGATACTATGACACACATACGCACACACGTATGCGTACACACACATACACACAACCACACAGATGCATGCACGCTCGTACAAACACACACACACACACGCACATGCACACACACACACACGAGCATGCACATGCTCGGGTGCATGCGGGCACACACACACATACATGCACATACACACACGCACAAACACACACACACGCACATGCACACACACACACACACACACATACATGGAGAGACATACACACACATACGCTCTCTCTCTCTCTCTCTCTCTCTCACACACACACACACACACACACACACACACACACACACACCCACACACCCACACCCACACCTAAATATTTTAAGGCTTCTCTTTATTTGATAAAATCACCTAACAATGTTTTTAAGGCCTATCTAACTAATTAGAGGAGTGTTTGATTAATTGGAATACTTTTTACAACTAAATAGTTGATTAGACCTAATGATCTAATTGATTATTTTGACTAACTTGAGTCTAAAACCAATTAGAACAATCTCTTAATGATTGGTACACTAAATATCAAAAGCTTTCATTTTTTTACTTGAATAGTTGATTATATGAGGTAAATAATGGATTAGCCTAATCGATTATGGCGTTAACTTAGCCCGTGGGTTGGTTCCTTTTTTAGCCTCATTTTCTCCTATGTAAAGTAGGTCTCTCCTCATTCGAAATCACAACAAAATTTTGAGTTTTCCTCATAATATTTTATTACTATCCTTATCTCTCTTATATATATATATTTTCTCTTCACCAAAGTTGCCTTAGTGCCTTGTGAGTGAAAACTATTTTTGAGGAAAGTATTGTACTATTGTCGTGCCATTTTTTTATTTCAAGAGTGTGATTCTCTTGAAGGTCTGTGTTTGGATTTTGATATAAACCAATGAAAATATTTGTTTTGTTCTTGAACTTAACTGCTAAAAGTTCTGTTTGTTTATCGAGATTAGTTGGCAAAATCTCTATTTGGTTCTTGAGCTCAACCAGTGTAAAAGCTCATGGTTGCAATGAAGGTTCATGGGAATAACCTATAAAAGCTCAAGATTATTGTTAAATCTCTAAAGAAGATCTTTTGGTGACAGGAGTAGGCAAACCTCGGACAAATTTATATAAATCTAAGTTACATCTATGTAACTCTATCTCTTTAATATATGTCATTTACTTTATTATTTAAAATATTTTCCGTTGCTTTTCTCTCTGTGCTTTTACTAATACAAATTGTTGTTCTTAAGTAAGAAAAAAATTAAATTAATTACGAATTTTAAACCAAAATTCACCGCCCTCGTGTGCTTGAAGTCACTTGTCCAATAGTTTTTAGGGTGAAGCTGTGAGTACATGTATTATTTTGATCAATAAATGTCCATCTATAAGGGTTAAATTATAGACATCTATGGAGTTATAAAGTGGGAGACTGACAAACAAATCAAATTTAAAGTTTTTATGAGCTTTGGCATTTGTGCGTATCAAGCAAGACAAGCTTGATAATAGAGTTATGTAATTTGTTTTAATTGGTTATTTGAAAGGTGTGAATGGGTTACTCGTGGTGAAAGGTGGAACTTGGAGGAGGATCAATATTAATTATAAGTAGGTATGTTACTTTTGATGAGACCCTCATATGGATGAAGTGCAAAAACTTGTAGAATCTTGACTCGGAAACAAGGGTGGAGAGTGCTCAGTTAGAGGTGAAGTATTCTATTAGGCTGATTCGAGACGATTAGGTGCATCAAATTCCAACTACTATTCTTTGTAGAAGATAACTTATAGGGGCTCCTAAATATCAGTTGTCTAGAGATAAGAATATTGGGAATATTCTACACCGAGAAGATACGGCTATACTGGCCTTATTTATTATGCTTTAAATGCAACTAAAGAACTTTAAGACCAAGAACCAAATAACTTTAAGGAAGCATTTGAGTGCATGTCGTACCTCAAAAAATACGATCCTCGCGATGGACGCGGAAAAAACGTTCGAACAGAGTCGCCACTGAACTTTATTCATTCCAAGAAAGGAATAGGAAAATATCAATAAAACATTTAAAAGAGATAAAAACATGGTCGTTGCAACCAAATTCTAGGTTCGGGAGTCGATTATGCAAAGGGAAGGTATTAGCACCCTCTACGTCTGTTGTACTCAACAGGAACCTCTTGATTTGATTTGAGAGAGAAGTTAGCTAGGTTGTTTGTTTTCTTCTAAGATTTCGCCTATAGGGGGAAGTGGGTGGTTTTTTATTAGGGTGCTCGCCAAGAATTGGGGCCGTTGTGCCTACGTACTCCCTTGTGCAATAGGAAAATCAGAACATCGTAGTTTGTGGGACTACAGGAAAAGGTTTGAGATAAAAGGTAAAAAGGTAGCTCGCTAGGATATCGCAATCCTATGCCTATGTACCCTCATTGTGCAATGAGGAAGTCAGAGAAATCGTAGTTCGGACTACGGTTGGTTGATTTGTAAACAAACGAGTGTTTAGGTCACGTTCTAACTGCTAACGTTGGCTTATCTACTCGCTAGGGGAGGTTGAAGCACTAGTTCATATGCACGGAAGAAGGGACTAAACAATGATCTTTTCTAAAGGAGTTTTGACTTGTAGATCGCATGGGGGAGAAGAAAGAGAGTTTGATATATTAGATGTTTGTTTGGAAAAGAGAATAGATCTGAATAGGTTTTAGGGTTTCGGTTGCACAGGGGCGAGGAAGATGAGGTTTGTTAGGTATTTTGATGGAGAATGAAGACTATTCGATAAACAAGACGTCAGCCTCGTAACCAATTAATCGGGTTATTATTGGAATGCTAGATTCCAACGACACCTTTTTCATTCCATTAATTATAAAATCGTGTTTGCTGGACAATGAAAGTACTATACAGAATGCTAGACTCCAATGGCATTTCTTTGTCCAAATAATTAAGGAAAGTATTTTAGGGACGAAAGGTTGAGTAACCTACAACCCAAGGCGTGCGCCCCAAGAGTGGTCACTCAAGAATCCAAGGAGTGCGAGACTCCAAGAACTCAGTTCTTTTGCAATTTGATTAAGAAAATACTTTGCATTTGGTTAATGTGCATTAGGGTTTTAGATTGAGAAAAAAGTTTGATTTGCGTAGGTTTAGGGTTTCAATCGCACGGGCGCGAGAAAACGAAGTTAGATTGGTTGAGTGTTTTACGGGAGAATGACGACTACTCGATAAACAAGACGTCAGCCTCGCAACCAATTAATCAGGGTCTTATTGGAATGCCAGATCCAATGACACCTTTTTCGTTCCATCAATTACGAAATCGTGTTTGTCGGACAGTGAACGTATTTGTCCATTCAATTAGAGGATGTGTTTTTAGGAATGAAAGGTTGAGCAACCCACAACCCAAGGCGTGCGCCCCAAGAGCAGTCACTCAAGAATCCAAGGAGTACGAGACCCCGAGAATCCACTACTTTCATTGTTTTAATTAAGAAAGAAAATTTTGAAAATGTTGGCTTAAGTGTTTTAGTTGAATTAGGGTTTAAATGTTTTAAAAGAAATAGGCATTTTAAAATCGAAGGATGAAACGAACACAATCCAAGGCGTGTGCCTCAAGAGCATTCGTTCAAGGATCCAAGGAGTGTTAGACCCCAAAAACCCACTACCTCCGTTGATTAATAAAAAAAAGTTTTAGAATTATTAATTATGATAAATTATAATTTCAATTTGTTAAGAAAATATTTTAGGGTTTAAGTACCTCATTAGACTAAGTGTTTTAATTATCTCAAGTGTTTTAACTATTTCTAAAAAAACGAAAGACGAAACGATCACAACTCAAAGCGTGCGCCCTAAGAGTGATTGTTCAAAGATCCAAAGAGTGCTAGACCCCAAAGATCCACTATCTTCATTAGTTAATTAAGAAAAATACTTTGATTAATCGCATTGAGAAATATTTAATCGGATTTGAAAATGATTTGCCTTAAGTTGTCTTGTTAAGAAATAGTATACAAAATTAATCATGATCATCATAAAAAGGGGAAGACACCATGGACTGTTAATAACAAAATAAGATGGGCTTATTCAAATATCACAAATTCATCCCAATTTTTTTTTAAAAATTGATTAATTAATAATAATAGAGAAAAAAAAACAAATATTAGAACAAATTTTATTAATTAAAAATAACAACTAAACCAAAATAACAACACAAATGCAACGTAGCCGAATCGCGTATAATCAAAATAGTTAACGACATAATGGTGCCATGAAAACTTAGTATACTACAATTCTCATCAAAAGAACAACATGTGTAAACAAGTATTAATTGAAAAATAAACAATATGTGTAAACAAGTAGTAATTGAAAAATGAACATGTTTATTTACTATGATCATTTTAGCTATATAATTGGCATATATTTTAAGATGAATAATGTGATAGAAAAAATTTAATGAACTTAATCACAATTGCACCATGCCCAGAACTCAACTATTATACAAAAATGACTATGAGGTTGGCTTAATGGATATTATGTACTAAACTTGTACTCCTCTGCTACTTGATTTTTTATTGTGTCACTTAGAAATTAACAACTAGCATTGCATGCCATTGTAACTTGAAATAATAAAGAAATTAACTTTTGTAAAGAAATTAACTTAAAAATTGATTCACACAATAGCAACAGGTGTTTATTAAACACAAGCAAGAGTATACTCATCATAATACAAAACTAAGCAAAGCATAATCATAACTCATTGTTAGAATACCACAATAAAATCTAATACCCCTGTAATATATTCCAAAGTTTAAAAACTCAAACAAAAAAAACCAAACCAAATCGTATCGAAACGAAATACAACCATCAACTATACAAATCGCAACATCATAGGAATTTCAAACTGAAAGATTACCGCAATTAATTATTACCGTTAACATCGTCGGGAATGTTGGTAAATCTTAGAAACATCATACATGCCTCGAAGTTCAAATCACCGGATTAAAATCATGAGCCATCGCAACAATATCTCTTCATCAGGTTCATCGAACCAAGGTCTTCACGGTGTCTTGATCACTACTGAAATCGAACTCAACCTACAAAGAAAATGGATAGGAACAAACAAAAAATAAAAATAAACTTAGTAGATTCAAAACCGACAAAACAGAGCCAAGTTGAAGAAGCGAGTTTGGTTGTAGTTAAATCCAGTTAATGAAATACAGGCCATTATTAAAACAACTGTTGTTGCTTATATTGGCGGTGTGATTTAATTGTGAAGGAGATTTGTTGTTTGAAGGTTATTTGTGTGATGGTAGGTGTTTGCTGCGTTAAAATCGATTATGAACTTGACTGAGTTATGGTGAACCGAGAGTTGTTGTTTGATGAGGTTGTTCAGTGGTAGATCTAGGGAGTTTGATAAGAAAAATGAGGTGTTTCGTGGGTTGAACAAAGGTGTTTCACCCCAAATTTTTACCCTTAGATCTTCACCATCATTCTAGGATCATCACCATTTGGTTATCTAACTATAACCCATTTCAAGTTTATCTTTGTCAAGATACAGGTGAATTAGGGTTCCATACAGTCAAGAATCGAGGTTTCGATGGTCTGGTCAGTCAATGTCTTGGATTGATTCTCCATGAAATAATTATCTACATCATAAAAGATACCATATTGGATTAAGTATGAATCCAATTTGAGGTTGTCACCCAAAGATTAAGAACAGTGCAGTCCAAGACTCTCGATTAGGGTTTTTGATTAGGAAACGTCAACTGTAGTTTGAATTTTAATTTAAAAGGCATTCAAATGATGGAATCATGGTCCATGAAGCTCATATGACTTAGTGAAGTCCACCCAAGAAGTTTCAAGACCTCAAAAGATCCAGAACATCAACAGTTAATTCGGGGTTTTTCGATCGATCAGTCCATTTGACTGAAAAGTTAACTCTTTGACCAAAAGGAATTTGACCTCAATGTTGAAAGAAAATATGTTCCTAATGTCATATTACATCTAGTCATGAAGTTTTGTGACCATTGGATCAAGGATTGAGGAGTAATCAGAAAAGTCGAGAATTAGGGTTTTGAAAGAGGCAAGACCATAACTTCCTAACCACACATCCAAATGAGGTGGTTCAAAGCTTGTTGGAAAGGTCTTGGCAAGCCCTACAAAAGTGTAAAGGTGACCTATGGGCAAAAAATGCATAGATTTGGAGTTATAGTCAAAATCATCACAAGAGGGAGACAACACTTAGTGAAATTCTAAGTTTTTGGCACTTTTAAGACATGTTTTCAGCCAACTTCAAGAGGGTTTTTGATCTAGTTCTACTTGGAATTTGAAAATTCTATAAACATGAAAGTTGTAGAGCATAATGAGGGCTTTCCAAAAAGTACAAGAACTCCTCCATATCCCCCGTGAGCTGAGAGTTTCGAAGGGGACATGTTGGCTCCAAACACTTGATTGTCATCATGCCAAAAAACTCAACACAAACTTGATTTCCAACTATACATTTGAGTTCTAACCATGGAATGACATTCAATATGATGTGTTAGAGTGTATATTGAACTAAATCATAAAGGTATCCAAGCAAATCCAAAGTTCTATCCAAGATCCATTAGTTTAATAAGAAAAAGTACAAAAAAGTACACATGAGAGATAGTGTTTGTGGCTGCAGTATGGGGGGTGTCCTTTGTTCACTCTTTGGTCACTTCTCACAGTTAACTGTTAGCTGGTTTTAAGGTTCTAAACACCTTGAAAGCAATCAAAAATGGAGAAACTCATTGCCTAGAACAGTTTGAACCACTTTGACACTTTGAAAACCTTCCGTTTATGTTATACCAAATGTCTATGACCTTAAAAAACAACTGGAAATTAATTTTTTAGATCTGTCCTAAAAGATCACTTGTTTCTTCAAGAGGAAGAAACTTCAAAGCTTGCTCAAAGGAGGGAAGGATATCTTGCTCAAGGCTGCTAGTTTATTTTTGGAGGTCTACAAGAGGTAGGTGACCTCTAGATCTTGATTTTTTCTTCTCATATATGCATTATTTTTAGCTCTCAATTTTCGACGCTAGTTGGTTTTAGAATCATCTCAAGTCAAAATGTCAATTTGAAACATGTGAACTTTTCGGCACAATCAGGGAGCAATCCAATTCGAAGAGAGGTGGACAAAGCTACTAAAAAATGCTAAGTGTTGGAAAGTGCTCGACAAGGGCCACGCTGAAGAGAACACAGAGAAGTTACAACCAAAATTGGAGGGAAATATTAAGTGTTCAAAATTCAAACCAAGAGTGGACGAACGTGGGAGCGGTTGAGATAGTGAAAAAAGCGCCAAAAGGGACACATTGTGAAGCCTCAACCGTCATTTAGTAGTTACTTTCTAGTACTATAAATAGTTGTTATTCTTATGTAATAAAGGGGGTTCATTCATTTTATACTAGTCACTCTAAACAACTCAAAGTACCCGCATGTAGAGAAACGAGTTAGCGAGAATGTATGTGATACAACACCAACCCTTTTCCGTTAATGAAATTTACTTGCCTTTACCCTTTATGCGCCTTTACTCATTCTGCACTTTAACTTTCAGCTTTTGCATTTAAACCATTTTACAAGCTTTTTCTGCACTTTTACCTTCAAAGATCCCCTAGTCGAACGTGGAGTTCAGATTAGAGTTATTTTTATGCCATTTAACTTTTCTGCACTTTTAACCTTTCGCCCATTTATTTTAAAGCTATTTATCTTCCTGCAATTTAACTTCCAAAGATCTCTAGTCGAACGTGGAGTTCAGAGAAGAATCTTTTGCATATTTATTTTCAAAGCACTTTACTTTCTTGCACCTTTATCTTCAATGCCATTTACTTTACAAAGACGTTATAGTCGAACGCAGAGTTTGATTGTAATTTCTCGCCCTTTACTTTACAGCATTTACTGTTAAAAGCTTTTACATTACTGCACCTTTACATTCTTGCCTTTTAATCTTCGACGCATTACATGCTTTCTTTTACTTATTGTTTTTAATCTTCAAGTCATCTTACTTTCCAAAAGATTTCACAGTCGAACGTGGAGTTCAGCTTAAGGTCTTTTACATACTTAGCACATGTTCTAGGATTTAGTATGGTCGATCTTGCAAGTTAGTCAATTTTATCCTATATTGATAGACCAGCGGTTGTTTACCAAAATTTACAGTAAACAAATTGGCACACCTGGTGGGACCCAGTGCTAAGCAGTTCAAAGTTTACATTAATCTTGTTTGGGCGAATACTTCGTTGTATGTTATTAAGGAGTGGAAAGTTATCCACAACACACGAAGGAGTACCAAAAAGAAGATACACTAAAAGAATGACAACAAATGTTAATCAATAAGTTGATCCTCAAGGAAGCATTTCAAATGCTCAGTCGAGCATGGGGTCTCAGAATACTCCATATCCAGTTCCTTCGACGGGAGGACATGAGTAGATCTCCAGTTCTTCCTCTGGAAAATGCACCTGCTGAAGAACCTCAATCTGAAGATACTCCTCCAGAAGCGGCTGTTGCTGAAGAAACTCTTGTGCCTAACCAGTCTGGTCTGATGGTTCTTAATCAAGTGCCTGACTCAGTACTTGAAGAAACTACATATGTTATGGTCATTGATAATGCTCTAGCTTCTACATCTGCATCTGCTCCTACTTCTTCTAAAATCAAGACAGAAAATCCAGATTTAGAAGAAAAGTTTGCTCAACTAGAAGCCAGCAACAAAGAGATCAGAACATGGATGGTCAAGCAAGAACAAACCACAGATGAGATTAAAACTTGGATGACTAGACAAGAGGAATCTACTGCTCATATTACAGACCTTCTAAAGATGATAGCCTCTCGTCAACCTTAGTTGCTTTTTCTGTTATGTTTATGCACCTGTTTGCTGTTTTTATTATTGATGTTCTTTTGTTGTTTATCTGAATGTTTTCTGAATATCTGTTTATCAATGAAGTTGACCGTTTCTTTATCAGTTTTTATATTATTTTCTCTGGTTTTCCTTTTTTGTCTTAAAAAGTTTTTCTTTTTGATTATGACAAAAAGGGGGAGAAAAAGAAATTCTGATTGTTCAAAAATAAACAGTTACTAAAATGGAATTCATACATAATAGATTTTAACTAACATTGAATTTTAGTCTTTCAAAACTATAACATATCATCTGACAAAATTCATTGAAGTTACCCTGAGAATCCCCAAACCAGATCTTAATTCAAACCAGGTTCTGATTAACAGGCTCTGATTCTGGAAAATAAACCAGGCTCTGTTTCTGGAAAGTAAATCAAGCTCTGATTTTGGAAAGCATATTATAACCAGGATTCTAACCAGGCTCTTAATCTGAAAAGTATAATCATGCAAAAAGGGAAGTATTTTCTTCTATTAGAGTATTCATTTCAGGGGGAGATTCTTTATCTCAGGGGAAGTTATATATTTATCCTTTTATTGAACAAAATTTCCTATGTTTTTGTCATCATAAAAAAGGGGGAGATTGTTAGAACACATATTGGTGTTTAATATATCTCTATGTTTTGATGATAGCACTAATGAAATTTTGTATTAAGAAAATATATACTCTAATTTTATTCAAGTGTTTTTGTTTCAGATATTAAAATAAATATTCTTATGGAAGCAAAAATGCATCTGAACATTACTCTACGCAAAGCTCTGAAGCATCAGAAGCAAGTCATCAGAAGACTCTGAGTGCTGTCAGAAGAGACTCTGAAGTAGAAGCTGCAGAAGACTCTGAAGTGTAGTTGAAGAATTTGTATGAAGAGTTTCAAGCATTGTTTCAAGAAGACTCTGAAAGTACTTTTCGCTGCAAGTATAGAGACTCTGTTATTCAAACTCTGCTTTGATTGATATTCACGTTGAAGCACTTTGGCTGCAAAACTCTGATAACATCAAGACTCTGATACTATCAAACTCTGATCACTTCAAGACTCTGATGTTGATAATTTTGAGATAGAAGCTTGTTGAAGAAAATATTATTCAAAGATATATCCGTTGGCATATTCCAAACGACTCTTTCCTTATTCATGTATGGCACAGGAAATCAGACAAAAGGGATTAGTCTGAACATTCCTCTTCTGGGAAAGCTAAAATCAATAGAAGACAAAAAGGCTACAGCTACTCTGCTACACACAGTCTTCAAGCTTTGGAATTTCTACTCTATAAAAGGATGTCTTCAACAACATTTCAAAGTTGACAGATTATTGAGAAATCAAATTGAAAACTACTCTCAAGATCTCATACAATTTATTTCTTAAGCTGAATAGTTTTTATTCGTTCTTAATCTAAGTGTAAAAATCACAGTTGTGATACAGCTTTTTAGAAGCATCTTAAACACTTGTTAGTTTACATTTATTTGTAAAAGATTCTTTAAGAAGACCAAGTTGTGGTCAGGATTTCTTGAGAAGACTAAGACAGTTGTTCTTAGTGGTTGACACTGTAATCTGTTTGAATATAGTGGATTAAGTCCTTGTTGAGAAAGAAAAATCACCTTGGTAGGGTGGACTTGATTAGTTGAGTTCAACGAACCAGGATAAAAATACTGTGTTGTTTTTATTGCTTTAATTATTTCAAAACCCTTATTCAACACCCCCTTCTAAGTGTTTTTCTCACCTTCACATGTTTCAAATTATGGGCTTTGAATATTCTTGTGGGTGATTTGTAGCTTTTCTGTGGGTTTTTTGCGATAACTTTGAATGATTCCCTTTTAACGACTTTGTTTGTTGTTGTTTATTGACGGAGTCGCAAAATTGTCGTCTTTCTTTTCAGGAAAAGTTGGTTTGATTTGTTGGACCTTTGGAATTTTCTGGGATGTCGTTTAAGACTGGGCTTTGGCTAAGAATCAGTTTGGAATAAGCGCTTTTTTTCAAAAGTGCTTTTTGAATAAGCACTTTTTCAAACCAGCTTTTTTCAAAAACACTTTTTGACAAATCTTTTTATCTCTCTCTCTAATGGTTGCCTCAAATAAGGACAACTTATTGCCGGTTTTATCTTTTCGGTCGGAAACAAAGTCGGGAGTCGGTTTCAGAGCAATCCGTTACCCTCCCGACACCCGATGATGATACTGTTCTGAGGGTGTCGGAAAACACTCTAACCGATTAAACTTTGCTTGCTTTGATTTTGTAGGTTCGGAAAGTCGGATGCTCAGAAAAGTCGAAGAAAATCGGAAGAAACTTAGGAATTTTAGAAATTTTAGAAAAATGTAATATATTTTTGTAATTTTATTTTATTATTTTATTTTTGTAAGGAAAATAATATTATTAATAAAATTCTTTATTTTTATTTATTCGTTACTTTGGTTTTTTATATGCAACTGAAAAATGAAAATTATTATAACAACATATGCTTTTGTTAAAATGTAAAATGAAGATAACGTTAAAATGAAAATAAAATTAATTTTAAAATAAAAATGAGAATAATGAAATAAAGTTATTTAAAAATTAAAGTTATTAAAAAATGAAATGAAAATAAAGCTTAAAGAATGAAATGAATTGTTTTATACTGAAGATAGAAATAAAATTAAGAAAATGAAACAAAATTGGTTTAAAATAAAAATGGAAATGAAATGAATTTAATTGCTAATTCTTCCAATTTAATCGATTAATCTCGTTTCCGACCAAATCTCCGAATCATCTTCCGGCAATTCAAAATGAGCAGTTTTATCCGGATAAATCCAAATTGTCTGATTAAACTCAAATGATCATATTCTTCGGCTAACTTTAGTCTCGTAACTTGAATCGATTTAAATTTGAGTAGCCCAAATCCTTCCACGATTAAATTCCCATTAACAATATCAAACGGCCCCACATCTCCTGACTACAGCTCAAAGTTCGTAATTGGCAGCCGGCTGCAAACAAATGACTATTTTATCCTTCATGAACTTAATAGCGCACCACATGATATTTTCCTGCAAAATCAACCAACTACACAAACCTGTTAGCGGTTAGTTAAAACGCAATGCGAATGAGATGACGTGCGAAATGAACCTAATAATCTCGGGGAAAATTTTGGGGTATTATAGTTGCCCTTATTTAAATAGCTTCACCGGATGATATGAGCGACGACGACTCGAGGAATCACGGTGAAGGGATTTAAATACAGATAACCGAAAATTTTGCCCTTAGACGCAGTGATATGCAATGCTATGGACAAAATAAAACGAATATAATGTTGACAATACCATGACTTAAATATGATGCGTATAATGAGAATGGTAAATGCAAGGATGCAGACGACACGACAACACGGGGGACATACGCGACGACCAAACCACACTGGGGACAACGACGCACTAGTGAAACAACACGACACTGGGGAATTCCGAAGTGATGGATCAACCGGCGCAGGAATGACCAGTTGTCACTTTAGGATGAAACAGTAACACAGGATCCACACAGCGATAGAATCAGGTAAATCACAAGTGCTGGAGTTTTCGGGACATTCCTTTAAACGAAGAGATCGAGCGGGATCTTCAGGAATCGTCGGAAAATAAACAGGGCAAAACAACTATCAAGAACAATCGGAAGAACATCGAATGAACTCTGAGACAAAGAAACAAATTTCAGGGACATTCGGAAGAACATCGAATGAACTCTGAAACATACAGAGACACTCGGAAATCCATCGAATAAACCCTGGGCTGCATCCAACAACAAAAGGACAACATCTAAAAGAGTATGAGATGAAGACAAGTCTCTGAAGGTAAATCCGAAACATTTAGGAAAACAATAAATGTACGGGACAAGTTTGAAGACATATCTGGAAAAACATCAGATAAGCAACAAAGGAGCTCTGGAAGAAACATCAGAACCAAAAACTCAAATTGGAAAAACATCAGGAAGAGAAACATATCCGAAAAACCATCGGAAAAAATTCTGGAAAAACATCAGAGTCAAAGGGAATATCTGGGAAACCATCAGATAAGTTCTAGCAGATCATCAGAACAAAGACTCAATCTGGAAAAACATCAAGAAGAGAAATAAATCTGGAAAACCATCGAATAGATTCTGGAAAACCATCAGAATCAAAAGGAGTATCTGGAAAACCATCAGAAAGAGACGTATCTGGAAAACCATCAGAAAGAGACGTATCTGGAAAACCATCGGATAGATTCTAGAAAACTATCAGAATCAAAAGGAGTATCTGGAAAACCGTCAGATAAGAGACTCGATCTGGAAAACCATCAGAAAGAGACGTATCCGGAAAACCATCGGATAGATTCTAGAAAACCGTCAGATAAAGTTCTAGAAGAACATCAAAACAGAGACTCACTCCGGAAAACCATCAGAGAGAGACACAAATATAAAGGTGGTATCCAAGAATGGCAGTGGATAAAAAGGGATACCGGACATCCAATAATGGCTTTGAATGCAAGGTATAAACACAATATATGAGAAAAGTATTGAACCTAGGAGAAACAAACATATCTGGAAAACCATCGGATAAGAAAAACGTCATATCTGGAAGAACGTCAGATAGACACGACAACTCTGGTAGGTGCCAAGTAAATTGTACTTTGACCACAAGGTAAGGCATGGATAAAACACGACCTCGGGAGATATGCAAATGAGGATGAAACACCCATGTTATGCATATGTATGATATGTATATGTATATGAATTATGTTATGAGATATGATCAAATGCAAATGCAGATGTCGACGATAAGGCTCGACTCTTTGGATGAGATGACAAGACTGGAAGACTGATTACTTAACACGGAGATCAGTGTCATTCTGCTTGGAGACCAAAGATATTACTGCTGACCACATCTCTGCCACACTGGTAAACTGTATCAAGTTGATGGTCCTTGTAGCAAGGATGAAGAGCTGTCTAGGGATTCGAATAAGTAAGCTGCCCTAGATTACACCGCCTATTATAGATGAACTGATAATTGCTTCAACTTGTTTGATTCTGAAAATGACTACTTAACTGCACCCTCAGAAGGCTTGCCCCAGTCCGAGTCTTGAAAAAACTTTTGGATAAACCAAAATTGAGAAAACCTTGCCTTGAACAAATCTTGAATCCATTCTTAGACAGGATGTAAAAGGAACTTGCCCCTGAAAGGATCACTGACCAAGTTTCTCATTGTTTGAAAATTCCTTAGAGGAAAGGCAGTTTGCAAACAAAAATATTCATACGAACATGGTAATTCACAGTTCATGCAACTTTTGAAATCAAAATTATTTTGTGAAAGATGAAAAATAAATGAGTCGTTGGTCAGAACACGGTGGTTCAAGACGCTCAAAGTTTAAAACAAAGGTGTACTGCCAAAATAAATGATTCGCAAAGATCTTTTAGAGTCAGCTTACGCAACCTTGTTGTAGTACGCTTTCAAAATAACCTTGCTTCAATTAGGTCTTTTGAGGGTTGTAACATGGTCTGGTTCACGGTTTATGAAACAAAGGATAAAGGCTCAAAATTTATTTGTACCCACCCCATCTACGTGATAATCTTCAGTCCTACACTCAGTTAACTCATATTATGCATTCAGGTCCCCGTAGGTTAGGAATGACACTGATAATAGCAATGATAGTTCAGAAATCAATGACCTATGACAAGGCAGCCACTACTTCCCTATAACATTTGTTGTTCTGACATTGAGGATCTTCAGGGTAAAGATTTAAAGACCTCTTTTTATTATCCCTAACTTTTGCCTGAACTGTTTCTTGTGAAGATTTCAGTCAGCGGGATGCCCCAGTTTTGCATAAGTTTCCTTCATAGGTTTGGACTTAGCGGACTTTTTCTTTAGATTTTTTTTGAAGAAATGTGACTGCTTGGCCTAATGATCATGGTGAACCATCATCGGTGTTTTGGCTTAAAACATCTTCGATACTTACTTGTTGTGTACGAAGGAAAATTGTGAGTGCAACTTTTATATGAAAGGTGTATTGCAGGCACACACAACCAAGTTAACTGAGAACTACCTCTGCCCCAAGGTTAAGATTGCGGATTTTTGTAAAGAAAGAAACTCTAACTTCTAGGCTCAAAGGGGGTGACAAGAGGATAATTTCCTTATTTCTCCAGTGTTTGGGGATTGAAACAATGCCTTACATCGTCAACAAAGTTTGATTGAAAGCATACTGATAGCAGTTATGGGTATAACATTTTTGTCATCCTCCCTCCAATCTTTGCATATCAAAAATTTGGACAACAAGTAAATATTTGAAAGATAAAGCATAAAGATGCAAATAATAGATAAAATGAATTGAAATTGAAAGTTGCAATGCTCAGTTCTTTAATATAAAAGTACAAACATAATTCGAAAGCAAACAACTAATAAAATAAGGAAAGTATAAACAGCGAGAAACAACAGCCTAATGACTAAAATCAGTGAGCCTCCTGTACGGAACACAAATAATCCTCTGAGGTCAGACCGAAGCTTCACTTTTGATGCACTGGCAAAGGATTTTTCTGGACATTTGGAGGCTTATCCATAAAATCAAGTATTCCATCTCGCATCAACTCACGCACTCTAGCCTTCAGTGCAAAACAATGCTCCAAGTCGTGGCCTAGGGCACCCTCATGAAAAGCACACTTTAGATCAGCCCTAAATCCAGCAGGAGGAGGATTAGGAGGAGGTGGTAAAGCCCTTGTAGTGATCAGTCCCTGTCGAACTAGGTCAGGATATAGCTCTGTGTAAGTCATGGGAATAGGATCAAATTGATTCCTATTTCAATACTGGTCTTGTCTAATAACTGGACGTTGAGGAGCCTGAGCTGGCTATGGAGCAACAACAGGTTGAGATCCGTGTTGAGGCTTTCTTGATTCAGTCATGACAGCATTGGTCTGCTCGTCCTTCCTCTTATGCAAATTCCCATAGGATTTCTTTGCACCATTAGAAGATTCGGCGACTTTGGACACCTTACCATTTTTCAAACCTTCTTCTAACCTTTGGCCAATAGTCACCAGATCTATAAAGCTTGAAGAGACACTCCCAATCATCTTTTCCCAATAGAAAGAAGATAAAGTATCCATGAACATTCCTGTCAATTCTTTCTATGCTATAGGGGGTTCAACTTAGGAAGCTAACTCTCTCCAGTGCTGAGCATATTCTTTGAAAGACTCTTTTTCCTTCTAAGACATACTTTGAAGCTGACGACGATCGAGAGCCATGTCCAAATTGTATTTGTACTACTCCATAAAAGCATTAGCAAGATCCTGAAAGCAGTGGGCGTTGTTATGCTCTAAGTTCATGTCCCATTTGAGTGAAGCACCACTCAGACTATATTGAAAGCAATGGATGAGCAGCTTTTGATTGTTAGTGTAAGCTGCCATCTTTCGGAAGTACATGACTAGATGGGCTCTTGGACATGAGTGACCTTGATACTTCACAAATTCAGAAGTCTTGAACTTGGCAGGCAAAACAAGATCAGAAACTAGGTACATATTATCGGCATCAACATTGAAGAAATCAGTACACTCGACAGCTTGAAGTCTCTTGTTTATGATCTGAAACTGTTCACGGGTGATCTCAGGCTCAACAAAATCTTCTTGAACACCAGCAGCATTGTACTCATAAGGAGGATTCTCAAAGGGAGCTTGGACGGTCTGATTAACAGCGTGGACCACAGGTCTGGCCTCGGTAAGGACAGGAGCTTGAAAAATCGGTCTGATAGTTTGACCAATTGTAACAGCATATGCAATAGGTGGAGAGTAATTAGGAGGTAAACCGAACTCTGGCCAAGTAGAGGGCGGCAGTGGAACAGGAGGTGGATCAGCACCTGAGACTTCCTGAATGACGGTCCTCTGAGGTGGCTCTCCTCTGGAAATCAGTACTTGAAGCATCTCGGTAAGCCTAGTCACGTCTGCTTTCAACTCATCGATCTCCATTCGGACTTCCGCATTATGTTCCTCTTGTTCTGACATCTGGCGTCTATAGTTAGCTCTAGTCTGATATCTGTGTCGAGGAATCAGCTTGACGACTCAAAGGAACACTGGAAGATAAAGACAATTGGACATGAGAAACCGGGGGAAAAATGCAATGCAAGACATGACGTTAAGGCGATGCAATAGTTTCGAAAATTTCAACGGTCAATTGCAAATATTCCTTTTTAGGAAAGCTGAGAAAAAGTTTTAGGCTTTAAAATGTAGGACTTTTGAATTCGCAAAGGACTGTTGAATTCCTTGAAACTAGGAGTGATGTTTTATGAATGCCATGCACAAATATACACAAGCAAACAAAATCCTAGGTTAAAGGTATAATGAGCGGAGTCAAGGTCTTCCCTTCCCAAAGGTATGTACTATAGGTTAGTTGTACCTGCAGAACAAGGGTTCTAAAGAGGTGCCCAAAGTCATCAGTCGATCTTTTGGATATTATCAACTTTCCGACTGACTTGGGGGTTAATAATATTCTCGAGAGAATCTCTTTTGAGTGTAGTATCGCGTAGCAACTATTTTGGGACTACTCTCTCATAGTTCCCGCACTACGTCCTATATAAGGTCAAGGTGGTGTTAAGGTACTACGATCCCCAATATCACAGACTCCAATCGACAATAGTAAAAGTTTTTACGACTACTCATTCAACCAAACCATTTTCGAAAAGGGTCTCAACAAAGCGGTGATTCTCAAGTCAGCTTGGTTGAGACTCACTCTCGGCAAGCCTCGTCGAATATCTCACCTCCTATAATAATGTCACTCAATTCCGGGTGTAGAACTTATCTCACAACAAAGTAGATACCCCAAGCAAGGTACAATTATATATTATATACAAGCAATCAAATAATAAAGTAAATAGTAAAAACAAAACAAAATAGGGATAACCCTTAAAAGTTATGACTCCCCAGTGAAGTCGTCATTTTCTGTTGCGGTTAGAATATGATATCAAACTATTAATTAATTTGAATCGCATCTTTAGTTCACAACCGCTCTTTGATTTATCCGAAGGAAAAAGTCAAAAGAGGGAAAACTTAATTTTGCATCGTAAAGACAATGCGGTGAGAGATCTAGGTAAGAGGTTGGTTAAGCTTAGGGAAGGTATTAGCACCTTAAACTTCTGTAGCACTCTACATGAACCTTTTGTTTATTTTTACTATTTTGCTTTAATTATTTGCTTGAAGATATATACTGAGGTAAAGGTTAAGAGTGACTGAAAGATCTAAGGGTTAGTCCTAAGTTTACTCGGCAAGATTCGCATCTTGTGCCTACGTATCCTGGGTAGGGAATGGAATCAGAGTAATCATAGTTCCCCTTGAAATGGAGGTTAGAAACGTCTTGACTGTGGTCAAGGTTTCAATGGGGAATAAGCATTTCTTAAGGAAGCGTTTACGTGGATTCTTAAAACTCCTATTTTTACGTTGAATTCTTGAATTGAAATTAGGGTTGGAATTAGATGTTCCACGGCAGGAAACCCTAAAACAGAGTACGGAGACTCTTTGACCTAATGCTAGGGTAAAGGGTATTTTCGTCCACAGCGGGACACCTAGGCTATGAGGGTTTAAAATGGTTAAAGGGTTTGGGTTATTGACTCGGCGGTCAAACGGCTAGAGCTAATCCTTCGGAGGGACTCTAACGGTAAATTAATGCAAACATTTGAATATTATCATATGAAAACATTAAAAAATAAATAAAAAAAGCGGTAAAGAAAAGCATCGTGAAAATCACTCGCGTAAATTACAAGTTCCAAAAAGTGCAGAAATAAATGATTGCGACAACAACCTCGCAAGATTACAATTGAATAAAAAACAGTACGAACAAACAAAACATCAATAAGCTGCAACAAACAAACTACTGAGGGTTAGATGAAAAGTAAAACAGCTAAATCAAAACTTTATTTTTGAAAATTTTCTATTTAAAGGAAAGGTTAAATTTTTTTTTAATTTTGGGGTAAATAATAAAAACTTTAATCTAAATACTACAAAAATGCTTTTTAAAATGAAGAACGGTTTATTTTCCTTTCTTATCCTAAATTTATTAACACTAATTAATTAAGCTACAATTATGTGAATTATTATTATTATTAAAAAACTAATTAATTAACTGAAGGTTACGCTAACCATTCTTATTATTAGAAAAACTAATTAACTAAACTAACAACTATTTAACTATTATTATTATTATTAAAAAAACTGTAAAGTAATAAAGTAATAACTAAAAATAAAAACAAAATCCCAAACGACCAACACCAGAACGAAAGGCTATCATCTTTGTGTCTCATTAGGTTCTTTCATCTTCTTCTCCCCTACCCTCTTGTGCTACCATGGCCATGCTTGTAACATAAAAGCTTCGAAAAACTTCTTCTTTTCATGATGCATGTCCGATTTTTCCTCTATTTCTGAAACATAAACACTGATTAGTAAGTACGAAAGAAATTTTTCCTTACCCAAAGATGAACAATGATGCTCCGATCTGAGTTCATGCGGTGGTAGTGAGGCTGAGCTTCACGGTCGCTGCTCCGTAATACGTTGGCTTTGCGGTGATCTTCGGTTGCTTCAACACTTCTTTCCTCCTCTTCTTCTTTGGATCGAGGTGATAATGACGAATCCTGATGGACTCTCTGAACCTCGCTCTTCTTCTTTAAAGAACCGTCGCTCGTGTTTTTGTTCTCCGCCGTTTTTTTTTGTTCGTGATGAGGGGGCTTGTTAGATGCCCAATTGTGCTTATTTGAGCTATCAAATGTGGGCATCTTTCGCTCATTTTTGGTCTAATTTTGGTTCAAAACCGTCTTGCTTCTGTTGATTTGCGATATGATGTGAAATGCTCTTGGTCCTTTTAATTTGTGTGTTATTGTGCAGTATTTGAGCATGAAAGAGCAAAATTTGAAGACACAAGAAAGTTGACAAGAGAATCAAGAAAGAGCAAGAGAAAAAACATGTTCGCTAGGCAAACATCTGGCGAGTGTTGCAGCGAGTTGTTTGCTAGGCGAGCCCATAGCGAGCTGCTAGCGAACACTCCCAAATTTGGGAAGAATCAAAATGGCATTATTCACTGGCAGCGAGGCAGGTGGCGAAGGACTCGCTAGGCGAGCACCTAGTGAGCAAGTAGCGAAACATTCCAGAATCTTTTCCTCAGCCCTCGCTAGCATGTTCGCTAGGCGAGACTGTAGCGAACGTTCGATGTTAGCTCGCTAGGCGAATGAGGACGCGAGCGTGACAGGACAACAACTTTTTCTATATATAGCCCTTTGTACTTTTTGAACAGATATATATTTTTCACTTTGTTTTGCTGCATAAGAGATTTTGTGACCTAGAAACCCTCTATCTCTTATTTTCTTCATTTCTAAACATTAATCTACAAAAATAAGGTGGATTCTCATCCAAGTTGGATTCTTTGACTCAGATGTTCATTAACCTTCTTCCAAAACTTCTTTTGCAAGCTACCATGAGAATGAGTAGCTAAGTTCTTCATTTTGTCAAGGTTAGATGTAGGTGATCGTTACGCTTTGTAAGTATATGGATGATCTTCATTTGTAAAGTCTTGGATTATGAATATATGGTGAAAACCTTGCTTTATCTTTAACTCTTTGTGTTGGTTTATGATCGAAATATATTTTCCAACTCTTGACCTAGGTTTTCATCCTTCTATTTTCTTAAGCTAGAGATAGTTTTGAATGTTGTTTGTCATGAAAAATGTTAAACCTAAATGTTGTCATTTTGATAGATTGTGTGAGAAATCAACAATGGATCAAAACGGGAAAAATCACAATGTGAGTTAGAAATAATCACATTGGGAGGATGTTGTGAATGTGTTTATCATCTAAAGAAGTTTATGCATATTGTTGATCGGACATATACAAGCAAAGTGATTACCGAACCCTAACTTTGACAATCTTTATTAAATCGTAAAATCAATCTTTTACCACGATTCAGTACTTTTTATGCAAAGATACCGTTACTAAAAACCAAACCCCTTTTGTTACTAAAAAGTTAAGAACTCGATAACTGTCGAACTGCGGCAATATCTCATATTCCCTGTGGAGACGATAACAAAAACCCGACACTTTACCACTGTCAACCAACAAAATGGCACCGTTGCCGGGGAATAATGAATTGATATTGCGAGCATCGCAATAGTTGTTGAATTGTTAACTCTGGAATTTTTTGACTTGTGCTTGTTAATTTGTTTGGTTTAGTGTGCTTTCATTTTATGCGAGGGAAGATTCCTGAGGACCAATTTCTTTTTGATCCCGAGATCGAGAGAACCGCAAGGAGACTGAATAGCAGAACAAGATGGAGGAGGCAACTTGCTCGACAATGACAAGAACAAGGAGAAAGTTCTTCTACAACACCACCACCTCATTTCATACCTATCATGGATCCACCACCACCCCTTCCCGTTTCTACCCCGTGTATCAACAGTCCATGAAACACTGCTCAGTTTGCCGACCACACGGGAAGGCAAGCCGAGATGAAGACGGGAACTCTCAACTTATTATACGGAAGTCCATTCACCGGAATGGACCATGAAGACCCCTTTGCTTTCCTCACCAAATTTTACGAGATAGCATTAGCGGCGGGAGTTGATCAAGCTCAAGAGCTACCGTTGTTCAAAAGAATTTTTCCACATGCTTTACTCGGCAAAGCCAAAGATTGGTACTTGGACCAAACACCGGCGGTCATGACGGATTGGAACGTGTTGGAAGAGAAATTCATTGAAAGATTTTTCTCTCACAACCGGTTCATGGAATCCAAAACAACAATTTCTGTTTTTTCCCAAGGAGCCAATGAATCATTGAACGAGGCATGGGAGAGATTTAAATCCATGCTTTGAAAGTGCAAAGGTCATGGCTTTGATGAGTTGACGCAAATCCATATTTTCAAGAATGGCCTTCAACCAAATTGTAAGACTTTGTTAGATGCCACTTCGGGTGGTTCTTTGTTGTCTAAAAGCGCCAATGAAGCTACTGATATCATCAACCGTATGGCTCTAAATGACCTTCAAAGCCAGAGTAGAGGAAACACTTTGAAGAAACCGGGAGTGCTTGAACTTGGGACAAATGATGCTATCCTTGCACAAAATAAACTCATTTCAAAACAAGTGGAACTCTTAACTCAACAAATCAAAGAGATGAAAGATCCCTCAAAAGCTAAACAAATAGCTTGTTGTGAGCTTTGCAAAGGTGAACATGATACCGGATTTTGTCCACCTCCCGGGTTCGAAGAGGTAAACTATATGGAGAATCAACGAGACTACCAACCAAGGCAACAACAACAACAACCACCGTATCAACAACATTCTCAAAATCAACCACAACAACACTATCAACCAAATCAAGGGTACCAACCAAGGAGTAACTGATAACGAGAAAACGCATCGATTATATCGCTAGATTTCATTGACGTTTTATCGCGCATTCACCGTTTTAACACTCGATTTCTCGAGTTTTTCTTACTATTTTGCAGGTACATCGTTATGTGAAGCCGAATCATGAATTAAGAGAAAAGGAACAAAAGAGACCACAAGGAGATGAAGAAAGGCAGAAGCCTGCAAAAAGACTGCATAATTTGTTGCAGCCACGGTCGTTACAAGGGTGTCACGACCGTGACACCCCAATTTGGGCCATCACGACCGTAAGGGAGTGGTCACGACCGTGACACTTAAAATCCACAAATTACGAACGTGAAGACCTTGTCACGCCCGTGACAAGGATAAAACTTGGTTTTGACTCAGACTACGTCAAGGCACCACTGAAGACCACTTCTCCTCTTATTTCTCCTCAAGGCAGCACGTGAAGACGACTTCTCCCATTTTTGTTGCCACGTTCCAGCATTTCCTCAACAACTTCAGCAAGGCCCATGCAACAAGGGACCAAGAATCCAGCCCATTAAAGACTCTATAAATAGTACAAGCTCTGTGAACTCAAGGACAGACTTCATTATCCAAAATTCCTGCGGAAGCTCTGCCGAACTACCTTACGAACCAGCATTTCCATTCCAGCATTATTTTATTTTCTGTCTCGTTTTATTTGTATCCAAACCAACCGTATAACAATTTCCAACATTAGGGAATTATTATACATTTATTTGTTTCCAACCTTCAACATTCGTTCATTTTTAATTTCCGCCTACTCCGAGCTTTCCGGTCTGTGGAAGAAGGAGTCTGCTCAAATATTTGTTAATCAGGTTTTTCAATTTATTGCAATTTAATTTAATTATAATGTCTATTTATTTTCCTGCCATGAGTAAGTTATTATTTAATTCTATGTCTGGTTCAACCTCAATGAGTAGCTAAACACCTTAGGGCGGTATGTAGTTATAACAAACTTAACCGGTAAAATATAACCATAGGCTGAAAATAATTAATCACTTAACATCCTGGCCGATACTTTTTAATTGAAATAGACCTTTTCGTTACGAGAGTAAGAAAAGGGTATTAGGTTGGGTCAAGACCACGAGAGTGTGAGATTTTAACCAGATAGCTAAAGTTAGGCATTTAAATTAAACACAGCGAGAGCGCTTTAAGATAAATTAGAATTACTAAGTTTCCAAAAATTACCTCTAAACACTTATGGGCTAGCGAGAGCAGGCATAGGGCTTTAGGGATAAGATCTGATATAAGACCACGAGAGTGTGAGTTGAGGGTATTTAAACTAGTAATCTCTACCGAATAGATTAAGTGAACACCTTTATAAGCCTAGGTTAGATTGACCCACCTAAGTTAGTATAATTACATACCGACCGCCTTAGTATTATTTTATTAAAAACTTAATTCTAATTCCGCCTTTAATAGTCTTAAAAACCAACAACAATCGTGACAACCATTCGCCTTAGCTAAACTAGAAGTTCATCTAGCACTAAGTAACAATAGAATCCTTGTGGATCGATAATCTTAAATATTACTTCGATAGGCTGTGCACTTGCAGTAAGATACCGCTAGACGCATAAGTAGACACGTCTTCAGCCCATCAAGTTTTTGGCGCCGTTGCCGGGGATTCCTTAATTTAGTTACTAGTGCATTTAGGTAGCATTGTCTAGACTAAGGTATCAACTATTTAATTTAATCTAATCTCCGAGTGTATGCCAAGTACTCGCTCTAAAAGCGAAGACTTGCAACCTCTAATCCCTGAATCGGAGCGCTTCTTACACGTAAGAAGACGTATATTCGATTTCGAAAATAATTCCAATATTCCAGATCTTCAATTAGATCCGCCTAAACCAGTCGTAAAATCAGAAAACGCAGGGATGGCTGAAGAACAAACTCATCCACTCAAGTATTACGCTAATCCTTCGCAAGGTGAACCGCATTCAAGCATTGCAGCGCCGGCTATCAACCGAAATGATTTCGAACTAAAACCTTCGTTGATATCAGCCGTGCAACAAAATCAATTCGCCGGAAATCCTACCGAGGATCCGAATCTTCATCTTTCGATCTTTGTGCAATTTGCAGATACGTAAAAGCCAATGGAGTTACCCAAGAAGCTATTAGACTACGTTTATTTCCTTTTTCACTTCGAGACAGAGCAAGAGCTTGGCTTCAATCTCTGCCTTCGAACTCAGTAACTACGTGGGCAGAACTTAAGAAAGTTTTCTTGAATAGGTATTTTCCACCTAGCAAGACAGCCATGCTGAGAGCTCAGATCAACGGATTTAAGCAAAGAGAAAGTGAATCATTATTCGAAGCTTGGGAACGCTATAAGGATCTACTTCGACTTTGTCCACATCATGGGTTAATAGACTGGATGGTCATCCATACCTTCTATAATGGACTCTTGTACAACACAAGAATGACAATTTACGCTGCCGCGGGTGGTGCATTGATGGACAAAGAATATCGTGATGCCTATGCGCTTATCGAAAGTATGGCTCAAAATCATTACCTTTGGGGAAGCGAGAGAGTCGCAACTGAGAAACCAACAAAGGGAGGTATGTACGAAGTAAGTAGTATGGACCAAGTCAATGCGAAGTTTGACCAACTAAGCCAAAAGATCGATAACTTGGCCATAACACCTGCAGCCACCGTGGCTGCAGTAACACCTAACTGTGAGTTATGTGGAGTCCCAGGACACGAAGTTTCTGATTGTCAACTATTGACAGGAACTCCCACTGATCAAGTGAATTATGCTCAAGGAAACCCTTACTCAAACACATACAACCCAGGTTGGAAGAATCATCCGAACTTCTCCTATAAGAATAACAATGCTTATTACGCACCAGGTCAAGCACCAGCTACATCACCAGGATATCAAAAGACTGCTCCTAATATCCCTAGAAAATCGAACCTTGAATTGATGATGGAGAGCTTCATAGCTAGCCAATCTCAGACAAACAAGGACTTCTTAAACCAAAACATTCACACTAGTGAGCAGATTAAACAATTAGTGAGCAAAGTAGATGCATTAGCTACCCATAACAAAATGCTTGAAACTCAGATTTCACAAGTAGCTCAACAACAAGCACCTACTGCTGCACCAGCTGGAGTATTCCCTGGACAACCTCAACCTAATCCGAAAGGACATGCTAACGCTGTAATATTAAGAAGTGGCAAGGAACTTGACGGACCTACCGATCCAAGACTTGACAATCCAGCCATGTACCAAAAACCGGATAAACCGACTGAAGTGGTGAATGATCCAGAAGAAAAGGAAGATGAAAGTCGAGAGGTAGTGGAGAAAGAACAACCTTATGTGCCTCCACCACCCTATAAACCACCAATTCCGTACCCTCAAAGATTAGTAAGTTCCAAGACGACGGGTCAATTTAAGAAATTTGTCGAACTTCTGAAACAGTTGAATATTACTATTCCGTTTACAGAAGCAATTACCCAAATACCCTCGTATGCTAAGTTTTTAAAAGAAATCTTATCCAATAAGAAAAAGATAGAGGATAACGGAACAGTTACACTTACTGCCGAGTGTAGCGTCATAATTCAGAATAACATGCCTCCTAAGCTGAAAGATCCAGGAAGTTTCTCTATACCCTGTGTAATAGGAAAATTCGTCATTGACAAAGCTCTATGCGATTTAGGAGCCAGTATCAGTGTTATGCCCTTAACGATTTGCAAAAGGCTAGACATGGGAGACCTGAGACCAACTAAAATGTCTGTTCAACTAGCCGATCGCTCTGTTAAATATCCTGTAGGCATACTAGAAAACGTCCCAGTACGTATAGGACAATTCTACATTCCTACTGATTTTATAATCATGGACATCTCTGAAGACTCCACTACACCTATCATACTAGGAAGACCATTCTTAGCTACCGCCGGAGCCATAATAGACGTAAAAAGAGGAAAGCTAACCTTTGAAGTAGGTGAAGAGAAAGTTGAATTTGTTTTAACACAATTCTTACAATCACCAGCTATAGAGGATACATGCTATCTAATGGACGTAATTGACGAATGTGTAAGAGAAATGGAACTGAAAGAGACCACTTATTCTGAAATAATGAAAATTCAAATCCCTCCGATTTTCGAAGATGATAATTGGCGAAAACCGTATCAGGATGATAGTCTAAGCGAAAGTTTAGCACTTACACCGGATCCCATGCCAAGTAAAGATAAACCTACATTAGGATTAAAAGCTTTACCTAATAACCTAAGGTACGAATTCTTAGACGTTGAATGTAAAAGACCAGTTATAGTAAATTCCAGTTTAGGAACTACAGAAACAAAGAAACTTTTAGATGTCTTGAAGAAATATCCAACTGCATTAGGATATAACATATCTGATCTCAAAGGAATATGTCCTTCAGTTTGTATGCATCGTATTCTGCTAGAAGAAGATTGCAGAACCTCCAGAGAATCTCAAAGAAGAATTAACCCAACCCTTAGCACTGTAGTAAAAGAAGAAGTCAAGAAATTATTAGATGCCGGAATAATATATCCAATCTCTGATAGTGAATGGGTTAGTCCAATACATGTAGTGCCAAAGAAAGGAGGTATCACTGTTGTGAAAAACGCTCAAGGCGAATCGATATCGCAAAGAGTAGTGACGGGATATAGAGTGTGCATAGATTATCGTAAACTAAACAAAGCCACTCGAAAAGATCATTTCCCACTACCTTTCATAGATCAAATGTTAGAACGATTAGCCAAGCATTCTTACTTCTGTTATCTTGACGGGTACTCAGGATTTTTCCAAATCCCTATCCATCCTGATGATCAAGAGAAGACTACATTCACATGTCCTTATGGAACATTCGCTTACAGGCGAATGCCCTTTGGATTATGCAACGCTCCTGCAACCTTTCAAAGATGTATGATGTCAGTCTTCGCAGATTTTATAGACAACATCATGGAAGTGTTCATGGACGACTTCTCTGTATGCGGGCAAAGTTTTGAAGGATGTTTATCGAACTTAGAAATGGTGTTAGAAAGATGTGTAAAAGTAAATCTCGTGCTTAACTGGGAGAAATGTCATTTTATGGTCAACGAAGGAATAGTGTTAGGTCATGTAATATCGGACAAGGGAATTGAAGTTGATAAAGCTAAGATTGAAGTAATAAAAGATCTTCAACCCCCTAAACCCGTTCGAGAAATACGAAGCTTTTTAGGACACGCCGGTTTTTACCGACGATTCATCAAAGATTTCTCGAAAATTACTAAACCTCTTACTGGTTTATTAATGAAAGACGCTGAGTTCATATTCAATGAAGATTGTCTTAAAGCATTCGAAACTCTAAAAACAGCCCTCATCACCGCACCAATCATGCAACCCCCTGACTGGAGATTACCTTTTGAAATCATGTGCGATGCGAGTGACTATGCTATAGGCGCAGTTCTGGGCCAGAGAAAGGAAAAGAAACTCCATGCGATTTACTATGCCAGTAGAACCTTGGATTCTGCCCAGATGAACTACGCTACTACAGAAAAAGAATTGCTAGCAGTTGTCTTCGCGCTTGACAAATTCCGCTCTTACCTAGTTGGAGCGAAAATAATCATTTACACAGACCATGCTGCTATCCGATATCTATTAACTAAGAAAGATGCTAAACCAAGACTCTTAAGATGGATTTTACTCTTACAAGAGTTTGATCTAGAAATAAAAGATAAGAAAGGTACTGAGAACGTCGTAGCGGACCATTTATCTAGAATAGAAGGTATTAAACCCGAACAAGTGCCGATTAACGATGATTTTCCGTATGAACAGCTGATAGCACAAATAGGAAGCGACCTAGCTCAGTTAGATATAAATGAACCAGAACCCATGGAAACATTACAGACAACTGTAGGACTGCCATGGTACGCTGACATTGTCAACTACCTAGCCACAGGAGCTCTTCCACCCGATCTAACCTATCAGCAGAAAAAGAAATTCTTTCATAACCTGAAACATTACTATTGGGATGAACCATTATTGTTCAAAAGAGGACCAGATGGAATCTTTCGCCGATGTATTCCCGAAGAAGAAATAGAAGATGTCATTGCTCAATGCCATTCATCTCCTTATGGTGGACATGCAAGCACTTCCAAGACTTGTGCAAAAATCCTGCAAGCCGGCTTATTCTGGCCTAATCTATGGAAGGATGTCCACATCGCCGTTATAAATTGCGACCGGTGTCAACGCACTGGCAATATTTCAAGAAGAGATGAAATGCCCCAAAAGGGAATTTTAGAAGTAGAAATCTTCGACGTCTGGGGAATAGATTTCATGGGACCATTCCCATCGTCTTTCGGTAATAATTACATACTCGTAGCTGTTGACTATGTCTCGAAATGGATTGAAGCCATAGCTTCTCCTACAAACGATACACGAGTAGTAATAAAGCTTTTCAAAAATATAATCTTTCCCAGATTTGGTGTGCCTCGACTCGTCATAAGTGACGGTGGCTCGCACTTCATTTCAAAAATCTTTGACAAATTACTATCTAAGTATGGAGTAAGACACCGTGTGGCTACACCATATCACCCACAGACAAGTGGACAGGTCGAAGTCTCAAACAGAGAGATTAAACAAATCTTAGAAAAGACTGTCGCCATATCTCGGAAAGATTGGTCATCTAAACTTAATGAAGCTCTATGGGCTTATAGGACCGCTTACAAGACACCCATAGGTACTACACCTTTCAAACTAGTTTATGGAAAATCTTGTCACCTCCCAGTAGAACTAGAACACAAAGCTTATTGGGCGATCAAAACTCTCAATCTAAACTATAATGCTGCAGGAGAAAAGCGAATCCTAGACATTAACGAATTAGAAGAATTAAGGTTAGATGCGTATGAAAATGCTAAGATATATAAAGAAAGAACTAAGCGATGGCATGATAAACGCCTATCTAGGAAAGAATTCAGTGTGGGAGACGTTGTACTCCTCTTTAATTCAAGACTTAGGCTCTTTCCTGGAAAATTAAAGTCTAGATGGTCAGGACCCTTTGATATAACTAAAGTATTCCCAAGTGGAGCAATAGAAATTAAGGGTAAGAATAGTGAACCATTTATAGTAAACGGACAACGTCTAAAATACTATCATAAAGTTGAAAATAGAGATTATGCGAATAATCTAAAGCTTTTAGAATTGTCCACTAACTCCCCTGATTAATCTAAACCTAAGCATTACGTCAGGCTTTTGACAATAAAAACAACGCTTAGTGGGAGGCAACCCATTTACTTATTTACTTATTTTAACTATTCTTTTCTTTTAGCACATTGTTATTTATCGTTTTTACTATTTGTTTAAATTGTTTTGTCAGTTTTATTTTACATTACTATTATCGCCATTACATTAAGCATTTCATTTTCTTATTTTTATCTTAAATCACTTTTTACAGATTTTCTAAAGTCTTTTCCACTGATTTGTTTTCCCCACATTTGTACTGACCATGGCTAACCAACCAATTAACTATATGGAAACCAAATTTAGAGGTAGGAACCAAAGAATGAAGTTCGAAGAGTTATCACAGAGGCAAATGGATTTGACCCTGTACCCAGATGATAAGACTATGGAAACCCTAGGTATTCATGATAGTGTCATGTACTTGTTCAACCGACTCGGATGGGAGAATGCATTGATCCAACATAAGTTTGCGACTTACCGCGAGCTTACCCTTGAGTTCCTTAGCTCCTTACTTTACCTACCTGAGTGCGGTTTTGGATTTAGGAAAGGATTTATTAGTTTCCTCCTATTTGGAATAGAATATGACTTTAACCATGAAGAACTAGCTGACTTGCTAGGATTCCCTAGTGGACCATTTGCTTTTACTACCACACAGGTAATTTTGATGGATGTGGAGCTAGATTTCTTTTGGGGAACTCTAACCGGAAACTACCACCCTGAACCAAATGACATGAATAATGATGAGATCCATAATCCTGCTCTCCGTTACTTCCACAAATTCCTTGCCCACACCTTCTTTGGAAAAGAAGAAAACATTACCGGAGTTTCTAAAGATGAAGTATTTATTATGTCATGTTTCACTAATGGACAGTCTGTTAATGGTGTACCTTTCATGATGCAAACCTTCACCCGCATCCAAGAAGAACCTGAATTACCTATATTAGTAGGAGGTCTTGTAACCATGATTGTTGATGCCTTAGGACTTAGGTACCAACTGGACAGGTGCAACCGTCTAGGAACAATCCGCCCTATGAATCTTAAATTCTGCTTCAATAGACATATCATAAGGAATTTAGCACGCCCACCTTTTGAGTACCTAATCCGGAACGAAGTAGTAACCCTGTTCACATTGCCCAATCATGCTAGAGTAAGTGTTCACAATAAGGATAACTGGCTTTATGAGTTAAACCCACCTGATTATCCAGCTACTCCTGAAACACCTCAGTCTCACAGGATAATAGATGATATAATGACCGCTGTTGAAACTGACCCTGAGACACCTCCTGGATACCATGACATTGACCCAACTGACAAAGTTCATGAAACCCCTGGAGCGAATCAAGGAGACCATGCTAACAACTTACAAAACATCATGCACACTCTCAATGCCTACCAAACTGACATTAATCTATTCAAAGAAGACATTAAGAGCATGCGATTGGACATTATAGGATTGACTGACATGGCCTGCGAACAATTCTATCATTTGGACTCCGCCATCGAAGACCTGAAGAAACTCCTTTGAAACGGCTATAAGTGATTTAGTTTATTTTTTTCTCATTATTTTTTCTCATTATTTTCGTTTCTAGTTAAATTTATCTTTCGCAACAATTTCATAACATAATTTCCGTTTTTGTAATTTCATTTTTTTATGCAATGCACTTTTAATTTCAATTATTTCTCCATTTTTAGCAACTTATATTTTTTCTATATACTGTTACGCCTGAATTATTTCATGTATACAATCTCTAATGCAAGTTCGTAGAATACTGTGTTGCAAATTCTATACAATATGGTGTGTATTTAATATAAGTGTTACTAAATAAAATAAATTATTATTAATTTATGAATAACGTGAGAAAATGTTTCTTTCTGGGAATTATTCAGCAAAGCATGCCTCACGGTCGTCACACCTAACTTACGATCGTGACGTGCTCATTTAGCGTGTCACGACCGTCACGCCCCTGTCACGACCGTGACTACCTCTATTACAGGAATCGTGAGAAACAGAACTGTTTCTCATCGTGTCTCCTCTTCTTCTTCCTCCATAACCTACCCAAAAACTACCCATTACTTCCCTAACCGCCGTAACCTCCCCATTATCCCCATTAACCCCACATTCTCATAACCCATCTCATTAACACCCTCCCTTATTCCACCCGAACATCTATCTCCCTCATTCTACCATTTTTCTCAACACCTCACAAAAACCTTCTTCCCTCACTCTTCACTCTTGCATGCTATGGATTCCATCACTTTTAGAGAAGGTGAAGCTGGAGTAACCCAGAGAGACCGTTTCATCCGCTTCCAAAACAGCGGCGTGCAACCTACCCGCTACATTGCCACTGACTGTCTGCGAGAACTCGGAATGCTCGCCAGCGTTCAAAGCCTACTGCAAAAGGTCGGTCTGTGGGATCTCTGTCATCAACCTCAGCCCACTTTCGAACTTCTGACGCTGGAGTTCCTAAGCTCTTACAGTTACATTACCCCTCCCGGTTCCCAGAGTCAGCTTACCGGCATCGTAACATTCAGATTGCACGGCCAAGAGTTCAATCTCCCGCAAACCAGGATAGCCGAGTTGTTAGGCTTCGATCACGGCACTGAAGCCCACCGTCGCGTGCCCGATAATTTTAGTGAACAAGCATTCACTCTGTGGCACGACCTAACCAACACCCGTGCATCCACCTTCCAGAGCCTCAACGCCACACACATCCACAACCCGGCGATCCGCTATTTTCACCGGGTCATCTGCAACACAATCTTCGCTAGAGAAAGCAACCACAAGCTCAACTCCAAGGAGCTTCTGTTCTTATACTGCGCTCTTCATGACGAGCCGATCAACGCCTATCTAGGCGAGGCTCCTCCCCGTTCTTCATAGGCGGAATTGTCACCGCCCTCGCCATTCAGTTGGGGCTTGGTGACGCGCTCGTTAATCAGCCTCACCTAGCCGCCGAATTCCTGACCAAGAGCTACTGCAGGTCCGCCCACCTGATCGCGCAGCGAGAGGATGGCAGGTATAGCCCTGTTGTCAATGGCACCATTTTCCACCACATCACTCTGCCGTCCCGCACCCGCATCGACCCATCCAACCGAGCCAACTGGCTCTTTGTTTTACCTGCTGCTGCCGATCACGTCCCGGTTCATGATGATCAGGCAGACGCTCCAGTGGACGAGATGCAGGACGCTATGGACGCAGATGAGCCTGTCCAGGATATCCCAAAGACATCTACCCGACAGCCCCCTGCTCCCGCAGTTACACTTGAGGAAGTCCTCCTTGCGATTCATCAGCAGAACCAGATGAACGCCGCACTGGAGCGACGACAGAAGGCGCAGTATGATGCTTTACTCGGCACTATTGCTGCAAACCAGGAGGCCACTAATGAGCGGTTTGGAGAACTTTTCGGCGAGCTAGAAGCGCTCCACGTTAGCATTACTGCTACCTCCGGCACCGGTTCTGATCCCGACGCGACTCCCTCCAAACGCCGCTCTCGCACCAGAGGCCGAGCCCGCGGTCCTCAGCAGCCGTAGTTTACTTTTCTGTTTGTTTTTCGTTTTAGTCTTGTACTGTATTTGTACCGCATTTATATCACAACATTGAGGACAATGTCTGATATAGTGTGGGAGAGGTACTTTTCATTTCAGCACTTTTTCATTTCGTTGTACTTTCAATTCCGTTGTATTTCTTTTAGCAAATTAATGAAATGAGCAAACCTGTGCGCTATTTTCTTTAATTTCGAGCTTTCCCCGATTATTAAGCTATACCAGAAAAATCTTTAATTATTCGCATTACCCGACTTACCTACGGAATTGTAACTAGGAAGCCGAGAACGATTAAACAAGACCAATACAATCTTGACATCTTGGACTCTCTACTTAAGCAATTCCATCCCGATCACCATTGCGAGTACACCTTTAGTTTCAGTTCAAAAGTAACCCCCAGTAGTTTATACTAGCAGTCAGCACCGTCTGAACACAAACCACGTGGGGAGCCGATGAATATAAGCGTTTGATGCCTAATCAATAATGATCCTTCATATCTCGATGCAAAATGAAAAGAAATTGCACCAAAGTACACGGTCGCAGATAAGAAACGAGAAATATGAGAAGGAATCCGTTTCGAGTTGGTTCAGAGGTACTGGTTCTGAACTCGGTAGGGCGTACTACGGCTCGATCCCCCACAACCTCCGAATGGGATAAAACATGAAGGGTTACCACACTCGTGTACCAGACCCCGTGCTCAAAAAGGATCAAAATCGCTAACCGGCTACTCCACTACGTGCGTGCTAAGGCAAAGGGCTTAATGTGACTGCGCTAGAACGAAACCGGGCGAAATAAGATCGAAAAACTCTAGGTGAAATCGTAATGTGATTGCCGATTGTTTCGTTTGACGGGAAGTCGATGATATAGCTTGTTTCTTATGTCATTAGTGTATCGGTAGTATTCTATCAAAGTACCGGACTATCCGACAAAACGATCCACCGTACGGTTTGTTATGAGTATGCGTGAATAAAATTTGTGTCCGCCGATTTTCAACCGACTATTTGCTTGAGGACAAGCAAAGGTTTAAGTTTGGGGAAGTTTGATAACGAGAAAACGCATCGATTATATCGCTAGATTTCATTGACGTTTTATCGCGCATTCACCGTTTTAACACTCGATTTCTCGAGTTTTTCTTACTATTTTGCAGGTACATCGTTATGTGAAGCCGAATCATGAATTAAGAGAAAAGGAACAAAAGAGACCACAAGGAGATGAAGAAAGGCAGAAGCCTGCAAAAAGACTGCATAATTTGTTGCAGCCACGGTCGTTACAAGGGTGTCACGACCGTGACACCCCAATTTGGGCCATCACGACCGTAAGGGAGTGGTCACGACCGTGACACTTAAAATCCACAAATTACGAACGTGAAGACCTTGTCACGCCCGTGACAAGGATAAAACTTGGTTTTGACTCAGACTACGTCAAGGCACCACTGAAGACCACTTCTCCTCTTATTTCTCCTCAAGGCAGCATGTGAAGACGACTTCTCCCATTTTTGTTGCCACGTTCCAGCATTTCCTCAACAACTTCAGCAAGGCCCATGCAACAAGGGACCAAGAATCCAGCCCATTAAAGACTCTATAAATAGTACAAGCTCTGTGAACTCAAGGACAGACTTCATTATCCAAAATTCCTGCGGAAGCTCTGCCGAACTACCTTACGAACCAGCATTTCCATTCCAACATTATTTTATTTTCTGTCTCGTTTTATTTGTATCCAAACCAACCGTATAACAATTTCCAACATTAGGGAATTGTTATACATTTATTTGTTTCCAACCTTCAGCATTCGTTCATTTTTAATTTCCGCCTACTCCGAGCTTTCCGGTCTGTGGAAGAAGGAGTCTGCTCAGATATTTGTTAATCAGGTTTTTCAATTTATTGCAATTTAATTTAATTATAATGTCTATTTATTTTCCTGCCATGAGTAAGTTATTATTTAATTCTATGTCTGGTTCAACCTCAATGAGTAGCTAAACACCTTAGGGCGGTATGTAGTTATAACAAACTTAACCGGTAAAATATAACCATAGGCTGAAAATAATTAATCACTTAACATCCTGGCCGATACTTTTTAATTGAAATAGACCTTTTCGTTACGAGAGTAAGAAAAGGGTATTAGGTTGGGTCAAGACCACGAGAGTGTGAGATTTTAACCAGATAGCTAAAGTTAGACATTTAAATTAAACACAGCGAGAGCGCTTTAAGATAAATTAGAATTACTAAGTTTCCAAAAATTACCTCTAAACACTTATGGGCTAGCGAGAGCAGGCATAGGGCTTTAGGGATAAGATCTGATATAAGACCACGAGAGTGTGAGTTGAGGGTATTTAAACTAGTAATCTCTACCGAATAGATTAAGTGAACACCTTTATAAGCCTAGGTTAGATTGACCCACCTAAGTTAGTATAATTACATACCGACCGCCTTAGTATTATTTTATTAAAAACTTAATTCTAATTCCGCCTTTAATAGTCTTAAAAACCAACAACAATCGTGACAACCATTCGCCTTAGCTAAACTAGAAGTTCATCTAGCACTAAGTAACAATAGAATCCCTGTGGATCGATAATCTTAAATATTACTTCGATAGGCTGTGCACTTGCAGTAAGATACCGCTAGACGCATAAGTAGACACGTCTTTAGCCAATCAGTAACTATCACCATAACCAAGGTTATGGGGGTGGTAATTCTAGCCGTCAAAATCCTTATCAACCTCAACAACCGCCGGTCGTAACTTCAAAATTGGAAGATACATTGACACAATTCATACAATTATCAATGGCTAATCAAAAGAGCAGCGACGCGGCAATCAAAAATCTTGAAACTCAAGTTGGACAACTTGCTAAGCAACTAGCGGAACAACAATTCAGACCTTCTTTTTCGGCGAACATGCAAACAAACCCAAAGGAGCATTGTAAAGCAATCACGACGAGACGTGGAAGGGAGTAGGTTAGTGAGAGTAAAAAAAGAGAGGATGAGAGAAAAGATGAGGAGAAAAAAATTGATGAAAGAATTAATGGTGAAGTTAAGGAGGAAAGTGAGGAAGAATTTGAAAATAATGAAAAAAAGGTTGAAGTTGAAAATAAAGAAAGTGTATAAGTAGAAAATGATAAGAGTGAAAAAGTGAAGAAGAAAAAAGAGCGGAATTCTAGAGCATCTAGAGGAAAGGAGGTAGTGAGCACTACTCCGGTCCAAAACTTACCATATCCACATGCTCCATCTAGGAGGGAAAATGAACGGCATTACGCCCGGTTCATGGATATTTTTAAACAACTCCAAATCAACATCCCGTTTGCCGAATCTTTGGAGAAAATGTCAAAGTATGCCAAGTTCATGAAAGACATACTAACTAAAAAGCGGAGGTATACGGAACCGGAAACAATTGTTCTTGATGCTAGTTGTAGCGCCATCATCCAAAGGACTCTTTTGAGAAAAGAGGTTGATCCGGGTAGAGTTACTTTGCCGGTTACTATCGGTGATGAATATGTCGGAAAAGGGCTAATTGATTTGGGGTCAAGCATTAGTTTAATACCTTTGTCTATTGTGAAAAGGCTTGGAAACATTGAAATGAAAGCCATACCGATGACGTTGCAATTGGCCGATAAGTCGACTACCCATCCTCATGGGTTAGCTCAAGACGTATTGGTTAAAGTCGACAAATTCTTCTTTCCGGTTGATTTCATTGTGATTGACATGGAAGAGGATGATGATACTCCGCTAATCTTAGGCCGAACTTTCATGAAAACCGCTCGAATGATGATTGATGTTGATGACGTTTTGATGAAAGTGCGAGTACAAAATGAAGAAGTCACTTTTGATCTTTTTGAAGCTATGAAGCATTCAAAGGATAATCGTGATAGTTTCCGAATTGATGTGGTTGAAGAAGCAACATTGGAAGTATCTAAGCATATTCATGTGACCTCACCTGTGGAATTAGCCCTTGATGACTCTTTTGAAGTTTTTACAATAGAAGAAGAGCAAGCTCTTGAGGAATGTTTATGGGAGCTTAATAATTTTAAAGAGTTGCAACCATGGGAAGTCGAAGAGGAAGTGTTGAAAAAGGAGGTCTGTGGCACCCTAAAATTTGCTCAACCTATTTCATTTGATTTATGTTTCAATTGCATTATCATTTACATAGTAAATCATGTACATAATCTAATCATTTGCATAACATAGCATAGCAAGTCATCCAACAGGGGATTAAGTGCCATTCTTATCTAAAGAAGCACATCAAGGGTTTTTATGCAGGCTTAAGGCCATCCAAGTCATCAAGAAAGGGGTTGAAGCTTTGAGAAGTTTGAGGGTCAACTAGTGGATTTCTCTCCTAATCTGAGGTGTATTGATGGTCATCAATGAGATGTGAATTGAGGGTGCGGAATGTGTACCAAGCTTATGAGATGTCCATAGGGTCATATTGAGATAAGACAAGTCATTGATTCAAGTACAAAAGCCACAGTTGAAGTGCAGTCAACTAGGGTTTCATCTAGGTTAACCCTAGGCCAACCCTAGGTCAACTGAGTGATTAAAGGGCATAAAGGATTAATTGAAGGATGTGGGATTCATGAATTGATATGTGGATACATGTGTGGTGTTGTTCCAAGGATAAATCAAAGAGAATCGAGAGGAGGAGGAGTTATTAAATTAGGGTTTCAGTGTAAAATCCCCTAATTTAGGCCTCACTTCCAAGCCAGATAAGTCAAAATGCAAGTTTCAAATGAAGTCTTGGTCAACATTAAACTTGTAGAGCCTTTCAATAGCTTTAATTTGATTACTAGAAGTCTTCAAGGAGATTTGTAGAACCTAAGTTATGGTTCTTGCAAGTTATGGGTCATCAAAGGACACTGAAATTTATCTGTGAAAGTCACTTGACTTCCAAGAAACTTTTTCCTATGAAGGAGTTTTCAAATGGATTCCTGGACAACATAAGAGTTGTATATCTTGATATTAGCTTTAATTTTAGTACTAGAAGTCCTCAAGAGGATTTGTAGAACTCAAGTTATGGTCTTGGCAACCCAGGGGTATTTTGGGTATTGATGATTACAGGTCACTTTTCAACATAGGTCAAAATCTCCATCTTCCACTCCTCAAATGGAAAAATGTTCAACATGAGATGTGTTTAAAATGATGTTTTTGGGCTAGATAAGAGGTCATGAGAACTTGGAATGGCTTGTTTCACAAAATCACAAAAATGGCCTAAAATAAGGGTGAATTTTAAATGAACCAAGGATGAAAATTGGGATTTTTGATCTACAAATCCAAACCAAGCCATATGACATACCAATTTGATGGGAAAACAAATTTTGAGAACATTGACATTGCCACATTTTTTAGTTAAGGGTTAATTCAATGACTTGCTTTGTAAAGGGGTTACTTACATCATAAGGCACATATGCAAAACCACTTTGTAAGGCATAACCAAGGCTCTAGTGAATCCTAACACATTCAATTTGTCATTAGGAGAGAATTTGGGTCAGAATGGGGTGCAAATGCAAGCTTGAAACTCAGCTACCATAGGAGAATTTCTCATGACATTTTCAAGAGCAAGAGATGGTGAATTTCTCATTAGAGCTGTCCAGAAGTTTCTAGATTGATCCTACACATTCTATATAAGGATTAGAAGAGGTTCAAAGCATTGGTTGGTGAGAATTGAGGGAGAAAAGAGAGATTGAGTTCTGAATTTTTCATTTGCAATTCAGATTCGGTTACACACATTCCATCAATTTCAATCCAAATTCTTGATTGCATTAGCTTCCTCTAGTGCTGGTGAGTGATTTCAGATCAAATCCAAGGCAGAATTGTGGAGGAATCGTGTGTTAGCGTTTGAACTTCTTCACCTGCAACTCAAGATCGGATTCCAAGATTCAAGCCATTTCAATTCCTTTTGTTGCATACAGAAGCTACATTTGGTGCTAGTGAACGAATCTGGAGAGTATTGAGGGTTGATTTTAAGGTTTGATCATTCTGTTCACACGATTTTAGCAGGTATGTAAACTTCAATCCATGGCTTGATATGTGCATGATCTTTAGGTTTCAGGTGGTTAGATAACATGTAGATGATTGTAGGAAGCTTTCTGGTAGCTTTTGGTTAGGTTTAGAGACAATTAGGAGATGACTCAAATTCTGTTCATGCTGATATCTTCGTGTTCTTGAGGATAGAATCATAGTGTGATAGTTAGAATTGATCAGGTTGAGATGGTGAAGAGTTTATACCAATTAATTTTAGGTTTGGTGAGTTTTGATTCTTGACCAAATTCTGGTGATTCAATCGTATTTGGAGGAGGAAAGGGATTTAAGGATCATGAGTAGCATGGCTAGATTGCTGGTGAAATTCTGAGTGTATTAGAGCATCTAAGTTTGGTTGTTGATGAAGAATTGAGGATTCACGAATTGAGGAAGATGAAGGTTCATACTCTGTTTCCATGGCATTTTTGTTTCCCTCCAAGTTTCAAAAGGTTGAAGACAACCTGTATGCCCTAGGATCTCAAATGGACTTTGACCAAAAACCATATCCCACGGCCAGGATTAAATGCTCATTTGTGAAGGAAGCTGATAGTAAGTGAAACGCACCGTTTCACTTACTAGGTGACAATGGGCTTAAGTGACTTAGTGTTATCCCCACCCCCTTTGATAAGCCCAATAGGATTTGTACTGAATTTCATTGCTATTCTTACCACGCTTTTCTCAATTTTCTTTCTATTTTTTCATGTTATTTTCTGATCAGTATGGGCTTATGCGCGCATTTCTACGCACACCCCCATATGAGCCCATATGTGGATTTGCATTGTCTTTTATTGCTATTCAACACACACGCATCTCCATTTTCTCTTATTTTCTCATATTTTCTTCATTTCATTTAGGTCCTTGAAAAAATCATAATAAATTGAAAAATAATTATTTTTAGATGGGAATTTTTTCCTCATTTTCATCAAGACATCTAGAAAATTATAAAACAATAAAAATGTCATTTCATGCATTTTTCTATTTCTGGTGCATTTTACATTTAATTGCTTTTTATTTTACTTTCATTGTGTATATCCAACTTGCTGAATTTAGTATGATCATTTCACTTTGATTTTTAGTGTAATTCTTTTTGCTATAGTTAGTATAAAGTATTAGGTTCCCCTGGAATTTTATCACATTTTTGTGATTTAATTTAGGTTAGTTTTGAACAATAAACTTTGGGGTGCTAGGATTAGGGTTTACCTTGACATAGGTACATTTCAACACATAGTTTTGGGGTTTTAAGATTGATTTAGGTCTTAGGGTTTATATGGGGTATAGGGTACCTAGTTAGGGTCCCTTATAAATTAATCTAGGATTTTATGATGAGTATTTCTATTTTATTTGATTTTTGCAAATTGGTTGTTATTGGTGTGCTTCCCCCTTGGGATGTTGTTTGTTTGTTGGGTTTTGGGCATTTCAATTGGGTGTTGGGCTTGAGTATTGCTTGTTGGAGCTCATGAAGACCTTGGAGATGCTTGGAGACAAGGGGATATAGCTTGGAGCATGAATATCCTCTTCCTTGAAGATTGCTTTTGAAGACTTAGGAGATAGGAGATATAGGGAGAGCTTTAGAGTAGACTGATTTCTTTTGTCAAACATAGAAAGCTTCTTGTGCCTCTATTCCATCCTATGACACAAGGTCCCTCAAAGAAGTTCCATCTCTCCTTAGGAGGGATGTAGAGCAGGCTTTGGTTGGGTAGAACCTTGAGGATATATTTCACTTGCTATGTTAAGATCTTAGTGATTTCCCTGGGTTATCATTAAGCCTCTTAACATTCCAACTTCATGTATTAAGTTGATTCTCTCCTGTGAGTGTTTACCCTGAAGATGGAAGCCTATTGGGGAATGAAGTTCATTAGAGATTGGAAAAGATGAAGCTTGTGCCTGTCAAAGCTGGATATCTGTTGAGAGCTAGGATTTTGCTGCCAGTTGAAGCTGTTTGTTTGTTGGGGTTTAGTGCTTGCTAAAGATGGAGATTATTGGAGATAAGAGCTTATCTAAAGCTTGGGGATCATTGAAGGGTGAAGAGTAGGGTCTTGCTGGGAGAAGTTGTTACTGTCAACCTTGTTGCTGTTGATCAACTGTAGTCGTCAGAGCTGTTACTGTAGAAGCTGGTGTTGCTGTCAGAGCTGGTGTTGGATTTTATTTTCTTTTTCTGTATTGTTTGTTGGCTTGTTCAGTTGACCCCTTAGGTTTGAAGTGAAGCTGTTTCACTTTGCCTATTGTTTTCCCAGGTTCGAGGTTGAGTGGGACTCCCTTGCCTCGCTTGTACTGCTGCATCTCATGCATTTTACTGTTTACTGTATATCTGCTGTTTCTTTTCTGTTTATCCCCTAGGATCTCTGATTTCCTCTGTGCAGGAGGGAATTATGGCAGACATTAGGTTGTAATCCATGCATGATAACATTAGGGTAGTTTTATTCCCATTTCAAACCTTAGGTTTTTAGAGTTCTTTCTCTTTTATCTCAAAGCAATTCAAAAATACAGTAATAAGGTTAATCGATGTCGTGCGTTACGAGCCTTAAGCTATTTGAGAAAGGTTACTGGAGGGTCACTCTTCAGTAATCTGATTACTTAGTGTGTTACCCCTAGGGTGACATACGACGTAGTCACTCTAAAATCATAGTCTCTAGTGCGTCAGAGGTTGCAAACACCAGAAAAAACAGTTCTTACGTAAAAGACTGAAACAAACATCAAAGTGTCATTTTTTTTCCGTTGGGACCTGTAATCAGGAGAAAACCTTTTCAGAAAGATAAAAAACAGTCAGACAAATCTGTGTCTTCCGTAGCCGAACTACGTTTGCTCTGATCTTTCATGTTGTGTGAAAGTACGTAGGCATAGGATGCTGTATCCTAGCGAGCAACCTTCCCCTTTTTTTCCCGTAGTTAGGCGAACTACGTTGACTCTGATTTCTCGTTCCAAACGGGAATACGTAGGCATAAAGTGCGATACTTTGCCGAGTCATTTTATTTTCTTTTAACCCTAGACCCTTAGAGTAGATAGAATAACAATCCGTACTAGAAAACAAGCGTGGATCCCGTCGAGTACGACGGACGCGAGGGGTGCTAATACCTTCCCCTTGCGTAACCGACTCCCAAATCCAGGATTTGGTTGCGATTACCATTCCTTTCCTATCTTTGCGTTAGGTTTACTTCGAGCGTTTCCTTTCCCTCCTTTGGGATAAATAACGCACGGTGGCGACTCTTCTGTTTAGCCGGCACCGATTTTCGCAGTAGCGACAGCTGGCGACTCAGCTGGGGACAGGAATATCCCCTACGTGAGTCAATCCTAGCGCTTGTTTTCCCGTCGTCGGTGCTGTACAGATTTACTTTTCTGTCTTTACTTTCCACACTTATTTATCAGCTTTATACTGTTACTGCTGCTGTGGGAAGGGGGTAATCTGTTGAGAGATAAGCCGGACCTGGGCTTGAGGTTACACATAGACTTAGAAGTAGAGAGTAGTGGTTAGCCTGCTTGCTTAGCTGGCACCAGCTAGCCACGAAATTTACGCTCAGACGAGATTCTCTTTGATGCTTCTTGCCTGGCCCTTAGGGCTCGACAAGTTGTCTGACCCGAGGATTGTCGACTCTGGGGACCTATCAATTGGGATTTAACTAAGTGAGGTCGCTTCAAGGGATGATGATGCCACACCTTCTGGGTATTGTATCATCGCTCTTGAAAGTCTGTGACGTTGAACCCGCATAGGATGTCGTACCTCGTTTGCGAGTTAAGTACATACATGTGAGGGGTAGGTGGGTCTGTTTGCAGGAAACCTTTGACCTTAGAATACCTGGTTTATCTCTGTCAGTGAGATGTGGCTACAAGGTTCATTTGAGTGGTTTGGTTGAGATGAAGATTTGATGGTTCTCAGGCTTCAGTACAGAGCAACACAGTTCACCAGCATTACACTTGATCCCTTGTTTGCATATGCATATGCATTTTCATGATTGCATTTCATTAACATGTATTTATGTTGCAGGTGGTCATTCCCCTCTGATTCTAGTATATCCTCTAGCCAGACATGGAGTCCCTGAAGAGGACGGTTGCTTACCGGTTGCATTCACCAGATATCAGTTCCTTGCTGGGTTTAGTTGCTCTAGCAGATGAGAGGGTGAGGCCTGAGTTCAGAGTATCTTATGGGAGATTGCTTAGTTTGTTATACATACCTTCAGCATTTGAGACGACTGGGGTGTATACTTTGATGCAGTTTTATGAGCCGCAACTGAGATGTTTCTTATTTCCTGACTATATTCTGGCACCCACTTTGGAGGAGTATTCTGCTATGTTGGGAGTTCCTGTGTTAAACCAGATGCCCTTTGTACATGTTGATGCCGAGCCTGAGTTAGCTACACTCGCTGAGATTGTCAGTTTAGACACTTTTGAGTTTCCCGGAGGCTTGGTCAAGCTGAACGGAGCTTATGGTTTTCATCTGTCTGTCCTGGTTAAGAAGGCTACACAGTGCACGAAGAGTGGATGTTGGGTTACCTTCAGTGCCATTCTAGCTGTCTGCATCTACGGGATTGTCTTGTTTCCTAATGTGCCAGATTTTGTCGACTCAGATGCCTTCTTGATTCTTGCCTCGAAGAATCCAGTTCCTACTCTCTTGGGCGATGTTTATCATTCCATTCACTACAAGAATGAGAAACGTCGTGGCAAGAATGTTTCATGATGTCTTCCTCTCTTGTACAGGTGGTTCCAAGGGCACCTTCCGAAGACAGGGCCTTTTGTTGACGCTATTGATACTTTGGATTGGTCTTCCCGATTGATGGGGCTGTCTGCTGAGAATATCATTTGGTTTGATCGGAGCATGCTTGGCACATATATTATATATAGTTGCAGTGGCTTTCCGAATGTCCCCCTGATTGGACGGAAAGGTTGTATCAACTATAACCCTGCACTGTTGGTAAGACAGTTCGGTTATGCTTTGAGGGATGCTCCTATTGAGAAGGAGATACAAGAATCGCTGTATCTCACAGGCTTATTAGACACGGCTATTTTGATCAAATTGAGACATGCATGGGCTAACATCCATAGGAGAGGGAAAGCTTTGCTTGGTAAGAGCAACAACAGAGCTTATGATCCTTATTTGGCTTGGATCCGCGAGAGAGCTAGTACTTCTTTGATGCCTTATCCTGCTGTGGAACCCCTGTATCTTCCGTTGATTGAGGTACCTGCGTCGGCAGAAAGTGAGAAGTATAACAAATTGTTGGCTGAAAACGAGGAACTGAAGAAAGCCAATGATGAGTTAGAGAAGGAGATCTTCCAGTTACGTCGTGAGAAGAATGAAGCCACCTTCACTGTGAAGGAACAGACTGAACTGGTTAACAGGTTAGGTTCAGAGCTGACGGAAGAGACCAACAAGAAAGAAAAAGTGGGAATAGCCTTGAACGGTGTTAGCAAGGTGCTTACTTCCAAGAAGGAACTTCTAAGCAAAGCTTATGCCTGTCTCAGCAAGTGGGAAGCTTTGTGGAATGCCACGCTTACCAAGCAGAAGGAGCGTGAAGACGAACTAAAGCTGCAGATTGCCACGCTAGAGGCACAGATTAGAGCCCAAGACGCAAAGATTGCCGAAGAGACATCACTTATGAGCGCTGTTGAGCCTAGAGTGAGTGACCTTGACGAGAAGCCGAGAAGTTATGAAGTGAAGGCCGATTCCAAGAGGTACAGACTTAACGAGAATTTTGGCGAAGGAACCTACCAGGACGACGCCAAAAAGCTGAGGTCCACTACCGAGCGGCATGCATTACTGATACAGGAGCTGATCTCCCGACTAGGGCATTCGGATACGTTAAGGATATTGGAAGACGTCAGAGCATGCCATTTGGCCTGATTTATCTTTGCTTTGCCTTGTTCTTTGTACTTGTATTTTGACCATCGCCAGGCTTATTGGCCGAGGTCTCTTCAGTTGTATTCAGTTGTACTCTTGTACTCAGCCTCTTGGCATGTGTTTATATATGAGGATTTTCTGATTCCTTGCTTGCTTGATAGAGACTCCATTGTCGTGATTGCCTTCTCTCCGAAACTAGAATCGGGGGGAAATATAACCTGTAGTATATTTACACAATTGCATTTGCATTCATATTGCATGACCGGTATTCTTGAATCTGTATCTTATTTCCTGCATCTTCAGGTTTTCCAGGATTGACGAACAAAGAGTTCACCGTTACTCAACCCGAAACAACTGCAAGAGAATCATGGATCAAGTCCAAGTGGAGATGCAGGAAATTCGCGAAAAGTTGAACCTGTTCATGCAGGCCATGGAGAGTATTGCTAAGGGCCAGGAGAGCCTCCAGACTTTGGTACAGCCGCTGCTGACGCGGGCTAATGGGAATGGAAACAATGACCACAATTCTGCGCACGTTGAGACTATTCCGGAGGATGGGCCTCCTACACCTGTGGTCCCACCTGTAGTAACCCCACCTGTTGTGGTTGTGAACAATGACGCTGGCACTGGCAACGGCAACGCAGGGAATGGAAATGAGACTGTTGTTAACAATGTTGGATTTGGGGAGGCCAACCAAGGCGGTGGTAACAACAATGGTGGTAATGGTTTTGGCAACAATGGTTTGGGCTACAACGATCAGGGATTTGATTATGTCAATCAGGACGGGAAGTTCGGCTTCAACGCTCAGGGTTTCGGTTATGACGGTTTTGGTAACGCTAACCAAGGGTATGGTGGATTTGGTAATATGAATAGTGCTGGGGTGATTCCTGTCAACACTGGGTTTGGACCTGTTAGGGTCAACCAGGGTTTCGGTAACGGGGGACGAGGTCCCATGATCAATCAGCAAGGGTTTGGTCGCAACACTGGTTACGACGGATATGGAAATGGAAATGTGAATTGGGGCGAAGACTGCCAGGAGGGCGCCTTTTCTGGAAGAGGCATGGGATTTGAAGGACCTGTTGATCCTGTGCAAAGGATTAGAATGCTTGAAGAATAGATGAAGGGGGTAGTGAATCAGAACTCCATTGGCTTGGATATGACTATAATGGGCTTAGTACCAGGGCTGAGGGTGCCGTTGAAATTTAAGGCTCCCACGTTTGACAAGTACAAGGGGGACACCTGTCCCAAGGTCCATGCCCGCTCTTACTACAGAAGGATGTCCGCGTATTCAGACGATGAAAGGATGCTCATGCATTTCTTTCAGGACAGCTTGTCAGGACCTTCACTTGAATGGTATATGGGGCTGGAGCCCACGCAGATCAAAACCTGGAAGCAACTGGCTGATGCTTTCGTGACCCATTACAAATACAATAGCGATCTGGCGCCGAACCGGGTCCAATTGCAGGGTTTGTCACAGAAGAACGGTGAAAGCTTTAAAGAGTATGCGCAAAGGTGGCGCGACATGGCAGCAAGGGTGCATCCTCCTTTAATTGAAAGGGAGATGAATGATATGTTCATTGGGACATTTACGGGGGTGTTCTACGAAAAATTGTTTAGTGTGTCATTAAGCAGCTTCTCAGATTTGATTCTTATGGGGGAGATGATTGAGAACTGGATTAAAGTCAGAAGGTTCCAAGCAGGTGAGTCTACTTCAACAGGAGGTGCTAGAAAAGCATTTGGTGGTAGACGACAAGGTGATTCTAGCGCCGTGTTTGGTGGCAGGGGCAGGGGCAGAGGAAGACATCAGTATGTTCAGCCGCAGCAGATAGCTAGTGTCACTATCCCGCTTCCTCAACAAAGACAGCCATAACAACAATAACCGCAGCAACAGCAAGGACAGAATCCTGGCCAGAGAAGGGTACAGAACGCAAGACCGAAAAGAGTGTTCGATGCACCTCCTTCCACGTATGCAGAACTCCTCCAGACCCTGCTAGGGTTGAACTTGGTTGAAAAGAGGACTTTGGCACCGCCTACTGGGGCAGTACTTCCTTACGGATATGATGCCAACAAGCATTGCGAGTTTCATTCTAGGGCACCCGGGCATGATATAGGAGCTTGTCAGGCATTTAAACACAAAGTTCAGGATTTATTGGATAACAAAGCTATTAACTTTGGACAGGCTGGTCTAAATATAGTACAACAGCCTATGCCCAATCATGGGGCAAATGCCATCCTGACGGAGGAGAACTTGAATCTAGTGACGGATGTCAATGAGCTGAAGACACCGTTGGTTGAGATTAAAAGCAGGTTGTTAAAAGGGGGTGTATTCCCGGGGTGTGATGAATTTTGCTTGAATTGTTGGATACAGCTAGGGGGTTGTAATGAGTTGAGGCAGGGTATTCAAGCTATGATGGATGAAGGTACTTTGCAGTTTGATAGAACTGTGGCTGAAGAGCCTGTAAAGGCATTGTGTGATAAGCCGAACGATGTTGCTACGGTGACAATTCCGAGAAAAACAATAACGATAACGGCGCCCGCCAGGCGGCCGACGATCATAATTACCAAAGCAGGACCGGTTCCTTTCGAGAGTACTAAAGCAGTGTCGTGGACTTACGGGTTAGAGGTATATTGCGACGGTAAGAAAATTGAAGTCAATGGACAACCAGCTGGGGTTGTAGACAATGTTGTCGGAACAGGGGGTATGACCAGAAGCGGAAGAATCTTCACGTCACCCGAGGTAAAGGCGGAAAGATTAGCGAAAGGTAAAGCCAAGGTAACTGAGAGTGGTCCTTCTCAGTCGAATGAAAAGGAAACGTCACTTAAGGATGTGGAGGAGTTCATGAGGCTCATTCGTAAAAGTGATTACAAAATCGTGGAGCACCTTCAGCAAACGCCGTCAAAAATTTCCATCCTATCATTGCTGTTATGTTCCGAGGCCCATCGGAACGCTTTGCTGAAGATTCTAGACACGTCGTTCGTTCCTCAAGAAGTTTCTGTTAACAAGTTAGAAGGGGTGATGGCGCATATCAATACGGGGCACAGTTTGGGCTTCACAGACTTTGATTTAACTCCGAAAGGGCGAGAGCACAATATGGCATTGCATGTGTCAGTTGAATGCCGGGGCACGGTCATGTCCCATGTTTTAGTAGACACTGGATCTTCCCTGAATGTGCTACCGAAGAAATCCATGATGAAGTTGGATATCAGGGGGATTATCTGCACACCCAGTGACTTAGTGGTGAGAGCGTTCGATGGGACGAGAATGTCAGTTTTCGGATCAATAACATTACCGTTGCAGGTGGGGCCTAAAATATTTGAAACTGAATTCTATATAATGGACATCCAGCCAGCGTATAGTTGTCTTCTTGGGCGCCCATGGATCCATGATGCCGGGGCAGTCACGTCCACGTTACACCAAAAGCTGAAGTATATGGTGGGGGATAGTGTCGTCACTGTTTGTGGAGAAGAAGATATTCTGGTTAGCCATTTGTCTTCGTTAAAATATGTGGAAGTCGACGGCGAAATACACGAAACACCCTGTCAAGCCTTCGAGGGGTTGCGAATTAAAGACAAAGCTCCGACGCCAAGTAAAGTATCAGATGTGGTAGTGTCGTCTTACAAAGAGGCTCATGCTCTAGTGCAGGCAGGCAAAGCCAAGGGCTGGGGGAAGGTATTGGAAATTCCCGTGAAGAATGACAGGTTCGGGCTTGGATATCATCCTTCGTCATCAGCATCCTCTTCAGGAGCGCCCAAGTTCAGAGGGCCGATAACTATCACGCTAAGTGGAGTGAGCTTCGAGACTATCAATGCTGTTTCCGATTCCGAAGAAGGAGATAGCGACTGTGATATGGATGCGTGGATCAAGCCAAGCGTGCCAGGACAAAGCCTCTACAATTGGTCTATCCGGAAAACTGTTCCCGTGACAACTAAACATTAATGATTTGTTTTCTTAATTGTTGAATAATCTTGTGTCCTACCCGGGGCATAGTGATTTTGCTTAGGGCCATTTGGTTATGTACATTACATTGTTTAATCATGAAATAAAGGCGTTTTTCATATACAAATGTTGTGATCCCTGTTTTTCCTGTTTTTATCTTTTACAATAAAATGGCAATATGGTTATTTGCTTTGTATGCGTTTTGAAGCATTTAACCATTTCCTTTGCAGGATTACCATTTCAGATGACATCTATGAACCGCCTATGACTCACTTCGACTTCGAGCACCCGGTATTTCAGGCTGAGGAAGAGATTGTTGAAGATGGCGACGTACCAGAAGAGTTGACCTGGTTGTTGAAACAAGAAGAAAGAATCATTCTGCCTCATGAGGAAGTCATTGAGATCATCAATTTGGGGTCGGAAGGGGTTGAGAGAAACATCCGTATAGGGGCTGCGCTGCAGAGCGACATCAAGCAAAGGTTGGTTGAGATGCTCAAAGAGTACAGTGATATATTTGCTTGGTCGTACGAGGATATGCCTGGGTTGGATACGGATATGGTTATTCACTGCCTGCCACTGCGAGAGGAATGTCCGCCTATTAAGCAGAAACTCCGAAGAACTAGACCGGACATGGCTGTGAAGATCAAGGAGGATGTGCAAAAACAGTGGGATGCTGGTTTCCTAGCTGTTACAAAATATCCCTCATGTGTCGCTAATATTGTGCCAGTGCCGAAAAAAGACGGCAAAGTGCGAATGTGTGTAGACTACCGTGATCTGAACAGGGCGAGCCCGAAAGACGACTTTCCACTTCCTCACATCGATGTGCTAGTTGATAACACTGCTCAGTCCTCTGTATTCTCCTTCATGGATGGCTTCTCAGGCTATAATCAGATCAAAATGGCTCCAGAAGACATGGAGAAAACTACTTTCATTACTCCTTGGGGAACATTTTGTTACAAAGTGATGCCCTTCGGATTGAAGAATGCTGGGGCAACGTATCAGCGTGCTATGACAACTCTCTTTCATGACATGATGCATAAAGAGATCGAGGTTTATGTTGATGATATGATTGCCAAATCCCAGACGGAGGAGGAGCATTTGGTTAATATGCTGAAATTGTTCAAGAGACTTAGGAAGTTCAGGTTGAGACTGAACCCTAACAAGTGTACTTTCGGAGTGAGATCGGGCAAACTACTGGGGTTTATCGTGAGCGAAAAAGGAATAGAGGTTGATCCTGCGAAAATAAAAGCAATACAAGAAATGCCGATGCCTAAAACAGAAAAAGAAGTGCGTGGGTTCTTAGGGAGGTTGAATTATATCGCTAGGTTCATCTCTCACCTAACTGCAACGTGCGAGCCGTTATTCAAGTTGTTGAAAAAGGACCAGGTTGTGACCTGGAATGAAAATTGTCAAAAGGCGTTCGACAAGATAAAAGAATACTTGCAGGAGCCTCCTGTTTTGATACCCCCAGTGGCCGGGAGACCGTTGATTATGTATTTGACGGTTCTTGAGGAAAGTATGGGTTGTGTTCTCGGTCAACACGACGAGACTGGGGGTAAAGAGCATGCGATCTACTATTTAAGTAAGAAGTTTACTGACTGTGAGTCCAGATACTCAATGCTCGAGAAAACGTGTTGTGTGCTAGCCTGGGCCGCCAAACGTTTGAGGAAATACATGCTGAATCATACAACCCTGCTCATTTCAAAGATGGATCCAATCAAATACGTGTTTGAGAAGCAAGCACTCTCCAGAAGAATTGCCCGATGGCAGATGGTGTTAACGGAATACGACATTCAATATGTCTCACAAAAGGCTATTAAGGGTAGCGTTTTGTCTGAGTACCTTGCGGAGCAGCCTGTTGAGGACTACCAATCGATGAGGTTTGATTTTCCTGACGAGGATATCATGTACCTAAAGATGAAAGATTGTGAAGAACTGTTGTCAGATGAAGGACCAGAGTTGGGTTCCAAATGGCAGTTAATATTTGATGGAGCTGTAAATTCCTATGGTAGCGGTATAGGTGCAATTATTACTACTCCTCAGGGGTCGCACATCCCCTTTACTGCCCGATTGACCTTTCCCGTTACCAATAATGAGGCTGAATATGAGGCTTGCATTATGGGTCTGGAAGAAGCTATTGATTTGCGAATCAAACATCTGGATGTACACGGAGACTCAGCTCTAGTGGTGAATCAGATTAAAGGAGAATGGGAGACACGTCAGCCCAATTTGATACCATATATGAATTATGCAAGGAGATTGTTGCCTTTCTTTGACAAGGTGGAATTGCATCATGTGCCGCGAGCAGCAAATCAAATGGCTGACGCCCTGGCGACATTTTCTTCCATGTATAAAGTTAACTTCTGGAATGAGGCTCCCCGGATTGTTATCTCTCGGCTTGATAGGCTTGCATTCATATTTGCCATTGACGAGGCTCCCGATGGTAAACCCGGGTACTTTGACATCCAGAATTTCTTGAAGAACAAGGAGTATTCGGCTGGGGCATCCAGTCGCGATCAGAAGACTCTTAGGAGATTGGCTGGTAGTTTCTATCTGAATCCTGACGGTGTCCTATACAAAAGAAACCACGATTTGGTGTTGCTACGTTGTGTAGACGAGAAAGAAGCGAGGTTGCTCATGGAAGAGATACATGAGGGTACGTTTGGTACGCATGCTGGTGGGCATGCTATGACGAGAAAATTGTTGCGGGCAGGTTATTACTGCTAACTATGGAAACAGACTGTTTCAAGTTTGCAAAGAGATGTCATAAATGCCAAATTTATGCGGACAAGGTCCATGTACCCCCAAGTCCTCTGAATGTGATGTCATCACCATGGCCGTTCTCGATGTGGGGAATTGATATGATTGGCAAGATCGAGCCTACGACATTTAACGGACACCAGTTCATTTTGGTGGCAATTGATTACTTCATCAAGTGGGTGGAAGCAACGTCATATGCCAATGTCACCAAGCAAGTGGTCGCTAGATTTATCAAACGGGATATTATCTGCAGATATGGAATTCCCGAGCGGATTATCACCGACAACGGTTCGAACTTGAATAAAAAGATGATGAAAGAGTTGTGCCGGAATTTTAAGATTGAACATCACAACTCTTCTCCTTACCGACCCAAGATGAATGGCGCTGTTGAAGCTGCCAAAAAGAACATAAAGAAGATTGTTCAGAAGATGGTTGTGACCTACAAGGACTGGAACGAGATGCTACCTTTCGCTTTGCACGATTATCGTACGACGGTACGCACATCAACCGGGGCAACCCCTTTTTCGTTGGTCTACGGAATGGAGGTAGTGTTACCATTGGAGGTTGAGATTCCTTCCCTGAGGGTTTTACGAGATTTCCAACTTGACGAGGCAGAATGGGTAAAAGATAGACTGAATCAGCTCAGCTTAATGGATGAGAAGAGGCTAGCTTCTCTCGCATACGGTCGGTTGTACCAGAGCCGGATGAAGAAAGCGTACGATAAGAAGATACACCCTCGAAGCTTTCAGACCGGCGACCTTGTGCTGAAGAGGATTCTCCCGACACAAACAGATCACAGGGGCAAATGGACGCCGAACTACGAAGGGCCCTACGTTGTCAGGAAAGTCTTCTCTGGAGGAGCCTTGCTACTATCTACCATGGATGGTGAAGACTTTTCGTCTCCTGTGAAGTCGGACGCAGTTAAAAAATACTTTGCTTGAAAGTGACCCGCTGGACAGTAAAAAGAGAGTCCAGGCAAAAATGGGGCATCCTGGCGAACCGTAAAAAATGAATAAGAAGGTTCGGGCAAAAGTTAGGGATAAAATTGAAAAGATGTACACCCGCGAAGTCGAAAACCTGCATTGGGCGACTTCGGCAAAAAAGGGTATCCTGGTGAATTAAAAACCCGCAAAGGGCGATTCACGCAAAAGTTAGGGATTGAAAAAGCAAATGACTGCGGTCCGAATTTGATATAGCATCGCTTAGTGGTTTGGGAGTACCTGAGGGTTTGTTTATCCAACACAATCTCTTCCGAAAATTGAATACCGGGAAAGCGCCAGAGTCAGGCGAGTCATTGGAGGATCAGCTCACGATGTTTGTCTGCACCACGTTGCCGACATGTGTACAAATTCGATTTATATTTGTATTTTTATGCTTTTTGTGCATGTATGTATGTGTGTGTGCGCAACTTCCTCTTTTCATGAGTTGCATTCGATGTACAAAACTTTGCCTATTCAGAGGCCGGTTGTTAATAAAACATGTTATTCAGTATTTGATGTCTATGCCTTACTGTTTTGTATGTGGAGAATGCCAATGTTCCGATGAACTTGCATGTGCATAACTTTGCTGGCCCTTGCCAATGATTGCTAAAACTTTAAATTGACTGAAGTAATGTCACAGACACTAACCCGAATAGATTTGGTTGTATAGATTTGTTTTGTCTCGTTTGTGTTTTGCAGGGTTCTCACCTTTGAAGCGAACGATCAGAAAATTGTGGCCCCGGCCGGAGGCACGTGGTGAAAGACTTGACTTTGTGTGACGCTAATCCCCATGCAGGTCGCATCTCATCCCCAGAGGGTGAAATAATGTTATCCCTTACCGAAGAGGGATCACTCTCCCCAGCTAGTCGCAGCTTATCCCCCCGGGTAACCCCAGCAAGACAGAATCAGTGTCCCATGCAGAGTTTATACTCCCCAGAGAGTCGAAGATGTGCACATTCAATCCCCAGCAGAGAGGATTTCCATGGCGCATAACCAAGATAGTAAGTTCAGAGGCGTTATCCCCACCGAGGATGGTTTTCTTTCTCCCCGCAGGTCGTCATACCTTCGCCGGGACGATTATCCCCAGCGGAGTGGTAGTTCCGAGTTTGTAAACTGTACCCAGACAGTTGTCTCCCAGAAGGGTTGCTTCTCCCCCAGTTGAGTTAATCTTCCCAGCAGGTTATTCTTTCCTCCCAGTGGAAATCAATGTGTAATCTCTCCCCCGGCAGAGTTGGTTGTATTTCCGGCATTTATTTTGGCCAGAATACTTTGCGATATCCGTTCATCCCTAACAGGGTGGTATTTGCTCTCAACAGTCGTGTTGAAGCAAGCTTGTCAGAGCTTCCCCAGCAGACTGAACCTGCATTTTCATTTGCATACATTGTCATGTTTGCATCTACCCACAAACGCGTAGAATTTCCATGCCGTATGGAGCATTGCGCCATTATCAAACATACGCATTATGAAACATAAATCAGGTTGGTTAACCTTTTGCTTTTCAGGTTTGTTTCTCAGCAGGAGTATGGGGTTCTATCTCAGATCTATTTCCAGACGATCGAGGTCTCACCGTGAGACATGTGATGACACAGTTCTTGTTATTATCCCCCACAGAGTTACTGGCTGAAGTTTCTCTTATCCGACCAGCGGAGTGTTTTGTCTTCAGGTTTGCTACTGCGGCAGAATTTCAGGGTTTCATGAATCAAGATTTCAGAAGAGGTCACTTGTTGTCGAAACAGGTGTCAGGCAGTTATTTTTCAGAATATCCCCAGTGGAGTTAGCTACTGCCGTGAACAGGCTAGGAAGCTATATCCAAGGTTGTTTTCCCGTAAGAATCAGGCGAAAGAAATTTCCTGTAAGTATCAGGCAGATGTGTTATCTTTTCCCGTAAGAATCAGGCGGAAGAACTTTCCTGTATGTATCAGGCAGATGTGTTATGATTTTCCCGTAAGAATCAGGCGGAAGAACTTTCCTGTATGTATCAGGCAGATGTGTTATCTTTTCCCGTAAGAATTAGGCGGAAGAACTTTCCTGTATGTATCAGGCAGATGTGTTATCTTTTCCCGTAAGAATCAGGCGGAAGAACTTTCCTGTATGTATCAGGCAGATGTGTTATGATTTTCCCGTAAGAATCAGGCGGAAGAACTTTCCTGTATGTATCAGGCAGATGTGTTATCTTTTCCCGTATGAAGCAGGCGGATGAATTTTCCGGTATCCAGATAGATGATGATCCCGTGATAGACAGAGTATGTGAGTTGTGTTCCGATATTTGACAAAAGTATTTTTCCCAAGGAAGTCGCCGTGATTTCCTCGTGTTACTGTCCCCAGTAGAGTCTTCTTCAGAGTCGCTTGTGGGATGGGACCGACGGAGTTAGCTACTGCAGAGGTAGGCAGAGAAACAGTATTCAGATGTGCTTTCCCGTATGAATCAGGCGGAAGAACTTTCCTGTATGAATCAGGCAGATGTGTTTTCCCGTATGAAGCAGGCAGATGAATATTCAGACAGAATTGTTTCCTCAGCGACGTCGTCAGGATTTTTTGTGTTGACGGAACATGGACAAAATCCTCGCGATGATAGAATCTTTTTTCGGATGAGAATAATCCCCAGAATGGGTGCCACTTGATCAGTTTGTCGCCGTAACGATCGGATCCAGTCAGCGGATGTTGTTTTCTAAGCAGTTTGTGCAGTTTATTTCTGCGGTTGGCAAATTTACGGGTTCTTAGTATTCAACCGTCTCGTACCTCGATTGTTGAAGGCCGTTCGCTCTTCACCCAGTCGGGTCCAAGCCGTTTGAATAGGGGCAGCTGTTGCACCCAAAAATTTGCTCAACCTATTTCATTTGATTTATGTTTCAATTGCATTATCATTTGCATAGTAAATCATGTACATAATCTAATCATTTGCATAGCATAGCATAGTAAGTCATCCAACAGGGGATCAAGTGCCATTCTTATCTAAAGAAGTACATCAAGGGTTTTTATGCAGGCTTAAGGCCATCCAAGTCATCAAGAAAGGGGTTGAAGCTTTGAGAAGTTTGAGGGTCAACTAGTGGATTTCTCTCCTAATCTGAGGTGTATTGAGCGTCATCAATGAACTGTGAATTGAGGGTATGGAATGTGTACCAAGCTTATGAGATGTCTAGATGGTCATATTGAGATAAGACAAGTCATTGATTCAAGTACAAAAGCCACAGTTGAAGTGCAGTCAACTAGGGTTTCATCTGGGTCAACCCTAGGTCAACTGAGTGATTAAAGGGAATCAAGGCTTAATTGAAGGATGTGGGATTCATGAATTGATATGTGGATACATGTGTGGTGTTGTGCCAAGGATAAATCAAAGAGAATCAAGAGGAGGAGGAGTTACTAAATTAGGGTTTCAGTGTAAAATCCTCTAATTTAGGCCTCACTTCCAAGCCAGATAAGTCAAAATGCAAGTTTCAAATGAAGCCTTGGTCAACATGAAACTTGTAGAGCCTTTCAATAGATTTAATTTTAGTACTAGAAGTATTCAAGGAGATTTGTATAACTCAAGTTATGGTTCTTGCAAGTTATGGGTCATCAGAGGACACTGAAATTTATCTGTGAAAGTCACTTGACTTCCAAGCAACTGTTTCCCATGAAGGAGTTTTCAAATGGATTCCTGGCCAACATAAGAGTTGTAGATCTTGATCTTAGCTTTAATTTTAGTACTAGAAGTCCTCAAGAGGATTTGTAGAACTCAAGTTATGGTCTTGGCAACCTAGGGGTATTTTGGGTATTGATGATTACAGGTCACTTTTCAACATAGGTCAAAATCTCCATCTTCCACTCCTCAAATGGAAAAATGTTCAACATGAGATGTGTTCAAAATGATGTTTTTGGGCTATTTAAGAGGTCATGAGAACTTGGAATGGCTTGTTTCACAAAATCACAAAAATGGCCTAAAATAAGGGTGGATTTTAAATGAACCAAGGATGAAAATTGGGATTTTTGATCTACAAATCCAAACCAAGCCATATGACATACCAATTTGATGGGAAAACACATTTTGAGAACATTGACATTGCCACATTTTTGAGTTAAGGGTTAATTCAATGACTTGCTTTGTAAAGGGGTTACTTACATCATAAGGCACATATGCAAAACCACTTTGTAAGGCATAACCAAGGCTCTAGTGAATCCTAACACATTCAATTTGTCATTAGGAGAGAATTTGGGTCAGAATGGGGTGCAAATACAAGCTTGAAACTCAGCTACCATAGGAGAATTTCTCATGACATTTTCAAGAGCAAGAGATGGTGAATTTCTCATTAGAGCTTTCCAGAAGTTTCTAGATTGATCATACACATTCTATATAAGGATTAGAAGAGGTTAAAAGCATTGGTTGGTGAGAATTGAGGGAGAAAAGAGAGATTGGGTTCTGAATTTTTCATTTGCAATTCAGATTCGGTTACATACATTCCATCAATTTCAATCCAAACTCTTGATTGCATTAGCTTCCTCTAGTGCTGGTGAGTGATTTCAGATCAAATCCAAGGCAAAATTGTGGAGGAATCGTGTGTTAGCATTTGAACTTCTTCACTTGCAACTCAAGATCGGGTTCCAAGATTCAAGCCATTTCAATTCCTTTTGTTGCATACAGAAGCTACATTTGGTGCTAGTGAAGGAATCTGGAGAGTATTGAGGGTTGATTTGAAGGTTTGATCATTCTGTTCACACGATTTTAGCAGGTATGTAAACTTCAATCCATGGCTTGATATGTGCATGATCTTTAGGTTTTAGGTGGTTAGATAGCTTGTAGATGATTGTAGGAAGCTTTCTGGTAGCTTTTGGTTAGGTTTAGAGACAATTAGGGAGATGACTCAAATTCTGTTCATGCTGATATCTTCGTGTTCTTGAGGATAGAATCATAGTGTGATAGTTAGAATTGATCAGGGTGAGATGGTGAAGAGTTTAGACCAATTAATTTTAAGTTTGGTGAGTTTTGATTCTTGACCAAATTCTGGTGATTCAATCGTGTTTGGAGGAGGAAAGGGATTCAAGGATCATGAGTAGCATGGCTAGATTGCTGGTGAAATTCTGAGTGTATTAGAGCATCTAAGTTTGGTTGTTGATAAAGAATTGAGGATTCACGAATTAAGGAAGATGTAGGTTCATACTCTGTTTCCATGGCATTTTTGTTTCCCTTCAAGTTTCAAAAGGTTGAAGACAACTTGTATGCCCTAGGATCTCAAATGGACTTTGACCAAAAACCATATCCCACGGCCAGGATTAAATGCTCATTTGTGAAGGAAGTTGATAGTAAGTGAAACACACCGTTTCACTTACTAGGTGACAATGGGCTTAAGTGACTTAGTGTTATCCCCACCCCTTTGATAAGCCAAATAGGATTTGTACTGAATTTCATTGCTATTCTTACCACGCTTTTCTCAATTTTCTTTCTATTTTTTCATGTTATTTTCTGATCAGTATGGGCTTATGCGTGCATTTCTACGCACACCCCCATATGGGCCCATCTGTGGATTTGCATTGTCTTTTATTGCTATTCAACACACACGCATCTCCATTTTCTCTTATTTTCTCATATTTTCTTCATTTCATTTAGGTCCTTGAAAAAATCATAATAAATTGAAAAATCATTATTTTTAGATGGGAATTTTTTCCTCATTTTCATCAAGACATCTAGAAAATTATAAAACAATAAAAATATCATTTCATGAATTTTTCTATTTCTGGTGCATTTTACATTTAATTTCTTTTTATTTTACTTCCATTGTGTATATCCAACTTGCTGAATTTAGTATGATCATTTCACTTTTATTTTTGGTGTAATTCTTTCTGCTATAGTTAGTATAGAGTATTAGGTTCGCCCTGGAATTTTATCACATTTTTGTGATTTAATTTAGGTTAGTTTTGAACAATAAACTTTGGGGTGCTAGGATTAGGGTTTACCTTGACATAGGTACATTTCAACACATAGTTTTGGGGTTTTAAGATTGATTTAGGTCTTAGGGTTTATATGGGGTATAGGGTACCTAGTTAGGGTCCCTTAGAAATTAATCTAGAATTTTATGATGAGTATTTCTATTTTATTTAAATTTTGCAAATTGGTTGTTATTGGTGTGCTTCCCCCTTGGGATGTTGTTTGTTTGTTGGGTTTTGGGCATTTCAATTGGGTGTTGGGCTTGAGTGTTGCTTGTTGGAGCTCATGAAGACCTTGGAGATGCTTGGAGACAAGGGGATATAGCTTGGAGCATGAAGATCCTCTTCCTTGAAGATTGCTTTTGAAGACTTAGGAGATAGGAGATATAAGGAGAGCTTTAGAGTAGACTGATTTCTTTTGTCAAACATAGAAAGCTTCTTGTGCCTCTATTCCATCCTATGACACAAGGTCCCTCAAAGAAGTTCCATCTTTCCTTGGGAGGGATGTAGAGCAGGCTTTGGTTGGGTAGAACCTTGAGGATATATTTCACTTGCTATGTTAAGATCTTAGTGATTTCCCTGGGTTATCATTAAGCCTCTTAACATTCCAACTTCATGTATTAAGTTGATTCTCTCCTGTGAGTGTTTTCCCTGAAGATGGAAGCCTATTGGGGAATGAATTTCATTAGAGATTGGAGAAGATGAAGCTTGTGCCTGTCAAAGCTGGATATATATTGAGAGCTAGGGTTTTGCTGCCAGTTGAAGTTGTTTGTTTGTTGGGGTTTAGTGCTTGCTAAAGATGGAGATTATTGGAGATAAGAGCTTATCTAAAGCTTGGGGATCATTGAAGGGTGAAGAGTAGGGTCTTGCTGGGAGAAGTTGTTATTGTCAACCTTGTTGTTGTTGATCAACTGTAGTCGTCAGAGCTGTTACTGTAGAAGCTGGTGTTGCTGTCAGAGCTGGTGTTGGGTTTTATTTTCTTTTTCTATATTGTTTGTTGGCTTGTTCAGTTGACCCCTTAGGTTTGAAGTGAAGCTGTTTCACTTTGCCTATTGTTTTCCGAGGTTCGAGGTTGAGTGAGACTCCCTTGCCTCGCTTGTACTGCTGCATCTCATGCATTTTACTGTTTACTGTATATCTGCTGTTTCTTTTCTGTTTATCCCCTAGGATCTCTGATTTCCTCTGTGCAGGAGGGAATTATGGCAGACATTAGGTTGTAATCCATGCATGATAACATTAGGGTAGTTTTATTCCCATTTCAAACCTTAGGTTTTTAGAGTTCTTTCTCTTCTATCTCAAAGCAATTCAAAAATACAGTAATAAGGTTAATCGATGTCGTGCGTTACGAGCCTTAAGCTATTTGAGAAAGGTTACTGGAGGGTCACTCTTCAGTAATCTGATTGCTTAGTGTGTTACCCCTAGGGTGACATACGACGTAGTCACTCTCAAATCATAGTCTCTAGTGCGTCAGAGGTTGCAAACACCAGAAAAAATAGTTCTTACGTAAAAGACTGAAACAAACATCAAAGTGTCATTTTTGTCCGTTGGGACCTGTAATCAGGAGAAAACCTTTTCAGAAAGATAAAAAACAGTCAGACAAATCTGTGTGTTCTGTAGCCGAACTACGTTTGCTCTGATCTTTCATGTTGTGTGAAAGTACGTAGGCATAGGATGTCGTATCCTAGCGAGCAACCTTCCTCTTTTTTCCCGTAGTTAGGCGAACTACGTTGACTCTGATTTCTCGTTCCAAACGGGAATACGTAGGCATAAAGTGCGATACTTTGCCGAGTCATTTTATTTTCTTTTAACCCTTGACCCCTAGAGTAGATAGAATAACAATTCGTACTAGAAAACAAGCGTGGATCCCGTCGAGTACGACGGACGCGAGGGGTGCTAATACCTTCCCCTTGCGTAACCGACTCCCGAATCCAGGATTTGGTTGCGATGACCATTCCTTTCCCATCTTTGCGTTAGGTTTACTTCGAGCGTTTCCTTTCCCTCCTTTGGGATAAATAACACACGGTGGCGACTCTTCTGTTTAGCCGGCGCCGATTTTCGCAGTAGCGACAAGGTCCATGAAGAAAAACCACCCATTGAATTGAAAATGCTACCTTCTAACTTGAAGTATGCATTCCTTGATGAAACCGAAGAGAAGCCGGTTATTATAAGCAACCTTTTGTCTGAAAACGAAGAATCCCGTTTAATTGATGTGTTGAAAAAGAATAAAGAAGCAATGGGATGGACTATTTCCGATCTTAAAGGAATTAGTCTTTCTTATTGTATACACAAGATTTTAATGGAAGAGGATTTTAAGCCGGTAGCTTAGCCTCAGCGCCGCTTAAATCCTACTATGAAGGAGGTTGTTCGGAAAGAAGTTGTTAAGCTTTTGGATGCGGGAATGATCTACCCAATTTCGGATAGCCTTGGGTGAGTCTCGTGCATGTGGTTCCGAAAAAGGGTGGAATGACCGTCATTCGAAATGAAAAAGATGAATTGATACCGACGAAGGTGGCAACGGGGTGGAGAATGTGTATTGATTATAGGCGGTTGAATACCGCAACTCGAAAATACCATTTTCCACTTCTGTTCATGGACCAAATGTTGGAAAGACTTTCGGGCCAAGAATACTATTGTTTCCTTGATGGCTATTCCGGGTACAACCAAATTGCGGTTGACCCGGCCGATCACGAAAAGACGGCTTTCACATGTCCGTTTGGATTTTTCGCTTATAGAAAAATGCCTTTTGGGTTATGCAACACACCGACGACTTTCCAAAGATGTGTGCAAGCCATTTTTACCGAATTGATCGAGAAAACGATGGAAGTGTTCATGGACGACTTCTCCGTGTTTGGAAGTTCTTTTGGTTTATGCCTGGATAATTTGGACACAGTGCTTGAACGGTGTGTGAAAATAAATCTCGTGCCTAATTAGGAGAAATGCCACTTCATGGTAACCGAGGGGATAATGCTCGGACAAAAAGTTTCTTCAAAAGGGCTTGAAGTGGATCGAGCAAAAGTTAACGTGATTGCAAAGTTGCCTCCTCCGGTTAATCTGATAGGAATCCGAAGCTTCCTCGGGCATGCAGGTTTCTACCGGCGATTTATCAAAGACTTCTCCAAGGTAGCTAGACCTTTGAGTAATTTGCTCGCCAAGGACCAGGTATTTCTCTTAAATGAAGATTGTTTACATGCTTTTAAAAGTTTGAAGGAAAAACTTGTTATCGCTCCAATTAGAGTCGCTCCGAATTAGAATTTGAATTTTGAACTAATGTGTGATGCGAGCGACTATGCTATTGGAGCGGTATTGGGACAAAGGAAAGAAATTTTTTTTCATGCTATACACTACGCAAGTAAAGTTCTAAACGAGGCGCAAACTAATTATGCTACCACCGAAAAAGAACTACTTGCGATAGTGTATACGCTAGAAAAATTTCGGTCTTATCTTATTGGTTCCAAAGTGATTGTGTATACCGACCATGCGGCGATTAAATATCTTCTCACCAAACCGGATTCGAAGCAAAGGCTCATCCGTTGGATCCTTTTGTTACAAGAATTTGATATTGAAATTAAGGACAAGAAAGGATCGGAAAATTTGGTGGCGGATAATTTATCTCGCCTTGTGAATGTGGAGGTTACATCTTTTGAAAAGGAAATCCGAGAAGAATTTCCTGACGAAAAACTTTTTAAAGTTCAAGTTAGGCCGTGGTTTGCAGACTTTGCAAACCACAAGGCGAGTGGTTTTGTGCCTCCCGACCTAACTCCGAACCAAAAAAGGAAATTCATCTCGGATTGTAAGTATTATGTGTGGGATGACCCATACTTGTTTAAGTTGGGTGGTGATAACATTCTGAGAAGGTGTGTTACCGGTGATGAAGCGCAAAGTATTCTATGGCATTGTCACAACTCGCCTTACGGCGGGCATTTCAATGAGGCAAGAACGGCAAATAAAGTCCTTCAATCAGGATTTTATTGGCCTTCTATTTTTAAAGACGCAAATGCCCATGCGCAAAGTTGTGACAGTTGCCAACGAAGTGGTGGGATAGGTAAGAGAGACGAGATGCCTCTTCAAAACATCTAAGAGGTGGAATTATTTGATTGTTGGGGTATCGAATTTGTCGGACAATTCCTACCCTCTTTTGGAAATGAATACTTGTTGGTTGCAGTTGACTAAGTTTCTAAGTGGGTTGAGGCGATTGCCTCACCTCGCGCGGATTCTAAAACAGTCATAATTTTTTTTAAAGAAAAACATCTTTTCTCGTTTCGGAACCCCCCGTGTGTTGATCAGTGACGGAGGGTCACACTTTTGTAATGCACCGTTGGAAAAAGTTTTGCAACATTACGGTGTAACACATAGAGTGGCAGCTCCGTACCACCCACAGGCCAATGGTCAAGCTAAGGTCTCTAATCGGGAGATTAAGAGAATACTTGAAAAAACCGTGTCTAACTCTAGAAAGATTTGGTCGCAGAAATGGGATGAAGCTTTATGGGCATACCGCACTGCTTATAAAGCTCCAATTGGGCTAACTCCATTTCAATTGGTTTTTGGTAAAACTTGTCATTTGCCGGTCGAAATAGAGCACAAAGCCTTATGGCCTTTAAAATTTTTGAACTCTGATAATGAGTTGGCCGGTGAAAAAAGAAAGGTACAACTGCTTGAGTTGGAGGAGATGCGCAATGCCGCATATCACTCAAGTTGGTTGTACAAAGAAAAAGTAAAGGAATATCATGACAAAAAGCTCCGAAAAAAAGAATTTATGCCCGGGCAGTTGGTATTGTTGTTTAATTCCAGGTTGAGGCTTTTTCCCGGAAAATTGAAGTCAAAATGGTCCGGGTCATTTCATGTAAAAGAGGTGAAAATTTTTGGGGCTGTTGTGATTGAAGACTTAGAAAAGAAGGACAGTTGGCAGTAAATGGCCAATGTTTAAAAGTGTATCTTGGCGGCCTAATTGATCGAGACAGCTGTGCCTTTCTTCTGGATGTTTCGGTGTGAGCATCTTGGACCGTCGAGCTTATCCAACGCTTGTTGAGAGGCTCCTCAACATTGTAAGTATTTGCTGTTTATTGGTTGTATTTTGTGGGAGCCTACATGAGGAAGCATGCTGAATTTGACCTTTGGCTGTTGTCCTGATTTTTTTTGAAAATTCTGTCATGCTCGCTAGCACGTTCGCTAGGCGAGCATGCAACGAGCCTTTGCTATCCTTTCGCTAGGCGAACATACGCTTATCTGGCATTTTAAGTTGTTAGTGGGCCACTCTTGTAGGCCCAAAATTAGTTTTCTTTTGCAACCGTGTCTTTCCCACTCATTCTCACTTTCAAACTTCCACGGCAAAACACAAGCACCAAGAACTCTCCTCTCTATTTTTCTTGCAAGCCCTACTTTGTGTGTATCAATCTCTCTGCTGCATTAAGGTTTGGTCTTTCTTTTCTCTTTATGTTCTTCATTGCTTTTAATTGTATAAACATTAGGGTTTAGGTTAGATTTTGATAGTTAGGGGATTGTTTCAACAAAGTAGGTTTGCATGTGTACTAAGACCTTTTCCTTTCATGTTTAATCAAGTAATTCTGAAATGTATTCATCAAATTTGGTATTTTGGATGTTTGGGGTCCAACACAGTGGCTGTTTTTAAAATTTTCGCAGCGCTCGCTAGCTCGTTCGCTAGGCGAGTCAGTAGCGAGCATTCGCTATGGTCTCGCTAGGCGAGCAAGCCAGCGAACATGACAAAACTTGGTTTTTATTTTTGATTACTGATAATCTTGTGCTGCTGTTTGTTGGTGTCTTCTATGTTTGTTTTGAAGATGGCCTCAGGTAGTCATAGTAAGAAAAGAAAGGTTGTCAGCACCTCCCGTACGGTCCCGATTCAATTCGATACAGAAAAGTTCATAGGGGCAAAGCAAGCTGTCCGCTTTGGGACGCTGCAAAAAAGGAAGATCCTCCCTGAGAAGAGGTTCATCATAGACCCTCAAGGCGAGTACAACACTTTTCCTGCGCTGATCAACAGTAAACGGTGGGCCATATTAGTTTCTCCTCTCGAAAACTACAACATCGATATTGTGCGCGAGTTCTATGCGAACGCGCTGCCCAATGACGACGAACCCTTCACATGGTCTACAAGAGTGATGGGCCATCAGGTGACCTTCGACAGGGATTCCATCAACAGAGTGCTAGGTGAACCGCTCTATCTAGGAGCCAATGAATTGGACAGATATACCCGAGACCTGAGGTTGCATAGAGATATAGATACCATTTCTGCTGCCCCGTTGCTAAAGGGTAAATCGGTTGAGCTAAACCAATCTGAACACCCTGTGAGATATCATAGGGAGGACATGATTCCTATAGCTCAACTGATTTTACTTCTGGTCCTGACAAACATTATGCCGAAATCCCACACATCTACTGTGCCGATCCCAGTGGCACACCTTATCCATAGCATTCTCACTAACATCCAGATTGATGTGGCTAGGATCATTGCCAATGAGATGAAGTCCATTGTTGAGAGTGGTCTTAAGTCGGGGTCACGGGTTAACTGCCCCCTTGCTTTTCCCTGCCTCATTATGGCCTTATGCTCCCAGTCGCGGATGAAGCTTCCTTCCCGCAGTTTGGTGAAGATCCCGGGCCCCATTGATGGTAAATATGTGGATAAGTACTGTAGGTCTAGGAACTACAGGGGTGGTGCAGCTGCTAGTACCAGAACTACTGATGGTTCCAGCGCTTTTGTTCAAGGGTTCGACCCTTTTCAGCAAGTAGTGTGCAACTATAACTAGGATTGGATGGCGGCATCACAATGAGCTATGATGAACATTCATGATTCTATGCAGGTATTGCAGCTTCAGATCCGAGACCCCTCCGTTGAGCGTCCTATGATGACGCGTGAGCAGTTCTTGCAGCACGCGAACTGGCCTGTGGACAAGCCTGTTTTTGGAGAGGGGGCGGGTGTTGGTGGTCCTGCTGATGATGATGATGCTGACGATGATGATGGTTCTGATGATGTTGAGGGACAAGAGGATTATGATGATGATGGTTCTGAGGAGGAGGAGTCTGAGTCCGAAGAGGACTAAGTTATTATCTTTTCAGTTTTAGTATTTTGTTTTATTTTTGGATATTCTGTTTTGATTTCAGTATTTCGGGTTATACTTTTGGGGTGTTTAGTCCCCCACGCACACTATTTTTATTATTCATGATTCATGTTTTGTTTTAAATTATTGTGTTTATTTTAAATTATTCTGTTTAATAAATTTTGTGGTTGTTGGGTGTCAAAACCTTCTAGGTTGGTTGCTCTCTAAAAGAAGTATCCAATGAAGGTGCATCCGAGCTTGGATGGCAATGATAAAAATAAACAAGTGAATTCGACTAAGGTACATAGTTACCTTCGGTTAGAACATTAGAATGCATGAAGAACTTTATTCTTGTTGTAATTGAATATTGTTCTTTTTGCAACATGATTGAATGAATTATTCACTTAGGACTTAAGACCGCAAATTGTGAGGAAACCTCCATTGTACAAATAAATGTTGGATTCTAATGAACTGTGTTGATTCGTTTAATTCATGCTTTGTCTTTTATTATTGTGAACTTGTGGAAGCAATTAGAAATGATCAAGGCACTTGTTTCTTTCGAGCACAACCAGTTCCATACACAAACTACCCGTGAGCAGAGAGTATTTGTTAACCCCCTTGAGCTTAAACTGTTGAATCTTAGCTTGAAACAAAGCGAGATTTCAAAAATCTTTTTCTTGAAAACCTGAAAAAAATTTATTATTGTTCTTTTGCCGTCAAAAGTAGAGAGCATTAACTTAAGGAAGTAGAAGATAAGTTGGGGAGAACGAAATTGTAAGTTGGTAGTTTGCCACAACTCTTGAAAAACCAAGCAAGCATTGAAAAGAAATTAGAAAAAAGAGAAACACTTGTTTTGTAAATACGGTGTGAAAAAAAATGATCAAAAGAAAAGAATGAAAATGAATGCTTGCTTGGAAGAATATTGAAATTTTTTTAGTTGTGGAATAAGAGTTGTGAAGGTTTCAAATGAGAAATAAGTTAAATGAAGTTGAGATGTGTGAATAATTGTACAGTGAATGTCTCTTTTGCATCGGCAACTTCGTTTTCAATGGCTTTAGATATGTCCCTTGTTTGTTAACCTGACCAAGCTACAACGGGAAAAGACCTTAGTGATCTTTGTGCTTCCGCATTTTCATTTATAATTGTTAGACATTGTATGAATTTAATTGAGTTTGGCATTGCTTGTTGGAGAGTGAGATTGCACCCGCGGTTGTAAACGCGTGATCTCTTTAATCTTTATTCGAAGAGGAGTGATAGGGTGATTCATTCAGGATATAATTGTTGTTGATTGATACATGTTTTGTATTGCTTTAAGATTTTAGTTTTTGTGTATTGTGTTGTTCTAACCATTGGAAACTTGTATCTAGTTGAGTTGCTTGTGTTTGAGCCATTTGATCCAATTTCGGAAAAACCTTTTTCTTTAAGCAAATCCTCTTGTTCTTCGAGAGGCATACTTTGCTTGAGGGCAAGAAAGATTCTAGTTGGGGAGAGTTGTTAGATGCCCAATTGTGCTTATTTGAGCTATCAAATATGGGCATCTTTCGCTCATTTTTGGTCTAATTTCGGTTCAAAACCGCCTTGCTTTTATTGATTTGCGATATGATGTGAAATGCTCTTGTTCCTTTTAACTTGTGTGTTATTGTGCAGTATTTGAGCATGAAAGAGCAAAATTTGAAGACACAAGAAAGTTGACAAAGGAATCAAGAAAGAGCAAGAGCAAAAGCATGTTCGTTAGGCGAACATCTGACGAGTGTTGCAGCGAGTTGTTCGCTAGGCGAGCCCATAGCGAGCTGCTAGCGAACACTCCCAGATATGCGCAGAATCAAAATGGCATTATTCGCTGGCAGCGAGGCAGGTGGCAAAGGACTCGCTAGGCGAGCACCTAGTGATCAAGTAGCGAAACATTCCAGAATCTTTTCCTCAGCCCTCGCTAGCATGTTCGCTAGGCGAGGCTGTAGCGAACGTTCGCTGTTAGCTCGCTAGGCGAATGAGGACACTAGTGTGATAGGACAACAACTTTTTCTATATATAGCCCTTTGTACTTTTTGAACAGATATATATTTTTCACTTTGTTTTGCTGCATAAGAGATTTTGTGACCTAGAAACCCTCTATCTCTTATTTTCTTCATTTCTAAACATTAATCTACAAAAAGAAGGTGGATTCTCATCCAAGTTGGATTCTTTGACTCGGATGTTCATCAACCTTCTTCCAAAACTTCTTTTGCAAGCTACCATGAGAATGAGTAGCTAAGTTCTTTATTTTGTCAAGGTTAGATGTAGGTGATCATTAAGCTTTGTAAGTATATGGATGATCTTCATGTGTAAACTCTTGGATGATGAATATATGGTAAAAACCTTGCTTTATCTTTAACTCTTTGTGTTGGTTTATGATCGAAAGATATTTTCCAACTCTTGACCTAGGTTTTCATCCTTCTATTTTCTTAAGCTAGAGATAGTTTTAAATGTTGTTTGTCATGAAAAATGTTAAACCTAAATGTTGTCATTTTGATAGATTGTGTGAGAAATCAACAATGGATCAAAATGGGAAAAATCACAATGTGAGTTAGAAATAATCACATTGGGAGGATGTTGTGAATGTGTTTATCATCTAAAGAAGTTTATGCATATTGTTGATCGGACATATACAAGCAAAGTGATTACCGAACCCTAACTTTGACAATCTTTATTAAATCGTAAAATCAATCTTTTACCGCGATTCAGTACTTTTTATGCAAAGATACCATTACTTAAAACCAAACCCCTTTTGTTACTAAAAAGTTAAGAACTCGATAATTGTCGAACTGCGGAAATATCTCATATTCCCTGTGGAGACGATAACAAAAACCCGACACTTCACCACTGTTAACCAACAGGGCTCTGCCCTAGGGTTCTTGATCTCCCCTTTATGATTTCTTTCGGATGAACTTATATGTTCATGTTTCAAATTATGGGCTTTGAATGTTCTTGTGGGTGATTTGTAGCTTTTCAGCGGTTTTTTTGCGATAGCTTTGAATGATTCCCTTTTAACAGATTTGTTTGTTGTTGTTTGTTGATGGAGTCGCAAAATTGTCGCCTTTCTTTTCAGGAAAAGCTGGTTTGATTCGTTGGACCTTTGGAATTTTCTCGGATGTCGTTTAAGACTGGGCTTTGGCTAAGAATTAGTTTGGAGTAAGCGTTTTTTTTTTCAAAAGCGCTTTTTAAATAAGCACTTTTTCAAACCAGCTTTTTTCAAAAACACTTTTTAAAAAATCTTTTTATCTCCCTGTCTCTCTCTAATGGTTGCCTCAAATAAGAACAACTTATTGCCGGTTTTAGCTTTTCGGTCGGAAACAAAGTCGGGAGTCGGTTTCGGAGCAATCTGTTACCCTCCCGACACCCGATGATAATATTGTTCTGAGGGTGTCGAAAAACAGTCTAACCGATTAAATTTTGCTTGCTTTGATTTTGCAGGTTCGGAAAGTCGGATGCTCAGAAAAGTCGAAGAAAATCGGAAGAAACTTAGGAATTTTAGGAATTTTAGAAAAATGTAATATATTTTTGTAATTTTATTTTATTTATTTATTTATTTTTGTAAGGAAAATAATATTATTAATAAAATTCCTTATTTTTATTTATTCGTTACTTTGATTTTTTGATATCCAATTGAAAAATGAAAATTATTATAACAACATATGCTTTTGTTAAAATGTAAAATGAAGATAATGTTAAAAAAAAAATAAAATTAATTTTAAAATGAAAATGAGAATAATGAAATAAAATTATTTAAAAAATAAAGTTATTAAAAAATAAATGAAAATAAAGTTTAAAGAATGAAATGAATTGTTTTATATTGAAGATAGAAATAAAATTAAGAAAATGAAACAAAATTGGTTTAAAATAAAAATGAAAATGAAATGAAATTTAATTCTTAATTCCTTCAATTTAATCGATTAATCTCGTTTCCGACCAAATCTCCGAATAATCTTCCGACAATTCAAAATGAGCAGCTTTATCCGGATAAATCCAAACTGTCTGATTAAACTCAAATGATCATATTCTTCAGCTAACTTTAGTCTTGTAACTTGAATCGATTTAAATTTGAGTAGCCCAAATCCTTCCACGATTAAATTCCCATTAACAATATCAAACGATCCCACATCTCCTGACTACAGCTCAAAGTTCGTAATTGACAGTCGGCTGCAAACAAATGACTGTTTTACCCTTCATGAACTAAAGAGCGCACCACATGATATTTTCCTACAAAATCAATCAACTACACATACCTGTTAGCGGCTAGTTAAAACGCAATGCGAATGAGATGACGTGCAAAATGAACCTAATAATCTCGGGGCAAAATTTGGGGTATTACACGTAGGTACAAGGCGACAATGTCTTGGCGAGCAATCTTCCCCCATCACCCGTAGTTTTTCGAACCACGTTGACTCTAACTTTCCCATTGCACGAGGGAATACGTAGGCATAGGGCAACGATGTCCTATCGAGTCTCTTTTTTCTTTCTCCATCCCCGTTTAGTAGTAGCTTTTAGATAACACACCCTTTTGATAGACAACAAGCGTGGATCCCGTCGAGTACAACAAACGTGAGGGGTGCCCATACCTTTCCTTTGCGTAACTGACTCCCGAACTCAAGATTTGGTTGCGATGACCTTGTCTTTTTCGTTCTTTTAAGTTTTCTTCAATCGTTTTCTTTTTCTGTCTTTGGGATAAATAACGTTCAATGACGACTCTTTTGTTTGTTTCCGCCGGTCCTTTTTCACAGTTGCGACAATCTATTCATTTTCTTTGTTTATCATTGTTTTGGTATTGTTTGTGTTGTAAACATGCACCAAAAGATTGTTATTATTGCTTGAAGCTATTTTTAGTTTGATTTTCATTGCTATTGCTCCACATATAATATTGTTCTTGTTGGCTTGAACAGAAGTGTTGATTGTTTTTGGAACATCCACCAACAACATATAACTTTGGAGTGCGTCGCGAACAACAATGAGCTAATGAACTAAGATGTTGGAGTGTAAAAGTAACTATTCACATTTGAATTTGGCTAAAATTTTACATCATAAATAGGCTTGACTAAAAGAAGAGACTGCATGTGCACTTGTGTGAATAAACATGAAGGAATTTAGTCCTCCACTCCACACTTTGAGTTTCTTGTTGCTCATTCATCATTTTAATCCAAAGATTTGACAGCACTAAAGTGTGAAAACCTAAATTATATATTAATTAACATCCTATTATCTAAATTGGAATTTATTTGACTCATATTTAATTGGAAGATACAAGTCCACTTGTACTAAATAGATAAATTTAATTAACCAAACAATACTATATTCATCACCTTATGATAATAAGCAAAGAATATAATAACTTTCCTATTATGTTAATTCCACTTTTTTGTTTCTTTGTCCACACAAAACTCAATTAGGGGTGTGAAACTTTTACCAATCGTGTCTCACCCTTCATGTGCTTAGCACCTAATTGTGGAGTTAGATTCCATGTTTGTAATTGTTCTATTCCACACACTAGTTTTTGTGGATGGAAGAAAACTAACTCTTTTAGTACCTTTTCTTTGCTTAGGGAAAAAATAAATGGCTTATCTAAATAAAGTTTGATGGTAGCTACCTAGTAACCTAGTATGTTCCACTCATGAAAATTGAATAATCTTTGCTACTTAGTAATTTGTGACCGTTGGCATCAACCTTAGTCTAGAGACATTCTTTCTATATAAAGCTCTTGTTGAGCTATTACTCTACTTTCTGTCTATAACTTAGACTTCACATGATTGGAAAGTGAGGAATTTAGCATAATTCATCAATTGATCTTCTTTCAATTCCTTCTTGTCTTTATTCTTGATTTACTTTTCTTTAAATTGATATAATTAGTTTTTTTTTTGCTTAATAAATGTAGTAGGTTTGATGCGTGTGAAAAATTAATGTGAAATGGATATTTAGACGGTAGAATTGGATAACATATACATAGTCAAATATATCATCATAAATATTAGACTATAAAAAAAAAATTTAAATTTTCTCTATTTAAGTAAATTTACTTCAACATTATAAGTATAACTTCAATATATTAAAATTTTCATTTTTACAACATGATATTTCAAAGCTCTCAAATTTTAAAACACACTTCCACATAAGTTCTAATCGTCATCGTCAGTATTTCTTCTTCTTTCTTTTCGTTGCTCATTGTGAATTTTTGTTGTGATTTTTAATAATTATTCGTGTTATTTGCTCAGATCTTCGCCATTTGATATATGAGATGTTGGATCGAACTCTAGTATGGTCGAATGATAGCTTCTGATTCGACAGGAATTAAGCATAAGGTCGAAATCTGTTCGCATGCTACTGTCGAAGTAATGCTTGTTGTAGCCAAATTTGTTCTAACATGCATTATTCAATATTGATAGGGTTGTTAGTATGTTGAATTGGGCCTTACTTGTAATCCCAATTGTTTAAGTTAGCTTGTATCATAAGTTAACTTGTAATGGGTAATTGTTAAAAAAGTCAATTAGGTTAGTGTGCTATTTTTCTTATAAATAGGATGCTAGTTTCTCAATCTTGGCATAAGAAAAAATAGGAAGATAAAATCGTAATTTCAAGAGAGAGAGAGAGAGAGAGAGAGAGAGAGAGAGAGAGAGAGAGAGAGAGAGATTATTTTGTTATTCTTGTATACTTGTAATCTTGTTCTAAGAGAAAGGAAAGAATAACTGTTTATAATCAATCCTTGTTGTTCCTTGTTGTTTTACCTTATTTTCTTTGTTAAACCCTAACACTTGTGTGTTTCTTGATAAGAAAGAAACCGTTTATACTTTATTTAAAGGTATCTGATTCACAACAAATTGGTGCGGTGAACATGGAGAAGATTCCTTCAACAAAGTATGAGATTGAAAAGTTCACCATAGTGAATGACTTCGGCCTGTGGCGCTTGAAGATGAATCCCTACTGGTTCAGCAGGGTTGTTTGGAAGCGTTGAAGGGAGAGGCAGTCATGCATGCTGCATTAACGGAAAAAGAAAATACGGGCATGATTGAGAAAGCCCACAACGCAATATTGTTGAGCCTTGGTGATAAGGTTCTTCGACAGGTATCAAAGGAGACTACATCATCAGGATTATGGGTGAAACTTAAAAGTTTGTAAATGACCAAATCTCTGGTGAACCGACTATACTTGAAGCAAGCTTTGTATTCATTCAAGATGAGTGAAGATAAAGTGTTGGCTGAGCAGTTGGGTATGTTCAACAAGCTGATTCTTGATCTTGAAAATATTGATGTGAAGATCGATGATGAAGATCAAGCACTGTTGTTGTTGTGTGCTTTGCCCAGAACACATGCTCACTTCAAATAAACTCTCTTGTATGGAAGGAAGTCCCTGACCTTTGAAGAAGTTCAATCAGGCTTGTATTCTAAGGACTTGAACGAACGAAAGGAGCATAAATCTTCGACAGTGGGCGAAGTTTTGGCCGTTAAGGGAAAATTCTTGCGAAAGGATGATAAGTTCGACAAGAAGAAAGGTAAAAGTCAACAGAAGTCTTATAGTGGCGAAACATCTGGTATTCGATGTTATCATTGTAAGAAGAAGGGTCACACAAGAAAAGTGTGCCCTGAACGCCTGAAAGATCATGGAGGTAATGACAACGCAGCCATTCTTCAAGATGACTTTGACTTATTTGATGTTCTTGTGGTTTCAAGTGGCAACTCAAAAAAAGAGTGGATTATGGATTCAGGTTGCACTTGGCACATGACTCCAAAAAGAGAATTGTTCGAGGAGCTATGTGATCAAGATGGTGGATCTGTGCTGCTGGGAAACAACAAATCTTGCAAAATTGCAGGTATTTGATCTATGAGATTCAAGCTCCATGATGAGTCAATAAGGCTATTGATTGAAGTCAGGTATGTACCTGACTTGAAGAGAAATTTGATTTATCTTGGTGAATTTGACAGAAAGGGATACGTTTTTCAAGGAGAGAAAAGTATCCTAAGAGTCATGAAAGGGTCAAATGAAGTTTTGAGAGGCGTGAAGAAACAAGGCTTGTATACCTTTGAGGCTGAGGTTGTAAGTGGTTTGACAAATGTTGCATCCACGAAACCTGTGTCGAAGATAGAATTATGGCACAATAGATTGGGACATGTCAACGAAAGAGGCCTGGTCGAATTGGGGAAGCAGAACCTGCTACGAGGTGACAAAGTCGAAAAGTTTGAGTTTTGTGAATCTTGTGTATTTGGTAAATCCTGTAGGGCGAAGTTTAACAAAGGCAAGCAAAGAACACATGGATTCCTGGATTACATTCATGTTGATCTTTGGAAGCCTGCAAGGAATCCTTCATACTCAGGTGCAAGGTATTTTCTATCCATCGTTGATGACTATTCCGGAAAGCTATGGGTATTCATTTAGAAGACAAAGGATGGAACTTTTGAGAATTTCAAAAGTTTGAAGATTCTGGTCGAAACTCAAACTGGTAGAAAGGTTAAGAGGTTGAGAACTGACAATGGCCTTGAATTCTACAATGAAGCGTTCAACAATTACTGTGTTGAGTCTGGGATTGCAAGGCATAAGACTGTAGCAGGTATTCCTCAATAAAATGGCTTAGCTGAGAGATTCAATCGAACAATCCTTGAAAGGATTAATGCATGTTAGTTAATGTTGGATTGAAGAAGATGTTTTGGGCGAAAGTTGTTTCGACGGACTGAGAGTATTTGGTTGTGTGGGCTATGCTCATATTAGGCAAGACAAGGTCAAACCTAGAGCTCTGAAATGCATGTTCATGGGATACCCTGAAGGAGTCAAAGCTTATAAGCTATGGTGCCTAGAGCCAGATCACAGAAGGTGTGTCACCAGTCGAGATTTAGTTTTCAATGAAGCAGAGATGGCTTTCAAGAAAACTGATGATGCTGACGAAGAGTTGGAACAGGGAGAGATGCCTGTTGAGGTGGAGCATGTTGATGCTGAATTGCGTACCCCATACGAAGTCGAAGAAGATGCAGAAGATGTTGTCAAAGATGAGGAGACTGATAATGACTACCTGCTAGCAAGAGACAGGTCGAGGAGAGTCATCAAGCCACCTCAGAGACTTGGGTATGCATATCTTATAGCTTATGCCTTAATCTCTGCAAGTGAGGTTCTAAATGAAGAACCTAGAGACTATAAGGAAGTTATGAGGAGTCGAAAAAAGACTGAATGGCTGAAGGCCATGGATGATGAGATGAAATCTCTTCATGATAACAACACCTAGGAACTGATCAAGAAACCTGATGGACCCAAGTTAGTCAGTTGTAAATAGATTTTCAAAGTTAAGAAAGGAATCGAAGGAGTGGCGTCGAAGAGATACAAGAAAATGTTGGTTGCTAGAGGGTTCACTCAGAAAGAAGGTGTCGACTTTAATGATGTGTTCTCTCCTGTTGTGAGGCACATATCCATTCGAATGTTGTTTGCCACAGTGGCACAATTCTATCTTGAATTGGAACAGATGGATGTGAAGACTGCATTCTTGTATGGTGACTTAGATGAAACAATCCTGATGAGGCAACCTGAAGGGTATGTCGAAAAAGGTAAAGAAGATTATGTGTGCAAGATGAATAGATCCTTATATGGATTGAAACAATCTCCTCGGCAGTGGAATAGGAGATTCGACAAGTTCATGGCACGCATAAGTTTCATCAGAAGTAAGTTTGACCACTTTGTTTACTTCAGATTTCGACCAGGTAATTCATTTGTTATTTTGTTGTTCTATGTGGATGATATTCTAATAGCAAGCAACAATGTCGAAGAGGTAACGAGGGTGAAGGCTAAACTCAATAAGGAGTTCAACATGAAGGATCTGGGAGCTGCGTCCAGGATTCTTGGGATTGACATCCGAAGAGATAGAAAGCAGTCGAGATTATGCTTATCTTAAGAGGCATACCTACGGAAGATTCTCGAAAAGTATGGTATGTCGAATTCAAAGCCTGTTGTGACTATGACAAACCCTTAATTCAAGCTGAGCATAGATCAGTGTCCCAATACTGATGTTGAAAGAACTTATATGAATAGCATTCCATATGCTAATATAGTGGGTTCTTTGATGTATGCTATGGTCTGTACTAGACCCGACATAGCATATATAGTAAGTCTTGTAAGCAGGTACATGGCAAATCCTGGAAAGGCTCACTGGCAAGCATTGAAGTGGATTCTAAGGTACATAAATTGCTCTCTAAATAGAGTCATAATTTATGGTAGAGCCTTGGGTGAAGATAGTAAAGCAGCAATCGAAGGATATGTTGACTCTGGTTATGCAGGTTGTATGGATTCCAGAAAGTTTATTTCTGGATATGTGTTCACTATGTTTGGGAAAGCAATTAGTTGGAAAGCAACACTTCAGAAGTTCGTTGCCTTATCAACCACTGAAGCGGGGTATATTGCCCTAATTAAATGAGTGAAGGAAGCATTGTGGCTTAAAGGTTTTGCAAAGGAGCTGAAACTTCAAGGTCGAGTTATCATTGTTAAATGTGATAGTCAAAGTGCAATACACATGTCGAAGAATTTAGCCTATCATGAGCGAATCAAGCACATTGGTGCGAGGCTGTATTTCGTCAGAGGGGTAATCGGGCATGGAGAAGTCCAAGTGCTGAAGGTTTCGACAGATTATAATGTTGCTGATATGATCACCAAGACGTTGCCCAGTTGCAAGTTTTTCCACTGTATGCAGTTGATAAAGTTTCATGAAGAAAGCTAGTTCCTTGATGTTATAGAGTTAGATCCAAGGTGGAGATTTGTGAGATGTTGGATCGAACTCTAGTATGGTCGAAGGGTAGCTTTTGGTTCGCCAGGAATTAAACATGAGGTTGAAGTCTATTCGCATGCTTCTGTCGAAGTAATGCGTCTTGTAGTCGAAGTTTGTTCTAACATGTATTAGTCAATATTGATAGGGTTGTTAGTATGTTGAATTGGGCCTTGCTTGTAAGCCCAATTATTTAAGTTTGATTGTACCCTAAGTTAGCTTGTAATGGGTAATTGTTAAAAAACCCATTACTTTAGTGTGCTGTTTTTCTTATAAATAGGATGCTAGTTTCTCAATCTTGGCATAAGGAAAAATAGGAAGATACAATCCTAATTTCAAAAGAGAGAGGTTATTTTGTTATTCTTGTATACTTGTAATCTTGTTCTAAGAGAAAGGAAATAATAACTGTTTATAACCAATCCTTGTTATTCCTTGTTGTTTTACCTCATTTTCTTTGTTAAACCCTAACCCTCGTGTGTTTCTTGATAAGGAAAAAACCGTTTATACTATGTTTAAAGGTATCTGATTCACAATATGATATTTACGTTTGACCCACTTAGAGATTATTCTTTTTATGCACCACTTGTGACCATCCCCTAGTTTGGCCAGACCCTTGAAAAGAATCTCAAACAACTGTCATACTTGTCATTTTCATCTCGACACGTGACATATACTCTCATCTCTGTCACCTGCGTGTTTGCATACGCGCTGCCTTGTCTGGCCTCTATTTGCGGAGATTCAAGCGTCAACTTACTTGTCAATCCTTCATCTTTTGTTTATGTAGTCAAAATTGAATTCAAACATATTTGTTTTTTAGGGTTTTTTTTAGGATTTTTTTTTGTTACAATTGTTTTATTCAATTATTTGTTCAACACACCATTCATTCTTGTCTTTTCAATGGAAGAAGTTATTAATCATGGTACACCTCCAACAGTTAGTCGTAAGAGTTTGTAATTTCGATCTTGTATAGTTTATGGTATTATTCCTAATAGTATTTGGACTCTTGATTGTGATGCTACTAATCATATGACATTCGATTCCACATCACTATCTTCTAATACTTCACTTTGGAAGTATTTTTATGTCAATGTTGATGAGGGCTCTCATACTCATGTTGTTTGCACGAGAAATATTGGCTCACAACCTTCATTCATGTTACAAGTTGTGATTCACATTCTTACACTTTTCAACAAGTTAATTTTCATCCATAAGCTTACCTGTGTTCAGAATTGTAATGTAACATTTACTTCAGAACTATACCACACATGAACAATTGAAATTGCTAAAGAGAATGAAGGGATTTGCTACTTCTTTGAGGAGACAGATCATCCTAATATATTATTCTTGTAACTCCAATTCGAGTCTTTCTCTTCAACCTTGCAAATTTGACTTTTCTCTTCAACCTCGCAAATTTGACTTTTACACAAACGTTTTCAACATCCTACATTTTATATAATGAAGTCTATTTTCATCATTGTCCTTACAATATTTTGTTGAGTTTTTAAAAGGTAGTATTTGTGAGTTAGCAAAGCACAATTGTGCTTCTTTTCCTTTTACTTTTCATAAAAGTGTTGAACCATTTAATGTTATTTATTTTGATATTTGAGGACTTTTCCCCTATCTCTAATAATTTTAATACAAAATAATTTATTTCTTATGTTAATAATTATACTCGGAATAACTTAAATTTTCTTGATGAATACTAAATCAAAAGTATCGGAATTATTTACCCAATTTTATAATATGATACAAACACAATTTAAAAAACATATAAAAAAATTTTCTTCTCACAGTAATAAAGAATATGTTAATCATACTTTTTCTCAACTTATTAGTAAACATGATGTTATCTCAAAAATTACATGTGTGGACTCTCCTAAACAAAACATTTGAAGTTGTTGAATCTCTCCTATTTTAAATGTTGCTTGCTATTATTAAGAGAGAGTTGATTCTCACTGATGTTTATTTTACTAATCGGATCTCATCCCGAATCTCAGATAACATTAATCTTATTCAATTTATGCTCTTATATTTTTTCTACATTTTCATATTACTTGAGTCTCTAATATCTAATTGTGTTGTATTTGTTCATGTTCATAAACAATAACGTAATAAGTTGGATCAACGCGTGATCAAATGTATTTTTTAATGTTCCTTTTTCTCACTATCAAAACTAAGAAAAAATATGTATTTTTTTTAATGTTCCTTATACTCAATATCAAAATAAAATAAAATAAAAACTCTCAAAAAAAAATAATATAGTACTTTTATTCCTCATGTCAAGCAAGGTTGAATGCATAAAAGCATACCTACCCAATGATTATGGAATTCAATATACATTCACTAAACAATTGATAAATCATATCTTTCAATTAAAAAAAAAAGTGGAATAATTATGCAACTACAAACTAGCTATCTATCTAGGGCACTCTCCAACAACCAAATTTCACATTGACCTTAAGAACATCTGAGATTCCATGTGAGTGACTTATTCATATATTTTATTTTTTCATATAACAAAAACATTGAAAAGAAAAACTTCCACTTTAATCAACCCTAAAGTCTAAAGATTCTTCTTCCATTATCCTAACACTAAAAACTCATAATCCAAAGTATTGAAATTGACTAACTCCATAACTATTGCTCTTCAGATATTGTTCTGCTGCTCCCACTGTTACATCATCTTCATATAACCTCAATTCTTCCATCTACATAATAGCCACATTGTTATTTCAACATTATAATATATATTTTTTAAATATTTTCTAGCTTTTTCAAAATTACTAAAAATTAAAAATTCATATACCACTTGACATTATATTATATCATACCGACGTTGACAATAATATTATATCAATCAGATGCAACGTAACATAATATGTCTGAATAAACATAGCGCATCAGAGCAACAATATCTATTAGTTAGTAATATTATTTACCCAAAAATCGACTTCGTCTTCGTCTCTACACGGAACCTTAGGAATCTCGTTGGGCTCGTCATTGCGTGCGAACCTGCCACGTACTCGCGGTCGATTGTCTGCTAGTGTTTTTCGACATGCATACTGACATAAACCATAAACTCAGAAGTCAGAATCTTCTTCTTCCTCTTCTTAATCAAACTTTCATAATTACTTTACATTATAATCTTGATTACCTTAATGGTCTTATTAAAGTTTCTCTGTGTTCTCTTAGCTCTGTATTTCGAAATTTTTTCCTTTCTTTCTTCGGCGCTGTAACGCCCTACTTTGAAATTCGACTCCTCTTGCGAGTTTCCCTCCTTCGGAGACATGTTATTTTCTTTCATGTTCTGATTTTGCAACATGTTAATCAAACCTCAGTAAAATAAACTTAGAAAAAAATATATACAGAAATAGCAGAAACTTGCGAATTTACCTGCAAATCACCTGTGCTACAAACCCTTCTCAAACTATTTTCGGAGGAGCTTAAATCATGCATTTGAAATTTCGATGAATCGATAAGACTATCACGGTGAGTTTGGAACTGAAAACTCGGCTTCTTTTCGAAAGAGTTACTGCTAAAGCTTCTTTGCATGTACTTTGATACATTCTCAACACTACTGTAACTATGAGGAAGAAACTGATTATTATTGTTATAAAAATCAACGCTTAATTGCGACGACGAATCCTCGTTTTTAACTTGGGAAAGGTCGAAATCCGAGAAGCTTCCATTAGTTTGATGATAACTGGTGAGGTTATGATCAGTTGGAGGAGAGAAAGAGAAAAAGGACGGCGAAAAAGGATCTTGAGAAGGAAGAAGAGGTTCATCAAATGGATTTGAAGAAGTATTGTTGAAGAAAGGGAAGGAATCAGAGAGAAATGGAAGATCTTGAGTTCCATCATGTTCTGAGGTTGAATGTGGGTGGAAAGTTGTGGCAAAAGAATAGAGATCAGAAGACATAGAATGAATGAAAGTTGATGGTAATTGTTTGTGGTTGAAGAATGAGACAAAGAGAAAGTGGTACCTTTGTGTGTGTCTGTGTTTGATGGAGACTTGAGAGTTTTGAGAGATGAGACCAGTCCATCATAGTTTGAGTATTTTGCTGTCATTTATAACAATGTGATGCTTGTAAATTTGCCATTTTGTCCCTTTCTTTTTTATATTCTCTAAAGTAGATTAGTGCTCCTTTTTGAATTTTAAATTGTGTAACAACTGTATCATGTTATTCACTAAGCAAGATTAACTAGTAACATTGGTTTACATGTTATGTTACTGTCAAGAAATGGAGACAAAGTGAAGTTTAGTGAATAATGATTAATGATACCTCTTGAACTGAGAAATGAATTGTTCTAATGGAAGCACTTAGTTTTATGACTCAATTACATAGATGATGACTAAATAACTACTAATAAGGATAACTAATAAGCTAGAAGAGTAACCAAAATAACTGTCAACTAACTAACTATTACTTTTGTCATAATTTCGAATAGTTACATGTAAGGATGTAAAAGAGAAATGTTATGTCGGATTGTATGTATCTGATGACAATCTGTCATCATGTAATTTTTACTAGTATTTGTAATTGTTTTTATTAGTTTTCGATTAATTTTGATTAAAATTTATGAAGAAATAGAAAAAAAAAATAGGAAGTGAAAAAAACAAAGTAAAATATGAAAAGGTTGAGAAATTGTGAAGAAAAAAAGATTTTCAAAGTAGATTAGTTTAGTTTTCGATTAACTTTGATTGAGCTGAAATTTTTGCAAATGAAAATTAAAAAAAAAAGCTCTATCTAGTGGAAATTTTGTGGCAGTGATGTGACCCTTTTCTGACGCGTTTTTCTTTCTATTTAAAGGAAAAAGGCAGAGAAAAGAGGGGTGGATATTCTTGTAAAAGAATTTTGACGACAAAACAGTTTCTGGAGATCTAAAGCAAAGGTTTTCATCACTGGAAGTCAAATATAACAAGAGATTCATGTACTGTTTCTTTATTTATTTCAATTATGATTCCTATGTGTACTCTTTGAACATTAATTAATTCAACATTATTATTCAGTTACTTTATGTTCATTGTGTTAACTAATAAAACTGTGTTAACTAAAAAAATGTTAGGTTAAAATTGTATTTTTCTTCATTATGATTTCTCATATAAATACAATATAATTTCAAGCTGTCAGGTTGACTTTCAACCTACTAAATTAGCTCAACTATCATATGTACGTTTAGATCTAATTATGACTATTACAAATAAATGTGCAATCATACAATTTGATGCTTCAATAATTAGCTAGTTATTGCCAATAATTTTGTTGACATTCCCCCTCAAATTGATGCAGGTAAATCTACAAGCTTCAGTTTGCCAAGTAAAAAATTGTGTCAAGGTTTTAGTGATAACGCCAACTATTTGAAGAGATGTTGAGACATGTGGTAGATTAATGACTATTAGATCATATGTTTTTCGAATAGAGTGACAATCAACATCTATGTGTTTCTTCCGTTCATGGTAAACTGGACTTGTTGTAATATGAATGACACTGGTATTGTCAAAATGGAGCGGAGTTGGTTGTTGTTGAGAGAATCCATGCTCAATAAGAAGACTACACAATCATATTACTTTAGAACAACGGCAGACATCGCACGATATTCTGCTTCAGTGGATGACTTTGAGATTGGATCTTGTTTCTTACATTTCCATGAAATATGAGCATTTCCTAGAAACATACACCAGACAGTAGTAGATTTTCTTGTGTCTAGACATCCAGCCCAATCAGCATTACAATATGCTCGGAGTATAATTGATGAGTCAGTATGAAAAAATGTCCATGTTTTGGAGTGCCAATAAGGTATCTAATGACTCATTGTACTGATGAAAGATGGGAATTTCGTTGAGCTTGCATAAACTTACTAATGATGAGTGCAACAAAAGAAATATATAGGGAAATGATAGTTACATAGATAAAACTTCCTACTAGTTTGCGATATTGAGTGGGATCATCAAGAAGGTCACCTTCATCTCTTCTATATTTAACATTAAATTCCATGGTAGTGTCAATATGGGTTGTATTTGTGAGTCCAGCTAGCTAGACCAAGTTTTGGATATACTTTTGTTCATTTAGAAAAACACCTTTATGATGATAATGCACCTCTAAACCCAAGAAATAAGTGAGATGGTCTAACTCTTTCATATGAAAAGTTGAATGTAATGGGTGTCTGATTCTAGAAATATCATCTTGATCAGAACCAGACACAACAATATCATCCACATAAATAAGAAACACCATGATTCCTTTAGGAGTTATTTGTAGGAAAAGAGATGGATGAATTCAAATCCAAGTAGTGTCGATCAAAACTTTTCAAACCATATTATTGGTGCCTATTTTAATCCATATAAAGATTGTTTTAGTTTGCAGACAATATTAGGTAAAGGTGTAGGCATATTATTAGGAAGTTTGATGCAAACTTCCTCCTAAAGATTATCGTGGAAGAATGTGTTTTTGGATCCATTTGATGTAGTGGCCAAGCTTGTGACGCAGCAATAGCAAGAATAGTGTGTACAGTTGTTATCTTGGAAAGGACCAAACGTCTCATCATAGTCTAGTCCATATTCTTAATCATTTCTAAGCACAACTAAATGAGCCTTGTAAAAATCTATGGATCCATCTAAACAAAAACTTGCTTCCTAAAGGTTTAACAGATCAAAGACATGACACTATATCCCAAGTTTGATTTTCTTCTAAGGCAAAAGTTTTTTTTTCAATAGCTTTTTGTCAACAATCACTCTCCATGACCTATTTATAAGATGGAGGAATTAGAATAGAAGATAATGACGTTTTCATGCAATTGATATACCTTTCTAGGGGGCTTTATCACGTGATTTGCATCATAAAAAGTTGCTTATGGTTCTTCTTTTACTGGACCAACACCCAAGGAGTTATCTTGAGAAGGCCCATCCATTGGTTTATTTTGTTTGGAAGTAATACATCTCTTATAAGTCAATAGAGGTTTAGAATATTGTTGACTTGAATGAGAGTTAGAAAACAATGTCAAAACAGAAATTGCTAATGAAACAGGGTCATGATGTAATGAGAAAAAAAACATTTTCTTAGAAAATGACATTTCTAGATACATGAATCCTAAGAAGGTTATGATTATAACATAAAATCCATTTTGATGATGAGAACATTTAAGAAAAGCACATTCAACTGATTTTTTAATGAGCTTGATGTGTTCTTGTGGAGTAACATGGACAAAACACACACAACTGAGGATACGAAGAGTGGAGCATTTGGTAGGTGACCATATAACCGAGTGAAAGGGGATTCATTACTTATTGATGTTAATGACATTATGTATATAATATGGACATCGTTGGAAAAAGCTTCACACCAAAATAGTGATGGCACATGAGACTCTAACAAAAGAGTGTGAACAACATCGAGCAAATGGCATTTTTTCTATCAGCTACCTTATTTTGTTGTGGGGTTAATGGAAATAACCTTTGAGATATAATGTCATTGGATTGCAAAAATTCTTGAAATGAGTGTGACATGTATCCCCCTATTGTCAGAGAAAAATATTATTATTTCTGATGAAAATTAGGTCTGAACATAAGCATGACAAAATTTGAAAGTGGAAAAGACTTCATCTTTTGATTGCAAAATCTAACTCTGAAATTCTAAGATGAAAAATAATTTTAATATTATAAAATTCAAGGGGAGCTTATAAACCTCACTATTAAAGAGCTCTTTCTTCCTTTGAAAGTTAGTAAGTTCATCATTAGAACTTACTAATCTTTGAGCTAAACCTTCATCCATTCACTTTTTCATCACCAATTTCAGTAGATCAAGGCTTTGGAGTGTGGTTTTTGGAATTGATTTGAAGAATTTTTAGATTTGGAGTGGTAATTTCTTGATCCACCATTGTTGCTCTTGATACATCCTTTACAATATGATCTATTTTTTATTCTTGTTGCTTGATCTTTGGATCTTGCAAATTATGTTTTATTGGTGTTGATTGTTGTTATTTTAATTGAATTTTCGTGTTCAATTGCATACTTGATCATGAGGTATTTGAAGAAATGATTGATCAAGTTTTCCACATTTTAAAAGTGAATTTACTGTTGTTTAAGCAGTGGTAATCGATTACCCTCCTAGTGGTAATCGATTACAAAGTGTTAATTTTGGCTTTTTTGCTTTGTTTTGGGACTGTTTTGGTTCTTTCTTCTTATTCCCTTTCCTTTTTATTTTTGCCTTGGAATGCACTTTTAAAGGTCCTTTTCCTATTTAAATTCATTGGACTTAGGGTGTAGATGAAGTTGGATAAACATTCACTAATTTAAATCTATCTTTAAAGTGAATTGTTCAATTCATTTTAGGCGCTTTGAGTTAATGATATGTTTAGTGCTTTAATCCACCAAGATGAGTGGATGAACTTAAAGATGGAATGACTTTTAAGAGCTATAGATTCGACCTTGTCTTGCCTAATGTGAGTATAGGCCACACAACCAAATACTCTCAGTCTGTCGAGACTAGGTGGATGTCCTGAACAAACTTCTTCTAGTGTCTTCATATATAACACCGTCGAAGAACATCTGCTTATTAGATATGTTGTTGTCAAAACAGCCTCAGCCCAAAACACCATCTTTAACCTAAGACTAGTTAACATGCATCTAACTCTTTCCAAAATAGTTCAATTAAACCTTTCCGCCAAAATTTTTTATTGTAGAGTACCTGCAATGGTTTTGTGCCTTGAAATATTTAAGGCAACACAAAAACTTTTGAACGCCTCATTGCAAAATTCAAGGCCATTGTCGGTTCTCAACCTCTTGACCTTTCTGCCAGTCTGATTTTTTACCAGAGCCTTCCAACCTTTAAAATTCTCAAACTTTTCATTCTTAGTCTTCTGGATGAATACCCATAACTTTCTGGAATAGTCATCAACTATGGATAAGAAATACCTTACTCCTGAATGTGATGCACACCTTGCAAGCCTCAAAAGATCAGCATGGATGTAATCAAGGGATCCATGTGTTTTTTGTTTGCCTTTGTTGAACTTCACTCTGCAATTTTTTCCACGTACACAGAGTTCACAAAATTTTAACTTTTCGATTTTGTCTCCACCAAGCATATTTTCTTTCCGCAATTCGACTAGACCCCTTTCACTAACATGGCCTAATTTCATGTGCCAAATTTTTGTCTTCGACAAAGGTTTCATGGATGCAACATTCATCAAACCACTTATAACTTCAGCCTCAAGGGTATACAAGCCTTGTTTCCTTACGCCTCTCAAGACTTCCTTCGACCCCGTCATGACTCTTAGGATAATTTTATCTCCTTGAAAACATATCCCTTCTTGTCGAATTCACCAAGAGAAATCAAATTTCTCTTTAAATCAGGCACATACATCACTTCAGTTAATAGCCTTATTGACTCATCATGGAGCTTGAATCTCACAGATTAAATACCTGCAATTTTTCAAGCTTTGTTGTTTCCCAGCAATACTGATCCACCATCTTGATCACATAGCTCCTCGAACAATTCTCTGTTTAGAGTCATGTGCCAAGTGCAACCTGAATCCATAATCCACTCCTTTCTTAAGTCGCTGCTTGAAACTACAAGGACATCAGATGAGTTGAAGTCATCTTGAACAATAGTTGTGTTGTCATTATCCTTACCTCCATGATCTTTCAGGCGCTCAGGGCACACCTTTCTTGTTTGACCCTCCTTCTTATAGTGATTTCATCGAAAACCAGATGCCTCGCCACTATAAGACTTCTGCTGACTTTTACCTTTCTTCTTGTCGAACTTACCATCATTTCACAAGAATTTTCCCCTAACGGCCAAACCTTCACCAACCGTTGAAGACTTATGCTCCTTTCGTTCGTTCAATTCCTTAGAGTACAAGGCTGATTAAACATCTTCAAAGCTCAGAGACCCCCTTCCATACAGAAGAGTTTCTTTAAGGTGAGCATGTGAATTGGGTAAAGCGCACAACAACAATAGGGCTTGACCTTTATCATCAATCTTCACTTCAATATTTTCAAGATCAAGAATCAGCTTATTAAACATATCCAACTACTCAGCCAACACTTTGTCTTTACTCATCTTGAATGAATACAAAGCTTGCTTCAGGTAGAGTCGATTCACCAGAGATTTAGTCATGTACAAACTTTCAAGTTTCAACGATAACCTCAATGTCGTAGTCTCCTTTGATACCTGTCGGAGAACCTTATCACCAAGGCACAACAATATTGTGATGTGGGTTTTCTCTATTATGGCCTTCTTTTATTTTTTCATTAACGCAACGTCCATGGCTGCCTCTCCCTTCAACGCTTCCAAACAACCATGCTGAACCATTAGAGCTTTCGTCTTCAAGCGCCACAGACCGAAATCGTTCACTCTGGTGAACTTTTCAATCTCATACTTTGTTGAAGGCATCTTCCTCCATGCTCACCGCACCAATTTGTTATGAAAAATGATGCCTTGAAACAAAGTATAAATGGTTTCTTTATCAGCAAGAAACACACAAGGGTTAGGGTTAACGGAAAAATAAGAAGAACAACAAGAATTGATTATAACTGCTATTCTTTACTTTTTCTTTAAATCAGATTACAAGTACTAAAAAATAACAAATAAGCTTCTCACCCTAATTAGGATTTTCCACACATAAGATGAGAGACTAGTATGTTATTTATAATAAACCTAACATACTAAACTAATGGGATTTTTAACAATTATTCATTACAAGCTAACTTAAACAATTGGATCCTTAACTCAAGGCCCAATTCGACAACTACATACTCTCGACTACATCATGTAGATCTTCGTCAACAGCATGTGAGCAGACTTCGACGACATGCTAAAATAGAGTTCGATCAAATATCTCACATAACAGATTCACAAGACTTCTGCAGTTTTAACTTGTCACATCATGCATTCTGTTTTGCATAACACTTAAAAATATCGGCCAGAATAATTTTTCGGATCTATAGATAGATCAGTCGAACTGTTTCTAAACTGTACGTCGAATTAGAGGGCGAAAAAATTTCAAATGGAACGTGCAGACATCACTACTCTTAATATATGGTTCACATAGTTTAACCTAGTGTGCTCATTTTAATTTTTCAACTACTTTTTCTGTCACATTTTTGTTCGCCTGAGCCTTTTAACTGACCAAATTTTATTTCAAATTTGATCAAAAGTTGTATGTTTCCGAGAAGTTTATCTCGCGCTAATCATTTTAATACATTCAATATAATTTTTCAAGCACCTTTTTCACCCGATTTTTTTTCATTTTTTATCCGATTTTTTTTGTTTTTTTAACCAAAATGTTTGTAATAGTTAAATAGAATTTTCTACGTTCTCGTTTCGAATTTATTTTGATTATTTTAAAATGTTTGATTTTATTTAGTTTAGATAGTTTTAATTCTGTTTAACACTAAGTAATGTCCAAAGGGTAGTTTTAGAAATTTGAATTTAAAACTCTAATATATATGTATATCCGTACTTAATTGATGTTGTAAAATTGGAAAGAGAGAGAGAGAGAGAGAGAGAGAGAGAGAGAGAGAGAGAGAGAGAGAGAGAGAGAGAGAGAGAGAGAGAGAGAGAGAGAGAGAGAGAGAGAGAGAGAGAGAGAGAGAGAGAGAGAGAGAGAGAGAGAGAGAGAGAGAGAGAGAGAGAGAGAGAGAGAGAGAGAGAGAGAGAGAGAGAGAGAGAGGAACCGACCTGCCCCCCCCCCCCCCCCCATTTCCTTTTTTTTTCCTTCACTTTTTCTTTCTTCTGTACCATGTACTACAAGAACCACTTGATACACAAGAACAACAACACAAACCTTCATTGAACACACAACAAGAAAATATCTAAACAAAGTATCTTGATTTTCTTTTTCCTCTCCCAACACAAACCGTCCTAGACAATAACATATATCTCTCTTTTCCTTTTTAAAGACAGACATAATAATACTCCCTCTACTTGTTACGATTTACGTAAGCCCTCCTCCTTCCATGTTCATCTTCTTCTCCACACCTAAACACAACCCCTTCTTCCATTTTTCATTCTTCAACATAACAACACATAAAAACCATCTTCACTCTCCATCTCATTCATCTAATCACAACATAAATAAAACTCCTTCACACTCTTCATCACCAACATAAGAACAACATCAAACCTCATTCCTCTCGTCACACCTACAACAACACACATAACCTCTCTTCTCTCACCATCTTTACACCACCGTATTCATCACACTCTCATAACACAAACCACATCATCATCATAATCACATAAATAACAACAACTCATCCATCATCATCGAAATATCTCACCACCACCACCCAAAACACATTTGTGAACAACCCCTGTTGACGTCACCACCACACAACCATCGAACTACCCTTCCACCATCGAAACCATCGAGCACAACCACACATTTATTTGTTGGTAAACTTTTACACTTGCTTGGTTTGGGTTATTTTGTTATGTGTTGATGTTGTTCATGAGTTGTTTGCCTTTTTTGTGAGGTAATATTATGATTATTTACTATTATCATTTATAATTATTATTGTTATTATTGATTATTGATAATTATTTATCATTATTTTTTATTATGTTGATTATTTTGTTTGTCATTGTTGTATTTATTAATTAATTAAATTATTTATTTTAAATTGTTAAAGAAAATTCAATTTAATCGTCTTGTCGATGTTTCACATATGCATTGCAATTTCGGAGTTAAAAATTCAATTTAACTTCATAAATTTGCTCAAATGCATAGAGTATTATTGACTGGCCTCCCATAAAGTGATTCCTACATGAATTACTTTACGATTTCTTAACATAACACTAAATTCTTTTAGTTTAATTTTTGTTTCTTTTTGTCACTTAACTCATCAGTTTTTCACAAATGCAATGTCGTTTCGAAATTTAAATTTAATTTAATTTCAGAAATTGCTTGAATGAATAGATTGTTATTGATCGGCCTCCCATAAATTGATTCCTACATGAATTACTTTACGATTTCTTAACATAACACTAAATTTCAATAGTTAACTTTGATTTTTATTTCCAATCTTTTCTCTTTCCCTAATTTGTTTTTTACATTGATTTCATTACTGTTTATATTTTACTGTTTACAATTTATTTATTAATCTTGCACTATTAATTACTGAATTGAACATCCCCATTTGACAAAATGTACCCCCATTCCCATAAATATGTAATAAGTTTATCGCTTTCCTTTATTGCTTTATCATCTTGATTTGTTGTTAATTCAAAAGATTAAAATCAACAAATTTTAGAAAAAAACAAAAACAAACACTCGATCCAACGTCGAACAATTTTCCCAAATCAAAATTGTTTCCACTTCTAAAGCATTTTTAAACCCTCCAATCATTTCATCCCGTTTCAGTCCAAACGCAAATAAAAACCTCGACCCAATGTCGAGCGCCTTTTATCCAATTCAAACTAAAAAACCTAATTATGCTTAAACACCATTTCAAAAAGGTTGAAAAGGGAGATGGTCTAGAGCCTTCGATTCCTCTTCTCGATTGTTTGGATCCGAGTAGCCTTACTTGGCCATCCAAACAATTATCATGTGTTAAAAAATTCTAATTCGATTCACCTCAAATCACTTTCATAATCAAACTTAGGTCAAACTCATTTTTGTAATAACTTAGACGAAAAAGGAGGTGGTCTAGAGCCTTCCATTCCCTTCCCCGAGTACCTGGATACAAGTAGCCTTACTCGGCCATTCGAGTATTTTTCGCCCTTCCAAAATACTTTAATCTTATTTAACTCCTTTTGTAGTTAAGGATGGAAAGAGAGATGGTCCGGAGCCTTCTATTCCTCTTCTCGAGTACTTAGATACGTCTTCATCCAACAAAACACTCCAACCAATCAAACTTTTTTCCACCCTTATACACCTCTAAAAACATTTTTAAAATGCATATGCTTTATCCATATTGATGTGAAAGAAAAAAAGGATTTAGTCTCCAAGAGTGAGCAACAAGCAAAGGTTTAAAATACTTGATATGTCTAAAGGATTAATCTTTAAAATCAATCAACTCAGTAGTTCTTTGTAAGTAAAACTACGTAGCCTTGAATTCTCTATTGCACCCAGAGATATGTAGGAGCAGAATTGAGAAATCTTATCAGGCACACCTTTGATAAAAAAAATATTTATCCCTTTAATAAAACACCCATATATTTTAAAACCATCACTTCTTTCTTTTTCTTGCTTAATAAGTAGAAGATCACAATTAACATAGCTAACATTTGAATCATAAATCTAACTAAGAGGTTCCCGTTGAGCACAACGGATGTGAGGGGAGCTAATACATTTCTCGTGCATAACTGACTCCTGATCCCGAATTTGGTTGGGACAACTATTTTATTTTCTTTTTTAAGGAATTTATCGACATTTTCTCTTTCCTTCTTTGAAATAAATAAATTACGGTGGCGAATCTAATCGAACATATTTTCCGCAGGCATGCAAACGCCTCGCAAAGGATCGTGTTTTTTGAGATGCAACAGGGACATGTTGAATGCCTGAATGTACTTGACATTCTTGACACCCCTTGGAAAATTCAATACAATCTTTTGACATAGAAGGCCAATCATCTCAATCAATTCTCAGTATCAGTTAGATTCTCAATGGCAACGACCTCGAAATTCCCAAGATTTGCTGACCCCAATTTTGTCGCTGATAGATCTGATGGAGACAACCTTGTCAATTTCACTCTCCTTAAAATTTCATGTTAGACTATAGGCTTCGATCTAGAGGGGATGAATTGATCACAAATTTAAAATTTAAACTTTTGGCAAAAATGGTTTTCAAAAGATTTATGACACAGCAGAAACAACCTGAATCGAATCGTCTAACCGAACCTACTAGCGAAAAGCTCGGATATGCGTAAAGTTACACAATTAAATGATAATGAACACAAATTTTTCAATAACTATTAATCACAAACAATTAAATGCTAAGTTACACGTAGAGCTTATTTCCAATGATCAAAAACTAAATAAAAGCACTAAAGACAATCTATCGAATACCTCGTGTGCAATAAAAAAACATTTGGGAATTTAACTTGTTTTCTTGATGTTAAAGCAAAACAAAATCAAAGTGATTATGATTATATCAACAAAGCTTAATTAAAATGTAACAACAATTTCATTTCCAAACGAATTGATCAAGACAAACAAATTCGATAATTTGCAAAAACAAAAATTAAATATATATATATATATATATATATATGTGTGTGTGTGTGTGTGTGTGTGTGTGTGTGTGTGTGTGTGTGTGTGTGTGTGTGTGTGTGTGTGTGTGTATGTGTGTGCGTGCGTGTGTGTGTGTGTGTATACACACATACATACATATAGATATATATATATATACACACACACACATACACACAAATATATATATATATATATATATATATATATATATATATATATATATATATATATATATATATATATATATATATATATATATATCTTGTTCAAAGCACTAATAAAGGATTAATCCTCTAAAAAACTTGGTGCTCCTAATTTTGTGGTTATGCTCATGGATGGACTTAGACCTTGGACCTCTTGGATTATTCTTAGACCCTTGGACTTAGAATTAAGACTATTTCCCTATGCTTGGAATATTATGGATCTTTTCCTTTATTTGGCTTGCTCATTTGTTTATTCTTTAAGACGGATGAAATTCTTATTTCACTTGCTATGAAGTGTGCTACAATTTGGTTAGATCCTTCTTATCTTTAGCTTTTTACTTTATACTTTAGGATAGTCACTTCATCTCCTCCCCTTCTTAAATTTTCAAAATCTTCTCTCTTTTTTTCATTCTTGTTTTTAAACTTCAAACCGCTTTCATAAATGTCAATAAATGTTAATCATACTTTTAACTAATGTCAAACATTCAAGTGACTTTCAAACTTTGTTTTCTTAAATTTTCAAAAACCTTCTTGTTTTCAATCTTCAAACCTTCAAGTGATTTTCAAACTTTATTTTCTTTAATAAATGTTAATCATACTTTAACCAGTTTCAAGAAGATATAAAAAATATAAAAACTCATCAACTCTTTTTGTGTCTTTGTGCACTTTTTCTTTTAAAACTTTTTCATAAATTTAGACATGATTCATCTATTTAAGTAGAATTATTCACTTGGAAATGACGACTTATTTTTACATTTAAAATCAATCATAACAAACCTCTCTTTGTTCTTTGTACCATGAACTACGGGGTTTTGATCATATATTACACTTTGTGGGTACGTAGGCATGAGGCGATAGGTCTCTCTAAATACAAAAATATTTAAAAAATAATTCTCTTCTCATCTCCCCAACCTCATTTCAAACAAACCTATTCATACCAAAAAGAGTAGATATTTCAAAGGGTTCTTATAGAGTACTATAGGCGTTTCGGGGGATAACAAATTCTCTTAGCATAATCAACCCCCTTACCCAGTCTATGTTCATTTTGTTCTTGTTTTAGAACTTGTTTAGGTTTTGTTCGCTCTTTTCCTTTCCTTTTGGATAAAATAAAAGTACGGTGGAGACTCTTGCATTTTTTAGTTAAGTTAATCAATAGCTTACACTTACAAATTTCCACGCTATAGTAAGGTCTTTAAATACACGGAAATTTACCTTGTTTGTAACGACCCTTGCTAGTAACGACACTCTAGTAAATGAGAGCATTCTCGGAAGAAAATAAAATCAGCCTTAGTAACTGTGCATATACGAGAGAGTCATTCTATGTTTCTCTTTCTCCCAAATATTGACCATGACAATTCCCATGTCATTTAAACACGCTATCCTGAACACGCATGCACCAAAAAAAATTTGCAGGCCTACTTTTAAAGCACTGATGACTAGAAAAATCGTCCTTATCATGCTGACCAGAGAGAGCATCTTAACCATCTTGACTGAAACAACTTGGTGAAATGTCCTGACACCCTGATATACATAGCATACTCTTACCATTATACTCAACTTGGAGTACTAACCTTCTCAGCATAATACTTAGTCCAGAACCTATAATTTAATCTTTCTGGCCTAGGATATAAGGTTGTTTCTGACCAATTAAAGGCACACAACAGAAGAACTAGAAACACCATGCTCAAGAAGCTTCCCATTGAATTCCATGATTGATATCTTCATTAAGACTAACCTAAATATTTGAACATAATGTCAAGACATCATGTCAGACATTTCACATCCAACAACAGAACCTCCTTTGAGACCCACAACCTTCTGCAAAGAAAAATAAAATCTCCTAGTCACAAATAATATTGTTACTTGGGCCATTCCAAGAATCATGACCAGCCCTGAACTTACATCGGAGGGAAACGTCATAGATACACAGTGCTTTAAAAGTAGGCCTGTAAAAAAGGACCCAGGTGCAGACTATAACCTACTGCAGAAAATACCTTCTCCCATACATAGCCACAAACTCCATATGTTCTTAGTAGCAGTAGTACAAGCACGACACCAGGCCATGATATCTGAAAAACAGAAAAACAAGTCAACACTTTACTCTAACACATTAAGAACCACAACAACCTTGTCAAGACATATGGTATGACATCACAGAACCAGTAGCAGAACTCCCATTGAATTGCATAGCAAAAATAAGGACAATGTACAGACACAGTGTATTCACGCATAGATGAGATAACGGAAGCACACATAACTTGATGGAAACATACAATCTTGATCATCTTTAGGTGCTCTTCCACCTCTTTCCCCTGTCAAAGATCCTTCTGCACTTCTTGTTGTTGTCACATGTTTTAAGAGTGTTGACACAGAACACTCTTGCCACAGCCTTAAAACATGCCTTTTTCAAACCAGCCCTTCTATCTTGCAGAAATTTTTTATTTCATCCCTTAATAATGGCAACTTGCTTAGGCTTATTGTGTCTCAGAGAGTAGAGGAAAGATACAGTATTTGTTGCATCCCACCATGCCTGTAATTACTATAAATCCTCAATAGGGCAAGTGCCTAGTCCATTATTTATGTTCTCATGCTCCAAAATAACAATCTTGCCTTCAACAAGATTCTTGATTAGTTTAAGTATATCAAGGTTCTTGTTCTAGTCATGTTGAATGAGATATCTGATAACATTTAGATTTTCACAATCTAATGCCATGACATTCTGCTTGACGTTATAAACATTCCACATATGTTTCATCCACACCAGTTGAGAGAAAACTCTTCTTGTTTCACCATACTTAGCTTCAACAGTGTTCCCAGAAGCACATCCATCAACATTGAAAAATTCTTTCAGTAAGAAATTATTGTTGTGAAAGTAGAACACACCATAACCACTTGCTTCAATGATGCAATTTAAGATCTTCTTTTCTTGAATAATAGGACTCATCCTTTGTCGCTACTGCGGAAATCGACGCTGGCTATGACAGAAGAGTCGCCACCGTGTGTTATTTATCCCAGCGGAGGGAAAGGAAACGCTCAGAGTAAACCTGCCGCAAAGACGGGAAAGGAATGGTCATCGCAACCAAATCCTGGATTCGGGAGTCGGTTACGCAAGGGGAAGGTATTAGCACCCCTCACGTCCGTCGTACTCGACGGGATCCACGCTTGTTTTCTAGTACGGATTGTTATTCTATCTACTCTAAAGGTCTGGGGTCAAAAAGAAAAAGAAAGAGTGACTCGGCAGAACACAGTCGTTTTATGCCTACGTATTCCCGTCTGGAACGAGAAATCAGAGTCAACGTAGTTCGCCTACCTACGGGAAAGGAGGGGAAGGTTGCTCGCTAGGATACGGCATCCTATGCCTACGTACTTTCATACAGCGTGAAAGATTATAGCAAATGTAGTTCGGGCCACGGAAGACACAGATTTGTCTGACTGTTTTTCTTTTATCCTTCTGAAAAGAGGTTTCTTCTGATTAAAAGTCCAAGCGGACAAAAATGACGCTTTGATGTTTGTTTTGAATCTTTTACGAAAGAAGGGTTTTTTTTTTGTTGGCAATCTCTGACGCACTAGAGACTATGATTTGAGGGTGACTACGTCGTATGTCACCCTAAGGGTAACACACTAAGCAGTCAGATTGCTGAAGAGTGACCCTCCAACAATCCTCTCTCGAATAGCTTAAGGCTCGTAGCGTACGACATCGATTATCCTTATTACTGTGTTTTGAATGGTTTTGAGATAGAAGAGACAGAAATTCTAAAAACCTAGGGTTTGAAAGGGGAATCAAAACTAACCTAAATTTGTCATGCATGGGTTACAACCTAATGTCTGTCATAATTCCCTCCTGCACAGAGGAAATCAGAGATCCTAAGGGATAAACAGCAAAAGAAACAGATATACAGTAAACAGTAAACATGCATGAGATGCAGCAGTACAAGCGAGGCAAGGGAGTCCCACTCAACCTCGAACCTGAGAAGACAATAGGCAAAGTGAAACAGCTTCACTTCAAACCTAAGGGGGCAAGCTGAACAAGCCAACAAACAATACAGAAAAAAAAAATAAAACCCAACACCAGCTCTTTCAGCTACAGTTGATTAACATCAAAAAAATGACAATAACACCTTCAAGCAAGCTCCCATCTTCACTCTCCAATGACCCCCAAGCTTTAGATAAGCTCTTGTCCTAAAAAATTTCCAAACTCTGGCAAGCACTGAATCCCAACAAATAAACAGCTTCAAACAGCAGCAGGACCCTAACTTCAACAGATAACTCTCTTTGAAAGGTACAGGCTTTATCTTCACCAATATTCCATGAACTCAATCCTTCATAGGTTCCCATCTTCAATGCCACCACTCCAGAAGAGAATCAATTAATGATAGATGAAGTTGAGATGTTAAGAGGCTCAGTGACAACCCAGGGAAATCACTAAGATCTTAGCATAGCAAGTAAAAGGTATCATCAAGGTTCTACCCAACCAAAGCTTGCTCTATATACCTACTAAGGAGATATGGAACTTCTTTGGGGAACCTTGTGTCATGGGATAGAATAGAGGTACAAGAAGCTTTCTATGTTTGAAAGAAGAAATCAGTCTAATCTAAAGCTCTCCCTATATCTCCTATCTCCTAAGTCTTCAAAGGCAACCTTCAAGGATAAGAATCTTCATGCTCCAAGCTCCCTCCTTTGTCTCCAATCATCTCCAATGTCCTCATGAGCTCCAACAAGCAAAACTCAAGCCCCAAGCCCAATTAGGATAGCCCAAACCAAGCAAACAAGCCAAATGCCCAAGGGGGAAACACACAAACATCATACAAGTTGCAAAGATCAAATAAAATAGTAATACTCATCATAAAATCCTAGATTAATTTCTAAGGGAACCTAACTATATACCCTATACCCCACATAAACCCCAAGGCCTAAATCAAACCCAAAGTCTCCAAACTATGCCCTAAACTACACCTAAGTGTTGTGAAACCCTAATTCTGATACCTCTCATATCTACCTCTCAAATTAATCTAATTTTTAGTCCCAAAAATATGGAAAAATTCCTAGGGGTACATACTTTCCTAATCTAATCAACCTCATAAGAATCAATCAAAAATCATACACCAATCTCTCATACTAAATTCAGAAAAAGGAAGTATCAAACAAATGCAAAATAAAATCAATAAAATTGTAAAATATACCAAAAAATATGAAATGCAAGCAATTAATATTTTTATTACTTCACAATTTTCTAGAGGTCCTAAGGGAACTAGGGAAAAAAAATCCCATCCTAAAATGATTATTTTTCAATTAGTTATGAATTTTCTAATTAACCTAAAATAAAATGTACAAAATGAGAAGAAAATACAAGAAAATAAAAATGAGGCGTGTGGAATAGCAATTACATGCAGTACAATTCACCAATTGGGCTCAGGAGGGGGTGTTAACATCAAAGCGCTCATTAGGCCCAACCAACTCAGAAAAATAATTGGAAAATAAGATGAAAAATGAAAAAACAACCGTGCCAAATAGCAACTACCTCAAGTGTTATTCTCAAATGGGCCTCAGAAAGGGGTGTGATTAGCAACTAATGACTTAAGCCCACTACAATTCATTAAGTGAAATGGTGTGTTGAGCTAATGTCTCAAAATCCTTCACAACGTGACATGCGATCTGGGCCATTGGATGATTAGTTTGGTCAAAAGTCTTACTAGATCCTAGGGTTAAAAGTTCATCTTCTTCATTTTAAATGTTGGAGGGAACCATGACCAGACGGTGGCCGGAGGTGAAGACACCGTCGTCCCCAATCCTCACTTCTATTAATCCTCACCAAAACAATAACCTAAATACATCATTCAAATTGTTTTTCCACAAGGAACTCAACCATATCCTCCAATTGTGTTGAAACCTTCTCCTTCTCAAAACACGAATGCATGTTCAGAAACTGCTTAAACAAAAAATTATCACCAAACTCAAAATTGAATATCCTAGATTCATCCCCACTTTACCCTGAGTAAAATCCACTATCTAACTAGGTTTAATCCTCAAGAATCATCAAGATACATCCATGAACAGAAATGGTGTTCAACCTAATTTTGTCTCTAAATCGTGAAAATTGTTACCAGAAAGTTCCTAGCCACAATCTACAATGAGTCTAACCTATCAAAACCTAAAGAAACTATACGAATCAAGCCATAGAATGAAGTTTACATACCTGCAAATCTTGGATGAACAGAGTGATAAAACCTCCAAATCAAGCCTCAAGAATCTCCAGATAGCTTCACTAACACCAAAGGGAACTTCTGTATGCAAAGAAAGGGATTGAAACTTCTTGAATCACCATATGTGATTTTCAATTGCAAGCTATGAACTCCATATGCCAACTCACGATTCTGTAGCAATCTTGGCTTGAATTCTATCTGGAATCACTCACACACTCAAGAGGAAGCTATTGAATGCAAAAGAATGGATTGAAATGGATCAAAATGATGTAACCGATTCTGTTTTGCAAACTGAAAATTCAGAAATCAATCTCTCCAATCTCTCTCAATTTCCACCAACCAATGCCTTGAATCAATCACAAATCTTATATAGAACTTGTAGGAAGGCTCTAGAAACTTCAGGATTGATCTATGGGAGAAATTCAATATCTCTTGCATTTGAAAATGTCATGAGAAGTTCATACATGGCAGCTGAGTTTTAGCTTGCTTCAATGCCTTGATTCTGATCCAAATTCTCTCCGAATGACAAATTGAATGGATTGGAAAGGGTTAAGGCCTTGGTTATGCTCTAAAGAGTGGTTTTGCACATGTGACTTATGAGGTAAGAAAACACTTTACAAAAGAAGTCATGAAATCAACCTTCCACTCAAAAATGTGGAAATGTCATTGTTTCAAAAATATGTTTTCCAATCAATTTGGTATGTCATATGGACTGGTTTGGACCTATAGCTCAAAAATCTCAATTTTTCTCTTTGGTTCATTTAAAATCCATCCTTATTTTAGACCATTTTTGCAATTTTGTGATACAAGCCCTTCCAAGCTCTCATGACTTCTTACCTAGCCTAAAAACATCATTCTAAACACATCTCATGTTGAACATTTTTTCATTTGAGGAGTGGAAGATAGAGATTTTGACCTATGTTGAAAAATGACCTATAATTCAACTTCCCCAAAATACCCCTGGATTGCCAAGACCATAACTTGAGTTCTACAAATCCTCTTGAGGACTTCTAGTACTCAAATTAAATCTAGGATCAAGCCCTACAGTTCTTATGTTGGCCAAGAATCCATTTGAAAACTCCTTGATGGGCAAAAGTTGCTTGGAAGTCAAGTGACTTTCACAGATAAATTTCAGTGTCCTCTGATGACCCATAACTTGCAAGAACCATAACTTGAGTTCTACAAATCTCGTTGAAGACTTCTAGTACTCAAATTAAAGCTATTGAGAAGCTCTACAAGTTTCATGTTGGCAAATAATCCATTTGAAACTTGTATTTAGACTTGTGTGGCTTGGAAGTCTAGTGCTATGCAGGGGATTTTACCCTAGGAACCCTGTCTCAAACCCCTCTAACCACTCTTGATTCTCTTGTACTTGATCTTGACTCATCCATACACATGCTTTAACATCTCAATCCATAACTTCCATGACTGAGAGCTAGGTCTTGGTGCCCTTTCCTTGCTCTCCTTGACCTAGGGTTACCCAGATGAAACCCGACTTGTACACCTCTCAACTGTGATTCTTGAACTTGATACCATGACTTGTCTAAGCTTCCATAGAGATCTCTAGGACTCCCATGAGATCCATACACACCTCAAATTCATAATTCTATGCTTCATACCCCATTGATGACCCTCAATACACCTTAAGTTAGGAGAGAAATCCACTTGTTGACACTCAAATCTCCTCAAAGCTTCAACTCATTCCTTGATGACTTGGATGTTACTCAGCTTGAATAAGGCCCCTTGATGTGCTTCTTTAGATAAGGATGACACTTGACCCCCTGTTAGATGACTTGCTATATGTTGCACCCTAAAATTTGACCAACATTTATTTACCCATCAAGTGTCTGAAGGTTGATACCTTCATCAGAAAGTTCAAGAGATCCTCAGAGAAATTGGTTGAAACCAAGGTTGTGTGTCTCATAACTTGAGAGTTGTGGGAGCCCCTCAGATGATTCTGAGACTTTGAGAATGGACTTGAAGCTTTGAGAAAGCCTATGAGATGTCTTGAAAGTCATCATGAAGCCCAGAGAGGTCATTATGCAAGAATTCAGAAGATTCAACCATGAATGGTAGAATTAGGGTTTTGACTGGGTCAACCCTAGGTCAACTGATGATTTGGAGGAGGTTGAGACCTAATCCAAGAGCCACGGGATCATGGAAGGATGTATTGAGATACTATAAGGATGATTCCTAGACCAACTCATCATGATTGAGGAGTTTGAGAAGTTTTAAGCTAGGGTTTCTAAGGATTGACAGTGTAAAATCCCCTAGTTTGATCCCTATCTTCCAGGCAGTTTTAGCTCAAGATGTGATTGTCATATCATCTTCCCCACAACATGAATGTTGTAGATCTTGTTCTTAGCTTTAATTTGAGTGGTAGAAGTCCTTGATAGGATTTGCAGAGCTCAAGTTATGGTTTTGACAAATTACAGGTCATCTGAGGTATGTGAATCTGGGTCCTTGAAAGTCACCCAACTTGCAGACAGCTTTTGCCCTAGTAGGATGATTCCTATGATCTCTTGGTCAACATTAATGTTGAAGAGCATCTTCTTAGCTTTCTAGATAGTACTATAAGTCCTTGATAGGATTTGTAGAACTCAACTTATGGCTTTGACAAGCCAAGGGCATTTTGGTCATTTGGAAGTTATAGGTCATTTCAAGCATGTGGCCATATCTCCTACTTCCAAGCTTCAAATGGAAAAACCTTCAACATCAAAGTTTCTTAGAATGATGTTTTAAGGCTAGTAGGGTGGTCATGAGATGTTGGAAAGACTCATATAAAAAAAGTGATAAAAATGGCCTAAAAATGAGGCATAAGTTAATTCAAGTGAAATGGAAAATCATAAAATCCAAGCTATAAACCCTAACCATGTCATATGATAGGTCATTTTGACTCCAAAGGACATTTTAAGAACAATGGTTCAGCCACAATTTTGATTTGAGGCTTAAATTTTGTGGTTGCTTTGCAAGTTGGTTGCTTGCATAATGAGGTACCAAGCCAAAACAAGGAAAAGCTTAATGAATAAGGGAAATATGCATTGTGTATTGTCCTAAATCTCATGTAAGGAGATATTCAAGTTGGTTGCAAGCATTATAGGGATTTTTGTCATGATATATCATATGGTGAGAAGTGAAATGCAAAGTATCATGTCATGAAAGTTCAAGTTCCTACTAGATTGATCTAGATGGTTCTAGACCTTTCCAAATCAGTCTATATATTGATTACAATCTCCATTGGTGTAGCGTTGGTGATTGTTGATGTTAATGGTGGTAGAGAATAGAGATTGAACCAAAATTCTCCATTTTGCAAATTGTATTGAAACTTCATTTTTCTCTTCATTACCCTTCCATTTTTCCACACAAATCTTCTCTACAAACATCCCTGAGTATGTTCATGCTAGCTTGAGGTTCCATTGTTGAAGAATTGGAGGAGTTCCAAGTGAAGTTGCAAGGGAGAAAAAGGCATTGGATCTTGAGATACAAGCCATTTCCATCAAATCTTGTGCAAGCAGAGGATTGTTCATCACCTAAAGACTATTCTTGAGGATCTACAAGGCTTGATTCGAAGCTTTTCAACACCTACCATTGCAAGAATCAAGGTAAGCAAAATCACTTCCACACTCTGATTTAGGCATGGCTAGGGTTAGTTCTTGTTGTAAAACCATTAGAGACCATTAGGTGATTCATTTGGATGAGTTTTAGACCAATTGGTGAGGTTTCTTTCATGGTGGTTAATTCTTGATGGAGTTAGAATGAGGGATTTAATGGATGATAATGCACGATTTTTGGCTAGTTTTAATCAGCATAACATAAGGATCAATTCTATATAAAGATTGCTGAGTTTGGTGAGGGTCAAAAACTGAAGGAAGTTTGAGTTCATGGAAGTATACCGTTCGGTTTGGAGGATTTATGGTGTTTCAATGAAATCCAATGGCATGGTTGTGTTCTACGTAAAATTCTAGTCAAGATTGGTTTTTAGATCATGCAATTTGGTGGAGTAATGGAGTCACACGAGTGGTGGAAAGTTCATGCATGAAGCTTATGTTTTAATGGTGATGCAAACCCTAGATGAGCCAAGGAAGAAGACGACACCAGAATCGTTGGATGAGAGAAAGACCGGTTGACCAAACAACGATCCAACGGCCAGGATTTAAACGCGAATGGAGGGAAGAAACAGCAGCAAACGCTGCGTTTCATTAAAGCTCCTTGCTGGGCTTTGCGTGAATGTTGTTATTCCCACCCCCTGTCCAAGCCCAATCATAATTCGTACTACAATTACCTGCTATATACACCGCTACTTTTATCTTTTTCTTTTAATTTTAATGTGTTTTTCTGATTTGCATTGGGCCCAAGCGCTATGCTAGGCGCACCCCACCTTCTGGACCCATCATCAATAACAACAGAATATTATTGCTTTTCATACCCCATGATTCATTTCTCTTATTAAATTCACTCCAAATTTTATTTCATTTCAAAAATTCATATAAAAATGAAAAATCATTATTTTTTAATGATACTTTTTTTCCCATTTTCCATTTCCTGTCTAGAAAAATATAAAACCATAAAATAGTCATTTTATTTCATTTTTATATTTTTTTGCATATTTTTACTTTTAATTGCTTTTTTTAATTCTTTTAGTTGATGCATGATTTTGTAGATTTTAATTAGGGTAGTTCCCTTAGGATTTTGAGTTCAATATTTTTAGGATGATTAGATGAATGTCTTAGGTTCCCCCTGATTTAATTTCATATTTTTGTGATAATGTTTAGGATAGTTTTAATTAGATAGTTCTAAGTAGTGTAGAATTAGTTTAAAACTTTAACATAGGTTCATAACAATTTTAGATTTAGGGTTTTTAGGGCAATTTAGTCTATGGGGAATATATGGGACTTAAGGGTAGTTATGTAGGGTCCCCTAGCATTTATATTAGGATTTAATAGAATAATATACTATTTTTGGTTGATTTTTGAATTGAATGATTGTTTGTGTTGCCTTTAGGGCAAGTTTTGTTTAGTTTGCTTTGCTTTGGAGTTTTCCTTTGGTTTGAGGAGCTTGGTATCTCATTGTGGAGCTTAATGGAGCATACTAGAAGATGGGAAGAGGCTTGGAGGAGCTTGAGGAGCTTGCTCTTTCTTCTTTTTGTTTTGTTTTAGGGTTAGGATTAGGGAGAGCTTAGATGTAGATAATTTCTTCCTCAAACATGGATAGTATCCTTCACATCCATTCCTCCCTATGATTCAAAGTCCTTCCAGGGTATACACCTCTCTCCTTTGGAGGGATTAGTGTTACACCCAGGAGGTAGAACTTTTGAGGGAACCCTTCATTTGATATTGAACCCTTATAGGTCACCTTTGGTGATCAGATAAGCAGTTCAATATCCCCCAGCTTATCCAGTAAGTGACTTTTCTCTGTTTGATTGTCTTGAGAGATGTCAGAGCCTGAGCATGGAGATGAAGACTTCATTGAAGATTATTGAAGAGGATGAATCCTTGAAGACTGCCATTCTAGCTGAAACTTGAAGAGCATGAAGATCAAGTTGATACTTGAAGATCCCTGAAGATTAGGTGAAGCTTGAAGGTGGAGCTGATCAAAGAAGCTGAAGCTTAAGGGAGAAGATGAGTTGAGACTCATGTTGTAGGGTTGAATCCTGGAAGAGCAAACTGATGTTTGTCAAGTGAGTGAAGTCTGAAGACTGAGTTGCTGCTGGAGGAACTGAGGCTTTCTTCTGTTTTTCTTTTCTGTATTGTGTGTTTTGTTTGATTTGTCTGTTGCATTAGATTAAGTCCATCTAGAATAAGTAGAATCTAGGAGCATGATTGCATTAGAGGTTGAGTTGTTCCCTCTGCTTGTATTGTTATTGTGTGGCTTTGCTTGCGGGTATTCGGTAGAGCCCAACTCCCTTGCCCATGTGGTTTGTTTGCCTGATGGCATTTCATTTCATTTCTTCTGTATGATTGCAGTTTACTGTTTATTGCTTGAAGCATGTTGTTTATTTTTTTAGTATGATTACTGTTATTTCATGACTGGCTTGAGGTTGAGATGAGCTTGTGGAGGCTGAAGCCCCACACACATTTCCTCCCTCACTTGCATTGCATGCATTTTACTGTTAAGCTGATGCTTTGTCTGTTTTGGTGTATCATTGACATGATCCCTTAGGACTCTCATTTCCTTTGATAAGGATTTGATGATAGACTTTTAGGTTGAAACCTATGCATGACAACTTCTAGGAGTTCCCTGTTCAAACCTCAACCATAGGATGAATCCATGGCATGATAACAGTAGGACTTGATAGTCTCCCTCTTAGTTGGGTCTGTTCTCTTCTCATCTCAAAACAGTTTAAGATACAGTAATCATGAATGATTTCTTTCGTACGTTACGAGCCTTAAGCTATCTGAGAAAGGATTGTGGGAGAGTTTCTTTTCCACAGTCTGGATGTTTAGTATGGTACCCTTTGGGTGACATGCGACGCATTCACTCTCAGGTCATAGTCTCTAGTGCGGTTGAAATCGTAAACACAATAAAAAACACTTCTTTCGTAAAAGACAGGAAATAAACCGTAGTTTCCCGAACTACGTGAGCTCTGATCTCTCATGCCTGTTGAGAGTACATAGGCACAAGATGGCGAAGTCTTGGCGAGATACCTTCCCCTATAACCCTTCGTAGGTCGAACTACGTTGACTCTGATTTCTCATTCTCTGATGAGAATACGTAGGCATAAAGTGCGACGCTTTGCCGAGTCATTTTTCTTTTCTTTTTAAGCCCGCCTTGATAAGTAGATAGAATAAAACCAACCCGTCCAAGTAAACAAACAAGCGAGGATCCCGTCGAGTACGACGGACGTGAGGGGTGCTAATACCTTCCCCTTGCGTAACCAACTCCCGAACCCAGACAATGGTTGCGATGACCTTGTCTTATCCTTATTCATCAGGTTTTTCCGATCGTTTCCTTTCCCGCTCTGAGGGATAAATAACGAAAGGTGGCAACTCTTCTGTCATGCCGGCACCTTATTTTCGCACAAGCGACACTATGTTATGATATGCAAATGATTGGACCATGTACATGATGTGACTATGCAAATGATAATGCGATTAAAACATAAACCAGGTGAAATAGGTTGAGCAAATTTTAGGGTGCGACATCCTTGGTTCAACCTTGAGACAAGACAAGAATCTAATATTTTCTTTGTAAATTCAGTATTTTTGTCTTCAGTGGGGTGTCTTTCAATGAGTTCCTTGGTTAGTTCTACCTGAGCTCTAACAAAGAGATTTGAAGTGACTTGAGAGTTATCTGACACAATGCTAGACACATTAGAGACTTCTTCCCCTCCTGCCTCATCATTCTTCCCAGAAGATGTTTCATCATTGGCTTCAACATCCATCCTTTGCTCAATAATTGAATCATCAATTGCCACACTGATAGATTCCACTATCAATTTAGTTCTAGAGTTAAAAACTTTGTAAGCTCTGTTGCTTGAAGAGTAACCCGAAAATATTCCTTCATCATTTATGGGAGCTATTTTACCCTTTTGATCTTGGTCAGTCAAGACATAGCATTTACTTCCAAAGGTATGAAAGTATTTGACTGTAGGTTTCCTTCCTTTCCAAAGCTCATAGAGAGTGATTAAAGTACCTTCTCTCAATGTGACCCTATTATGAATATAGCACGCAGTATTCATAGCTTCAGCCCAAAATTCCAATGGCAATTACTTAACATGAAGCATAACTCTAGCTGATTCTTATATAGTTCTGGTCTTCTGCTCAACAATTACATCTTGCTGAGAAGTGATGGAAAGAGAAAACTCATGACTGGTATTTTCAGAATCACAAAACTCAGAGAATTTTGCATTCACAAACTCCTTGTCATAGTCACTTCTAATCTTTACAATCACACTGTTCTTCTTCTTTTGAATGCTTTTACACAAATCTTTGAAAACTTCAAACGTGTCTGACTTTTCTCTAAGAAAGTTCATCTATGTAAACCCAAAAAAATCATCTATAACCACATATACATACCTCTTTCCACCCAAGCTTTCTATCTGCATTGGTCCCATTAAATCTGTATGGAGAAGTTCCAGCACTCTGGAAGTTTCCTGATGTTGCAACATTGTGTGTGACATCATGATCTTCTTCCTAATATCACACTCACCATAGACTTTCCCTTATTTAATATTGAGTTATGGAATTCCTCTAATGGCTCCTTCCGGCATTATCTCATTCGTTCTTTTGATATGAAGATGTCCAAGATTCTGATGCCATAACTTCACTTAATCTCATTGGTTATAGAACATGTGGAAGAGTAAGTAGTTATTTGAGGTTCCAATGGATAGTAGTTGTCTTTAGACCTTATACCCCTCATTAGAATAGCATTTTTCTCATATTTGACTAAACATTCTGACTTTGAAAAATTGACCAACAAACGATGATCACATAGCTGACTAATGCTAATAAGATTAGTAGCTAATCCTTTCACAAGAAGAACATCTTCTAAATTAGGAGAACCAGCACACACCAATCTTCCCACTCCTTTAATTTCTCCTTTAAATCCATCACCGAATCTGAAGATTGTTGAACTAGATACAACTTATAACATAAAGGCTTTATATGACCATACTCACCACAGTAATGACACCTCCAAGTTGATGATTGAGATTTTGTTGAAGTTACATCATGTCTGCTAAGATGTTGTAACATATGGTTAGACATGGTAATCATCTTCTACTTTTCAGAATGAAAGAACCTTTCTACAAACCTTTTGTTTTATTGATCATCAGATGGATAATTACCTCTTGTATCTCTATATTATTTCATCATATTATATCCATTTTCATCCTTCTTAATGAGTTTGTCATGTTATTAAGCTTAGAGTTCAAGAGAGTTACCTCATCTTGCAGATGATAAACATTACATAGAAGTTCCTTGCTCTCATTCTCTAGTTCAACTATGATCTTCCTCTGATTTTCCTTTGTCTTAAGACTTTCTTCACACTTGTCACAAATTTCCTTGTAAAACACATCCAGATCTTCATAGAGGACATTTTCTGCACAAGATTCTTCTTCATCAGCCCACCTACCAGAGAGAGCAGTCACTAGATTGACAGTCTCAGAGTTAGATTCATCTCCTAACTCATCATCATCATACCAAGATACAGACAACCCTTTTTCTGTTTCTTAAGAAAGGTGGGATATTCTGACTTGATGTGACCAAAACTCTCACACTCATAACATTGTATGCCTTTGCTTTGATTTGACTTCTCTTCAGTCCTGGCATTCTTTTGAGAGATTGTTTTTCTGATGGAAGATGTGATGTTCTTGACACCTGATCTTCCTCTTCTGTCCGTCCTTTTTAGAACCTTGTTGAATTGCTTATCAAGAAGCACAATGGCATTTGATAATCCTTCTTTAGTATCCATACCACAATCATCCTCTCCAACTTCAGTATTGGACACAAGGGCTATTCTCTTGTTCTTCTTTTCAAATTTATCACTAATACCTAGTTCAAATGTTTGAAGGGATCCAACAAGTTCATCCACTCTCATGTTGCTGATGTCATGAGCCTCTTTTATGGCAGTAACTTCCATATCAAATCTTTTGGGAAGAGACCTGAGGCTCTTCCTTACCAGTTTTTCCTCTAACATCCTTTCTCCTAAAGTACTGGATGAATTGGTTATCTCAAGGATATTCATATGAATGTCATGAATACTTTCATTCTCAATTTTTCAAATGTTGTAGTGAGCAGCTGAAGTCTTGACATCTTCACCTTAGATGTGCCTTCATGTGTAGTTTTCATTATTTCCTAGGAATGTTTAGCCACAACACATGTGTTAATCAATCTGAAAATGTTCCTACCGACTTCATTGAGTAGAAAATTCAAAGCTTTAGAACTTACAAGAGCCAATTCATCCTTTTTTAGACCATTATTCTTTAAGTTTTTAATCAAAAATCTTCTTTCCATCTTTGTCCAGAACAACAGGATGATCCCATCCTCTTATGACAACTTTCCAAGAATTGATATCCATAGCCTTTAGAAAGGCCACCGTGCGTGCTTTCCAATAGTCATAATTGGTTCCATCCAGGATGGGTGGTCTGTTAACAAATCCTCCCTCCTTATCCATTGTACCAGAAAGTATCTTCCCTAGATCTCACCCAAATACATAATGTTGCGGTGAGAAGTGGATATCAAGCTATTGATTAACTTGAATCTTAATTCATTAAACTCACAACCGGACTTTGATTTATCCAAAGGGAACGTTAAAGAAAGAAAGACCTTTTGCGTGATGTAACAACAACGCTAAGAGATCGGGGATCGGGGGTTGGTTATGCCTAGGGTAGTTATTTCACATCCTAAACATTTGTAGTACTCTACAGGAACCTTTTGTATGTTGTATGCTAAGTTTGCTATAGTTATGCTATGGTTTGGGATTAGGTTAGGGTAAAGACCTAAGGATACCTTCTAAGTTTGCTCGCAAAGATATCGCATCTTTTGGCTACGTATCCTAACTAGGATAGGATCAGAGCAATCATAGTTCACCTCACTAGAATCAAAAAATACCTGACTATGGTCAAGGCTCCAAGGGGAACAAACATAAAAATGCTTGTATTGAGTTTGACAAAACTCTCTAGATCTAATTTAAACACTCAAAGAGTTTGACTTTGACAAAAGCCAGGGGGAAGCAAGTAATCATGATAATGATCCTTACATAGAGTTAACAAACTCTAACTTAAAGTTCTAATTGAAGGATACTCCTAACAAGGGGTAGGTCTTTAAAGCAAAGTCTAAGGATGTAGGTTCTAACTTAACTAAGGTAAAGGACCTAATAACTTAAACAAGTCAAAGGGAAAGGTGATGAGTTATCTATGATTGTGAAGTCAATAAAGAGACTTTCCTTTGGAATAAAGGGAATAACAAGGCAACTGGATGAGAACTAACAAGTTCCATCACTTGGGGGGGGGGGGGAGGGGGCTTTAGCAAAGTTAAAGCACACATAAGTATTCATTCAAACATGATGAAGATATAATAGTCATGGTAACAACCAAGAAATATTAGGGCAAGCATGTGACAACATTAAGCAAACATAACAAAGTTACAACCAAGTATATATCAATGAAAGGATCAAACCAAATGGCTCCAACCAAAGGTAAACATAGATGTGGCAACATCTAAAAGGATGATAACAAGGTTCTTACAAGACCAAACATTTCAAGCATATGCATGAGTCAAGACAATACTTAAACAAAGTTCAAAGATCATGAAGGTAACAACCAACAAGAGCAAGCATGAAACATGTGTAATAACAATAAGTTCATCAATGGTAGGAAAACAATACTCATTCATACAAGTTACAACTTGAATCAGATATGGTATATGAATCAAACAAAGATAAATGCAACAACATTCAATCATTTTTAAGGCACGTTGATGACAATCAATCAAAGAATAAACAAGAAGGGTGACAACAATTCAAGCTGGGATTAAAACTTCACAAAGGGGAAAGATGAACAAAATCCATGATAACAACCAAGGAAAGAATGAAACCTAAACATGCCATGGTTCAAACAAGACACACAATCAATCAAGGTAAGGATAGGGTATTATGGATCATGTTCAAGAGGTTACAACATCAAGAAGCATTTCACAGTTCAAATAAAAGTTCAATACATATATTTCATGTTCATGCATTTACAAGTACAAGAACAAACATGGTAAAGCAAAGATCCACATACAAACATGTTGCATAATCAATGGTGACTCAAACAAGATCAAACATATAGGAGGAAATCAAAGAAATTCATGAAAACAAGTGAAAAACCCTAAAAAGGTCATATCTTCCAAGTGGACTAAAGTATTTCAAAAATGATAATTTTTGAATTCTTCCCTCACTTATTGAAAATAGACATGTCAAGAAAGTTATGATTGAATTAATTTGTAAAGACAAAAGAAGAAAACAAGTGATAAAAAGATGGGAAATGTCTTCCAAAGGGATTGAACCCACGCACCCTTGTTTGCAAGCTAAAACCAATACCGAACCAGCTAAAGCAGGCATTTGGAAATTTAAGGGAAGTAGAAGATAGTATGGAATAAATCACATAAAAATGGAAAAATGCACAAAAGAGTTGATCAACCAGGATGGAACTCAGGTTTGGCAAGGCAATGGTAATACGCGCACATATGGTAAACCACTGGGGTGATGATACATACAATGTATCATCTCCTCATATTAAATGATAAGCTTGAATGTGACCTAAAAACAAATCCAAAGCGCCATGGCCAAAAATCAACCTTACCAAACCTCCATTTGCATGAGCCAGCATAACTTCATCATTACTTAATGAAATCTTATGAACCAAAAACCAAACTTGTGTATTTTTCTTCAAGGAAAACAGTGATGATGTTGGTTTGTGCAAAAAGTGCTTTTAATTTAAAACACGAAGGCAAGATCAAAATGGTGATGGTTTTTTGCATTTTCAAAGCTATAGGCATATTCAGACATGATACACACTACAAAATAGTTCAGACACACTACATACAACACAACAATGATGTTTATAAGCAACCAACACTTGGCTTTAGATATAGATACAACCTTGTATATGAAAATGAGTTATTTTCAAGTACTCTAGCAAGAAAAAACCATGATAGTCACATACACTCAAATTCCAAGGTCAATCAAGGTTCACACACATCACATATGGTATGCTCAGAAGGTTTATGACCACTCAAACCTTAATTCTAAATAGAGGCGTAACAATGCACATGGAAATTAGGTTTTTAATACATGGTAAGCACAACATTTAAGACAGTTCTAAAGACACAAGTTCAACAGTACATTAAAGTATATACATGACCTAAAACAAGTTCTAAGCATGTTCAAAACTAGTGTATCTCAAAAATAGTCATGATGTTAAGAATAGGTAGTTGCAAGAACTTACCTCTTGAAGACTTCCTAAGAAAGCTTCCTCTGCAAGAATTCCAGTTGGATGAAGATGATTTGAGCAACACCAAAATTTTCAAAATGTGCTATTCAAGTGATCAAAGTTCCTTCTAATTGACTGTCTTGGCAGCAAGATGGTCTTAGCTAGTAAACACCAAACAATTCCAAGGGCAGATCTATGAGATGTGGTTACAGAAGTATGGTGAGTGTTTGGACAGCACAAACAACTTGTATATGAAGTGTTTGAAGGGTTAGAACATCTAGAAATGATATAGACAGAGTTCTAGCTTCCAAAGTGCAAAAAGTCAAACTATTTAGCTTTGACAGTTGACTTTTTGGAGGATATGTTTTCTGGTGAAAGTGTTGGTTGGAATAGCTTCAATATTTCACTTACAATATGTTTGAAGTATTAGGAGAGGTGTTTTATGGATGGAAATGGTTTTGGAAAGTGTTTTGCTCAAGGCAGTTTTTTGGTTACAAAGGCAAAACTCAAGATTTGTAAGAAGGTGGAGATCAGAGTGATGAGAGAGTTTTAGCTTGGTTTTTTTCTTGCTCTAGTGTGATTTTGATGTGAGGGTGAATTTTTATTTATAGGGAAAGTGAGGGATCAAGTGGCATGGTCAGTTTGGATCTTTTGCACAATCTTGGCATTTGAAGGGAAAAGCAAGCAAGATCAATCTTGTGATCTTGTATCAGACAAAGGCACAAGTTTCCAATGCATTCTTGCATCAATACAGCCTGCAAATAGATGGAAGTGAGGTGAAAGGAAGAGTGAACTAATGTGGTAGCTAGGCTGCAGCAGGTTTTGGGCCAAAAGTTTATTTTTCATGGTGTACCTAGTTGCACTTTCTTGATTAAACAAATCCAAAGTCCAAAAATCTGGTTTTGCTTGGTGATAACCTCTTGTACTGTCATCAAGAAAGTCTCTAAACATCATGTAACAAGCTAACTAAGTAGTTAGAGGAGTCTATGCTGGTTTATGCACCAATTGACATGAGTTGCACTTGTTTTGGCGACATGATAAATCCTCAACTTTCTTGTTTCGATTCTCTCTAACCATAAGGGCTGAGAAAATTCTCTTGTATTTTTTGGAAAGCCCCAAATATGATATACAAGTTTCATTTTTACTTGAAGTTCAAATTCCAAATGAAACTATGTCAAAAATCCCCTTGAAGTCGGCTGAAAATTTGACTTATAAGTCAAGAAAATATGAAAATTTTCCAAGTGTTTTTTCCCTCTTGCCTTGTTTTTGCTCATAACTCAAAATCCATTCATTTTTTGACCATAGGTCACTAGGACACTTTTTTAGGGTTCCCGAAGACCTTTCCAACAAGCTTTGAACCAACCCATTTGGGCATGTGGTTAGGAAGTTATGGCTTAGCCCTTTTCAAAACCCTAATTTCCCGACTTTTCGATTACTTCTCAATTCTTGATCCAATGGTCACCAAGATTCATGATTAGATATGAAATAATATTTGGAACATAGTTGGCTTCAATTTTGGGTTAAAACCCTGTTGGTCAATGGGTTGACTTTTCAGTCAGACGAACCGAACGATCGAAAACTTCTGAATCGACTGTTAGTGTTCTGGGTTCTCTGAGGCCTTGAAACTTCTTGTGTAGACTTATTTGGGTCATATGTGCCTTATGGACCATGATTCCATCATTGGAGACCTCTTTAGGTCAAAATACAAACTACAGTTGACTTTTCCAATTAGAAACCCTAATTTGGGTTCTTGAACTGCACTGTTCTTCTTTCTTGGGTGACAACCTCAAATTGGATTCATACTTGATCCAATGTGACATTCTTGATGATATAGAAAATCGTTATATGGAGAATCAATCCAAAACCTTGATTGGTCAACCCATAGAGACCTTGATTCGTAACTGTTTGAAACCCTAATTCACTTGCATCTTGACAAAGGTCAAACTTGAAAGAGGTTATGGTTAGATAAAAAATGTGGATGATCCTAGAATGATGATGGAATTTAGGGGTTAAAATTTGGAGTATAACACAGAGCAGGATGCCTATTGTAATACCAATTGAAATTCTGGTATTAGATATGAGATGTCGAAGGAGATGTTATGACACTAACATCTGAAATATTATACACATAAGGACAAAGTAATAAACACAATAAGAAGACTGTAAAATCACAAGCAAGTGTTAATCAAGTTCGGCACAACTCACCTACATCTGGAGGCTACCAAGTCAAGAAGGAAATCCACTATTAGTAGTATCAATTCAAAGCTAAACAATCCCAGTTTACAACTTCTCACTTAATCACTACCCAGTGCAACTTCTACCTAAGGCACTTCTAGATATGAGAATCCCCTCTCACTTCTTACCAGTCACAACCAGTGATAATTCAACAACACCAAAAACAGAAGTAAACACACTTCCAAGTACAATACTTAGTTTTGCTTGAAAGCTTCAACTAAGAACAATACACTCTTGTTTAAAATCTATAAAGTGAACAATTGACAATTAACAATCAGTCTATCTCAATATATCAGAAGATACATGAGGGACACACAATACAATAACACACTAAAAGAACTCTCAAACCTTAAACCCTTATTTTTGCACACACAGTTTCTTCAATAATGCTTCCACGCATTTTTAGGTTTAGTGAGTTTGTTTATATAGACTCTAGCAGTATGGGCTTGGACTCTTCAATTAAATCCACTCTTTCAGTTGTAAACCATCTGCAAGATCGTCTCCACAAAAATAGGAACAAATCTTCAAAGTTTCCTAAAAAGTCTCCAAGATCCTTTTTTATGAAACCAAATCAAAACTGTAATGTTCCTAAAATACCTTGCTTAGCTGCGCCTGAATGAGAACTCAACACATCCAGAATATCATATTTCAAAATCAAATCTTCAAGGATTTAAAATGCAGAACTGTTTTGAAGTTCTGGTATAACATGTCACAACATCTGTCATAACATCGGTCAAGAAACATAACAACAGACTCTGTTGTACCAGTTGGTCAAGATGTCACGACATCTTGCTCAACTTCTGGCTGTGATACATGTTTTTCCAAATTAACCATGTTTTACCAAAATTGTTGTCAATCCTAAAACCATGAAACCTTCATATAGAAATGAGGCCCCATATATCCATGTGAATCAATTCAAAACATGTAGAAGTTTTGGAAGAACTAAAAGGGAAGGGAAGTTTGCATTGTTTAGCTAGGTGACAAGCATGGCAAAGAAAAATTTTATTGTATTTTATTGCAGAAACGTTTTGAGACATATGAGGTAAAACATCATTGGATGGATGGCCTAACCTATTATGCCAAACATCCAAATGATGAGGATTATTGCGATCCTTCACATTGGCATAGTTACAAGTTATAGGTTGTGAGGAAGAACACAAAGGCTTTAGGATAGGGACTTTGTTGAGAATATAGAGATTATTATGAAGAGCCATTTGTCCAATCTTCCTCTTGGTATGCACATCTTGAATGCAACAGGAATTATGTGAGAAAGTGATGCTTAAATCAAGATTGTTGCACATTTTAGAGATAGAAAGGGGACTAAACCTAAATTCAGGGATGTAGAAAACATTATGCAGATGAAGATATTGGTCAAAAGCAATAGTTCCAGAAAAATTAGCAACAACATGATTACCATTGGGAAATTGAATGCTAACAAGATCAATCAATTGGATTGTAGAAAACCACTTGGTAAAGGGGAAAACATGGTTAGATGCGCCTGAATCAAAGATCCATGATGAAGAAAGTGTCAATAAGTACCTGCGTTGGTGATTCCTTAAATCATGTGAGGCTCTGTGGAGGAGGGAACATCATGCTTTGACTTTGAGGTGTCCTTCTTTGATTGTTGAAGAATCTGAAGGAAATGTTAATAATCTTCCTTGGTGATAACACCATCCTTAGTTGAATTCTCACCGGTCTTGGAGTCAGATGAGGGTTTGGAGTTTCTTGTACAATAACCGGGTGGAAAGCCATGTTTGAAGTATCAAGTATCCCCAATGTGGTTGGTTTTGCTGCAGTTGGTGCATAGCATAGGGGTTTTGAAGCTGCCTCTGTCGCGTCCACGACCAGTGTTGGAGTTGTTAACATAAAGAACAACAAGGGTTATGGTGAAGGGTGGAGAAGAAGGAAGTTCTTGCTGAGCAATGAAGGAATATACACAAATCATGATAGTACTAGGGTCCAGAAGCAAGATTTGAGTGCGGATGTTGTGGTAATTGTCATTGAGCCCTTTGATAAAGAAAGTCACGTATTCCACGTGCTTGTAATATCGCACAGCTTTAGCCTAGTCGCAAACACATAGAACAGGGCAAGAACACTATGGCGTTGGTCAAAGATCTTCAAGTTCATCCCAAAGGATCTTTAAATCAGTAAAGTATTTGGAAAGAGTGTGATCACCTTGTTTGATAGAGTGCAGATCACGAAGAAGATCAGAGAAACGAAAGTGGTTACCTTTTGTAAAATGCTCATGAAGATCTTCCCAAAGATAGTGAGCAAATTCGATGCAAATCATACTCTGTGCAATATGAGAAGATAGGGTTCTGGTGATCCAAGAAAGTATCATGTTGTTGGTGCGATCCCAGAGCTCAAAGATTGGGTCTGATGGAAGAGGTTTGTTGATAGATCCATTTATGAAACCGATCATGTTTTTGGAAGTGAGAGTGTGATGCATAACTTTGCTCTGGTTATGGTAATTGTTATCATTGAGCCACGGCGTCACGAGGGTAGCACCGGGGTTTTCATTGGGATAGATGTAAATGGGACTTCTTGGATTAGAAGCGAGATCTTCCAAAGATTCTTTGGGGGTTTTTGAGGAAGTATCTTTGAGGGTGGAATGGGTGTCATCAAAGTCATTATCAGAGGCCATGGTTGTGGTGGTGGGTATGAGATGCAGAAGGTGGAGATGCGATGCAGAAGGAAAAAGACGAAGCGAGAAATTATGTGGAAATTGAAAAAATGGATTGATGAATAGTTTGGGTCACTTGATACCATATTACACTACGGTGTTGTATCCCATTGGACTTAAAATGAAAATGAATAATAATGAATTGTATATTATGAAGAGGATTTCTTAATCCACCCCTTGATACTCTTAGACACCTAGTGAATTTTCTTTTATGCCCCCTGATTCCGAAGATACACATTCGGGCGCACCTTTTTTGCCAAAATTTGGATGTTTTCGGAGCTACATCTACGGAATAATTTTCTACTGGTATACGCTGGAAAAAACTTCAAAATAATTCAGTTCAGGGAAACTTCCGTAGATGCACCTCCGGAATGTCAAAGGCACCAGAATGTTCCGTAGATACAGCTCTAAAAGTTTCTGCTATATTTTAAACCTGCATGATTACTCCCCCATTGTTGTCTTTTCTTATTCCACACTCACTTTCACCAACCTAAAAACCCTACATTATCAATATCATTTTCACTCCAAAAGTCCAAGTTTTTCGTGCAACAAATCAAAGGAGGCAAGAGAAGATAGAATTACAGGTAAAGATTTCATTTTGTCCACCACATTGCTCATATTAATCATCAAAGTTTTGGAAAAACAATAACGTTGCTTCCGGAGTTGTACCTCTAGAACGTGTTAAAGATGAACACTTCCGGACGTACACCTCCGGAACGTAGTTTTGTAATTTTTGTTTATTTTTCTTATTGTTTACAAATAGATATGGTGCACCCCGATAATATCTCAAAAGAATTAGTTTCTACAAACGATGTTTCTCTGAATGTTCAAGGGGTTGTTGTGAAGTCGGTAGATGTCGGTGTTGACTTTATCACTGCAATGTTGATTTTCTAGTTTTCTGATTTTGTGTTTCTTCCGTATATACGCATATGTAAATATTTTGTAGATTCATCTACAGAATTAATTTTAAAAAGATGAAAAAAGGTGCTTCCGGATATACATCTTCGAAATTATTAGGGCAGTTTTGTCAGCGCGCATGGTGCCTAAAAAGCCCAAGGGGTACCATAAGAAATTCTCTATTATGAAAGGATAAGTACAACCATATATATATACAAGAGATCAATTGGGCCTTGACTAAACAAATGCACATAAGCCCAGTATGAGCCAAAAAAGGGAAAATAACAAAAACAAAACTAATTATCTTTTAATACAAACCACCAATTTCATAAAACACTCATCACTTCCAAACACACAACACAAACTGTACTCAAACCGAAATGACCAAGCTCCAAACAATAATCGTCGCTCATTCCACCGCGATCCACCCTTACCTCCGACGACGTACCACCAGCACACCCACGAAAGCCAAACTCACTGCGCACCCTCAAAGCATCCACTACTGACGGATTTGGTTCTATTTAAGAGGATAAGTGGAGAAAGGAGGATTTGTATATGTTTGTTTCATTGTTGTTGTTCATAAAGATCCAAGAGAAAGAGTTTACTTGATGTTAATTTTTTTCCTATTTGTTGTTGTTGAAGAACACGATGCAAGACAGAGAAGAAAAAGTAAGCTTTTGTTACTTTTCTTTGACTTTTCCTCCCCACCACGTGTAAGGTTGGGAATGGAAAAAATTTTGAAAATTTTCACTCACACTTCCAACATCATAACCGCCACACTCCTCACTTTTTTTCTTCTTTTTTATAATTGTTTTTTATTATTTTGTATTTTGCTATTTAGTTTATACTTTTATTTATTATTATTATTATTATTATTGTCATTATTATTAAAATTATTACTATTACTGATTATTATTGTTTTAATTATTATTATTGTTTAAATATTATTATTTTTAATTATTTTTGTTTATTATTATTATAATTATTTGTTTACTATTATTGATTCATTTTATTATTGTCACTAACAATTATTATTATTATTATTATTGTTTATTATTATTACTACTATTTGTTTATTATTATTGTCAATTATTATTATTATTATTATTTATTACATTTATTATTGTTGTTAATTATTATTATTGTTGATTATTTTCTTTATCATTATTATAATTATTTGTTTGCTATTATTGTTATCATTATTGAATAATTTGTTTAAATTAAATTGTTAAGAAGAAAGTTCGATTTTCGGTCCCGTCGGTTTTTGTTAGATGCCCAACTTTGCTTATTTGAACTATCAAATGTGGGCATCTTTCACTCTTTTTTGTAAAGAAAGTGTTAGAATCACTCTTGCTTTTGTTGATTTGCATCATTACATGAAAATATCTTGGTTCCTTTGATTTGTGTGTGTGTGTGTGTGTGTGTGCGTGTGTGTGTGTATATATATATATCATACTCCTCCTTATTTCGTTTCATCTGTCCATCAACTTCATATTCTTTCCCTCTTGTTTTCTTCTCCTTCTCTCTCATCATGTCATCTAAAACCATCAAGGGAGACATCTCTGACTTAGATCTTTTGAATGAGTGTACTCTTGATTTCAAAGCTCTTGTTGAAAATGGCCTTTCCAATGTTCTCTCAGATATTTTCTACCAAAATTAGGAAAATTACTTTGAAATTCTCTCTGGACCCATCTATCCAGAACTTGTTAAGGAATTATGGGAAAATGCTTGCATTTTTCAGTATGACACCTATGCTTGCAATATTCTATCGACAGACTCTGGTTTTCCAATTATGATCAACCCCATTATCATCTCTTAAGCTATTGAGTGTAAGGAAGATGGTAAGTGTGTTGAAAAATACATAGGAAACAACCATTTTGCTAAACACATTCACCTCATCTATCGTCGTGAATGACCTGCTGACAGTCCCTCAACTCTTACTTCTATGGCCAAAATTTGGTGCCAAATCATGGGAACACACCTTAGGCCTAGAGAAAAGGGAACAAGATGGCTTTCTGTAATGGACAAGCTCTTTACTTTCTTCTTAGTCTCCAAAATCAAGACCAATCTACCTCAATCCATGTTCAACTATCTGAAAGAAGAAATAATTTCTTCTAGAAAGGAGTTATCATTCCAAATTCCTTTCAGTAGAGTAATTTCTCACATTCTTAATCTTCAAGGTGTAGTCTCTCACATAAAGGAAATCAGAATGAATGAAAAAATTTCTCTTGATTGGTGCTCTCCTATGGACTATTCTGAAACTATCATTGATTAAAGACTTTTGATAGTTGATGAATGAGTGTTCCTGTTTGGTCTCTTTTTTGGTTGCTTTGTTTGTTCGTTTTGTTTGTTTCTCAGTGTTTCATGTTGTTTTGTTTTGTGTTCATGTACCTACGCCTCAGGCGTTTTTATTAATCAATGAGAAATATTTGCTTCTGTTCTATCTTATTGCATTCTTTGTGCTTGCTAACAAAAAGGGAAGAAACATTGATTTTAATTTTTCTCTTGAATCAACTCCATTACTCAAATTGATTGAAATATTATTTATATTTTTTATTATGACACAAAGGGGGAGTACTTAAATGGAAAATTATTTGGGTAAAGAATATCTTGTCTCTGAATCATAGCTCAGACATTCTAACTCTTTAATTGCATTCAGTTCTCTTTCTTAGAATGTTTTTCAGAAATAAATTGATATATTGATGATAAGGCTCTGATTTAACCAATTACTATCTCTATCTGATGCATTTAATAAGAATTAGACTTGAACAATCTCATATTTTATAAGTCCAATCAGGCTCTGGTATATTATCAAGCGTTGTTATTGTGTATCTGATAAGAACTTTACAATCAAGCTTCGATATCCCAAATCTGATAAGATTTTTGAGATCTTAGATTCAGGGAGAGCTTTGATTAAGGGAAATTATTTATAAACTGATCTTTATCATTTCCTATTGATTACCATCATACAAAATTGTGTCATCAAAATACATGGTTTTGTCATTATCAAATAGCGGGAAATTGTTAGAACAAGATTTGGTTCTGCAAGATATCTCTAAGTTTTGATAATAACAAAGCGGTATTTGTGTGAGAACAATTTTGGTACTCTAACATTTGTTTTTCTGAAGAATTAACAAACAGGTTCTGACTCTGATAGAGATCATATTCAACGATTACTATGATATGACCAAAGTCGTTTCTGCGCTACAAGAAGCAAGTTTGCTTCTGATTTACTCTCATTCAAAAAGATTCTAAGAAAACAATATGTTGTTGTTGCAATGTTCTCTTAGTTTTTTCTTCTAATCATGACTCTGATACTTTACTTATGAAAGCTTTTAAGCTTCTGAAGTCATTATCTTCTAAAGACTAAGTGCTGAAGACTCTAAAGACAAGGTTTTGTTGAACAAAGTTTGGAAGACTCTAAAGACTTAAGTTTCTAAAGAATAAGTGTTGAAGACTCTGAAGACAAAGTTTTGCTGAACGTTGTTCTGAAGACTCTGAAGACTTAAGTTACTGGTGACTAAATGTTCTGAAGACTGAATGGTTATACTTCTGAAGACAAGGTTCTAGTGAACAAGTTCTGAAGATTCAAGACTCTATAGACCTACTGATTAACTCTTGTACTCATGCTTCAATCATCTCTATTCATAAGCCTCTGATGTAAAGAAGAGAAGCTCAAACATCTACGAGGGAAAATAGTACATAGTACGTTTTAACGTCTCATTCCACTACCTTGATTTGGTGCTACAAAGGATAAATTTTATGTACGATTTTTATCCATGCGTAACGACATTATTTTAAGTCGCCATCTACCTAAAGGATATTCCTGATTTGCCCTTCAACAAATCTCTTTCTGGCTATATAAGGACTTGATTACTTGAAGAAATTAAGAAGCTTTACAATGATTAATACAAAGGTTACACTTTGATTGAAAGAAATCCATGAAGAATCGAAGCTACAGTATTGAAGCACCACAATACAAAGAAAGAAAATTGTTCATACTGCATTAGTGTCTTTAAGACATTTGAGCTATTAATAGTGTTTATATCTGCTTGTTTAGAAGCAATTTCATTGTAAACATCTTCGTTCAAACTGTTGTTTGTAACTCCTTAAGGGACCAGTTAGGTATGAATCCTTAAGAAGAGACGGTTGTCTATTTTGTTAGTCACCAGTCATTGCTTGTGCAGATTGTAATTCCTTAAGGGACCAGTTGGGTCAGAATCCTTAAGAAGAGACGGTTGACTGTGTTGTTAGTCACTAGTGGTTGCTAGTGCATTATAATCTATTGATTATAGTGGATTAAGTCCTTCTGTATAAGGCGAAATCACCTTGGAGGGTGGACTGGATTAGCTTGATAGTTTTCAAGTGAACTAGGATATATCGTGTGTCTTTCTTTATTGATTAGTCTATTTGTGATCTTTGTTTAAGTTTCACAAAAAGCTTTCATTTTTTAAAACCTAATTCAAACTCCCCTTTCTTGTGTTCTTTTCACACCTTCAGAAGGTTCACCAAGTATCATATTCAAAACATGCACAAGCACTTAAGCATTTATCACTCAAAATCATCCTTAAAAGGAAGCAAGTATCCATGAGTGGTACAAGAAGCAAATGATCAAGAAAATTGAACATTTAGACATGGAAGGGAATTAGCTTAAATAAGTTATTCAACTCATACAAGAATTTATGAACCTCAAGAAAATTCATACAAGAAACAAGTTCAAGAATTAGGTCACAAGTTAGGCAAGTTTCTTGTCCAAAACAACATCATATTGAAGCATCATCTAAAAATGTTTAAATGACCAAAAAATTATGAAACCAAGGCTCTACATGATGGTACAAAACTCAAGAACATGTAATAAAAAGATCCTAAAGAAAATTGCATAAGTGCGTCATCAAAACAATTCATCAATCACAAGGATACTTCAATAATTAGGCATGCATCGGGGCTTATCAAAACCAATTGGAAAACGATAAAATATGTAAAATAAATGCATCACAATATTACTGAAACCCTAAGCATATATGTGCCTAAATATTTCCAAAATATTGGCTCAAGAAGTGGTTCACAAGGCATCTAACATAAAACCCTAATTCAAGTACAATTAAGCAAAAACACCTTTCACAATTGATTCCAAATAAAATATAAAAACAAATGGAAAATTAAAAATTAAAAAAAAAATCATAAAATTCTAGAGACATTAAAATGTATAAAACGTATTTTTGTGGAATTTTTATAATAAGAAAAGATCAAGAACTAAAATAAAAATGAAAAAAGAATTGAAAATAGGATAATAGAAGCAAAGGGTGCCAAACTGAATTCCAAAATAAACTGAAACCAGTTTAACGCGTGCATTGGGCCAAAAAGGAGGGGTGTGGATAACAAAAACAACCAAGCTCAGTACATTTCAACATTCAGATTTAAAAAAACAACAAAAACATGTGTGGCATACTAATCCACGCAGGACACACGTCAATGCCACCTCATCCAGTCAAAGGTTCAACGCATGCACACATCAGATGTCGGAGCCCTAGCTCTGGTCATCTTCTCTGGCGAACCTCAACGAAGTAACCTGCAAACCTCATCAAAATGCACAAACCAAGACATTATTCTGAAGAATATTTCATGTAGATTCCATATCTAGTCTCAAAAATCAATTATAAGCACTCTAAAGCCATGAAAACATGTCCCGAAAAATTAACACACTATCTGAAACTTGCTCAAATAAACACAACTATAATGCAAACATGGCCTACTCTAATGTAGGACTTCATATGCAACCAGTATACTCCTATCATGGCATATAAATGAGAGAAAAAGACTTTGAGATCTTACCTAGTGGAGAGTGTCCACTGCACCTTAAATCTTTGCACAAGCTTCAGAAAAACACCACCACGAGCTTCCTTGTACTTCAATGATGATCAACAAAGAAATAAAAGATAGGAAACTTGGAGGAAAAGAGAGATTCAAGCTTCTAAAATTTCATGAGAGAGAGAGAGAAAGTTTTTGATCTGAAACTGATGCAAATGAAATGGTGTGATCGTTTTTACATTTTTGAGGCTTTATAGTGAGGGTTGGAGTGAGGTTAAGGCTTAACCGTGGTTCAAAAGTATTTTATGGTTAGTTTTGCAATTTTGAGAGTGAGAGAGTGAGGCACATGTTATGCGTTGAGGTGAGGTATTTTGTTGTGATATTGAGGAGTAAAATGAACATGAAGGAAATGTGATGAGAATTGGAACGTGAGAGAGGATGTATAGAAAAGTTTGTTGTGCAAATTTTTATTTCCAACTTTGGCAAGAATATGGGAATTGTGTAAATGTGTGTGTGGCGGAATGTTTGGTCATAATGAGTAACAAATGAGTGGTACATGTATGATGAGCATGCTGCAAAAGAAGTCCAAGGAATGTGTAAAATAATAACATGGTGATACATCAAAATCACGTCCATAAGCCTTACTTCCATCAATTGTAACTTGGTGAATTTTGATCCAAATCAAGAGAATTTATGCTCAAATGAAAGTTGGAAGCCTGATGAACAACTTTGATGTTGAAACGAAAATGAAATGAAGCCTTGATCAATGAGGAAAAGTGGCTTGAAGTTGGTTCCATAAATCTGACCCATAACACTTAGAAAATTTTCATGAGTTTAACAAATTGACCAACTTGAATACCCTATCTATGAGGCAACATATCTTGAGTTCTAATGATCCAAATGGAGAGTTCTTGGTATCAAAAGAAAGCTTGGAGAATAAGGAACAACTCTTATGCTGAATGCATCTTAGATAGGAGCTTGGAACACCATGGAAATTGACCTTGAAAACATGAAATCTTGGCTGAATTTTGACACTTAGAAAAATTCTAAGTGTTGGAAACTTGAATCCTAATTTTCCTCCACTTCATGTCTTCATAACTCTTGATACATACATCTTTTGAAGTTGATTCCTTATACAAACTTGTAGTATGTGTTATCATTTTCAATTTGAGCATTGGTTTGTACAATTTGGATTATTGTGAAGAGAGATATGAATCTTGCAAGATAGCCACATGAACATGATTTTTTCTATACTTAGAAAATTTTAGAAAACCCTAATTTAGCGACTTTTGGGAATTTCTTGATTTCTCTTGATCAAACCTCTTTATAACATGGATGGTGACTTGAAATACCCACACTTGGTCAATAATATCAAAGGTTGGCTTTTTTTCTTTGACTGATGGTTGACTTTTAACTTTGCCTGATGGTTGAGTTTTTGACCAGATGAATCTAATTCCTTCCTCTATCACTTAGGAAACATTTGAAATGATTTATGATGAACCATGAGGCATATATAGAATCCTTGAAATGCACTTTAAACCCTAGAACCATGTTTACTCAAGAAAATAATCATAAGTGTCCTTTGACCAAAACCCTAGCCTTAAAACCAAAAGATAGAAGAATGACCAATCCCTTAGAACACTTGAAACCCTAATCACTAGATGATTAGGTGAACTTGTTGAGAATACTTTGATAAGTATAAAACCCTTATAGCTTAAGAATACCATGATGTTGAGGACATATCCTCTCTCATTGATTTGAAAAATAACTCATCCTCTTGAAGAAAACCAAGATACCTTAATCTCATGCCTTAGAACCAATGAAATGCATGAATGGGTATGACCTAATGAGTGAAGCATAAGCCAATTAGGGTAAGACAACAAGAGAGAAAATTTTGGGGTGCAATAGCTACCCTTATTCAATCAACTTAAACCTGAAGATATGAAGGATAACGACATTCATACATTCAAGGTAGAAAGGGATTGGATACACCAGAACCAAGAAATTTGCACTCTGTGGGGAAAGAAAAATGCAATTGGATACTAGTCGGGAACTGGACTTTGGAAAAGGATTTTGGTCAGGAACCGGGTACCAGTCGGGAACAGAATTTACAAAAAGGTTGGGTCGGGAACCGAGTACCAGTCAAGAACTAGAATTTGAAAAAACATGACGGTTGAGAACTGAATACCAGTCGGGAACTAGATTTGAAGAAATGATGACGATCGAGAACTGAATACTAGTCGGGAACTGGATTTGCAGAAAAAGGACAGTCGCGAACCGAGTACCAGTTGGAAACTGGATTTTGAAAAGAATGTCGGTCGAATGCAGACTTACAACTTTGAAGATCAGAAAATCCCACACCTGAACGATGGGTGACAGGAAGTAGACTCAAAAGACTTCGTGGGGGAAGAGATATCTCAGACAGACAGCTCTGCAGGGGGAAAATGCAAGATGATTCCTTCAGAAGGAAACAAGGGTAAGATTAACAAATCTACTGCTTGGGGATAAAGTAACACATTTTCTCCAGAATTACATTACTCTCTACTTGGGAAGAAATTTGGAAAGAAGGGTACCAAAACTGGCTTATGCTTCACATGCATGCTTGACTTTTTCTCTGGTGCAATGCTCCATGTCGAATGGAAATGCTATGCATTTAAGGATGAAATGAAATGATGCTTATGAGATGCAAAAAGGATGCTCCACAGAGGAAAGTGCTGATAAACTGAAATCAACTTTGCTGAGGAAGACAAATTGAACCGTCTTCCGGGTCATAACCTCTGCTAAAGAACCCAACTAAACTTCTACTATGCGGGAAAGTAGGAACAACAGACGACTGCTAAGGAAATATCACCGGTATTCTGATGAAGGGATGCACCAATGATGATTGGGCTTTAACCTGCTAGGGGTGCCAACTGCTACCAGTTTACACCTGCTGAGGAAATTAATAACCAAATTCGCTAGGGAATGATAATTAATGATGCCAACTTTGCTATGGGACAATACTGAGCCCACTTATCTGTTGGGGATAATTTTTAATGATGCCAACTCCATTGGGGAACATCATCGGGCATAATACTCTGCTGGGAACTGCCAATACGGGTGCATTACTCTGTTGGGGAACTACCATCCACTTTACAAGGATGGTGACGCTACTGAGGGATTCCCGTCGAGAATGCCCTGTGGAAAAAAACAAGACCTTCCATCTTACTTCTAACCTGGTCGAACTGGAAATATCTATCACCTTGCTCTACTGGGGATAAGGAAACACCACTGTTGGAGAAGCAAACATGCTCAGAGAGTACAAACAAACCATCCCCACCGTGTCTTGGGATATGAACTCTTGCTGGAGAAAAACAAAAAAAATCCAACCCTGGATGGGGGAAAGTAAATTTCTAGACTTTTGCTGGGGAGAACAATAAGAAACTTCATATTACTATGTCAAGGATGATACAACCTTGGCAGTCTCTGATGGGGAGACACGTACTTTCTCATATCTGAACGGTGCATCAATTGCTATGAAAGGAAAGTGATCCTACAAAAGATGGAGCAACAAGAGAATGTCCTAGGTACAACACGACAACTTTGGTTACCACCCAAGACACTCAAAATTTCAAGTAATTTCCAATGTTTTTAGCACACTCTGTAAAGCTTCAATGTTTTCAAATGCAATGTTTAGCCAAATATCGGATGTTTTTGTAAACAAAACAGTAAAATATAAACAAGAGAAAATCTTTTGAATGAAAGGAAATTTTATTGATTGAACTTGTCCATAAATAGGCATTTACATCAGGTGGTAATTCCTAGAAAGAAGTAATTGCGCAAATAAAAAGAAAATACATAGATTGGCAATGTGGAAACAGATTTCCATCAAGCTCTGATTCGGCTATGCTCGTATGTCTTCGACGCTCTCAAATACTTCGCCTTCTGAAAGGACTAATTGGACCGATTCATATCCTTTGAAATTCCCATTTGTTGAGATGAGCCCACAGATCGAATGCAGACCGCAGCCTCTCGCTTTCAAATACCTAACTTTTTTCTAGATCGCTCTTTCGAGTTTTCAATGCACCAGGATACCCATTTTTGCCAAAGTTGCCTTTTCAAGTTTTCAACTTTGCAGGTTTGTTCAATTATTTTTTCTTGTTATCCCTAACTTTTGTCGAACCTTTTTCTTTTTGTGGTTCACCAGGATGCCCTTTTTTGCCTGGACCTATTCTTTTTGTGGCCCAACGGGTCTCTTTTCATGCGAAATATTTTTTGACTGCAACTACGTTCATAGGGGATGTAAAATTTTCACCATCCATAGTTGAGACCAATAAGGCTCTGCCAGAGAAAACCTTTCTCACAATGTATGGTCCTTGGTAATTTGGAGCCCACTTGCCCCTTTGATCTGTCTGAGGAGGTAGGATCATTTTCAACACTAAGTCACTTGTCTGGAAACACTAAGGACACACTTTCTGATCAAATTCATTTTTCATCCTACTCTGATACAACCTCCCATGAGAAATGGCTTCCTGTTGCGGTGAGAATCGTGATGTCAAGCTATTGATTAACTTGAATCTTAATACATTAAATTCACAACCGGACTTTGATTTATCCAAAGGAAAGGTTAAATAAAGAAAGACCTTTTGTGCGATGTAACAACAACGCTAAGAGATTCGAGGACCGGGGGTTGGTTATGCCTAGGGTATGTGTTTGACATCCTAAACATCTGTAGTACTCTACAGGAAACTTTTGTGTGTGTATGATAAACTTGTTATGGTTATGTTGTGGTTTGAGATTTGGATTTGGGTTTTGAAGGTAAAGACCTAGGGTTGATAGTTTCTAAGTTTGCTCTCAAAGACATCGCATCTTCTGTCTATGTATCCTAACTAGGATAGAATCAGAGCAACCGTAGTTCACCTCACTATGGATGAATGAACACTTGATTATGACCAAGATTCAAATGGGGGAAAACATGACAATGCTTGTGTAGAGTTTAACAAAACTCTATATTCTAAGTTGTACACTCAAGATTGACTTTGACAAAAACCAGGGGGAAAGTAAGTGATCATGACAATGATTCTTACATAGAGTTTACAAACTCTATCCTAGGGTTCTAGTTGAAGAACACTCCTAGTGAAAGGTGGGTCGTTTAGACTTAAGCAAAGTATAATGGCTTGTAGGTTCTAACTTAACTAAGTTATGGTTCAAAATTACTTAACAAAGTCAGAGGGGGGTAATGAGTTATCTATGACCCAAAGGTCAATAAAGAGACTTTCCTTTGGACACAAGGACACAGACAACTTGATGTGAACTAGAAAGTTCCATCACTAGGGGATAAATTGACAAAGTTGAAGAAATAAAGCAAGAACATGTAACAATAATCAAGATCAACATTTAACATTTTAACAAAGATCAAAAAGCAAAGAGGTAACAACCATCAATGCAAGTAAAGAACATGTGTAACAACAGAAAGTTCATTTATAATATTCAAACAAGATTAATGTAAACAAGTGACAGCTTGAAGCAATCATGGTATAAGGATCAAATTAGATCAAATGTAACAACATAATACCAACTAAGCATATATTGATGACAAGAATACAAGAAATGTTACAATAGTTCAAGTATGAATTCATGATTTCATGGGGAGAAATAAACAAGTTTTATGGTAACAACCAAGACAACAATCAAACCCTAGCATGTTATGGTTCTAACAAGACACATATACAAGTAGAATAAGATATGATAAGAACATTTAAGAAGTCACAATATCAAGAATCATGGCAAAGTTCACAGATGAAGTTTAACATACCTTTTTCACATATATGCATTCACAAAAGCAAGTATGAACATGGTAAGAAATGAATCAAACAACTTTGGAAATTTAAACATGTTAAAAAAAATATATGAATCATACAAGATCAATCTCACAAGAAAAGTCAAGTTACAAGTTGAAAAAGTTCAAGAAAACCAAGGTAAAAACCCTAAAAAACATATGCTATTCAAGTGGATCAAGATCTTTCTAGGATAAAAATCCTCGAATTATTTCTTTGCTCAATGAAAATAGACATGATAAGGAGTAGGTTTCAAAAATAATGGCATCAATAGCACAAAAAATGAGCAAGTTATGATCATTCAAAGTTAGTGCACCAAGAGGGCAAAAACTAGGTCATGACAAGGTTACAACCTAAGGGTCATTTGCATGAAGGATTGGAACTCAGTCAAATATTAACCAAATGAGGTGAAACAAAAGTGAAAATTGTGTATTTTTTAACAAGGAATTCAATGGTACCATTTGTTTTTCCATACCATACACCCATGAGAAAACCCGATAGCATGTGTGTTTGGGCAAGTTTGGTGACAACCAAAAGCATGAACATGTGAACAGAATTGTGTAGTGGTGTGCTTGGTGAAACAAGTTTACAAAAATCACATATACATCATATATAGAGGTTAGCACAAAAGAAATCCAGAAATGCACACATGGTTTGACAGATTGGAATCAAAATGCAAAAAGTGACTAGGTTGGACCTAGTTTGTGACCTGGTTTGTGACATGTCCAAAAGTTACAAGTTTTGCTGCAAGAAATGGTTCATACATGATACATAACATATATAAAACATTTCCAAACAATGTACAACACAAAATCATAGCTAGAAGTCATGGTAGCATGTGAAATGCAAGTGAAAAGTTCATACTTTTGAGTTTTAGGCTTACCTCTTGAAGCAAGCTTGAGCAATAAGAAAACCATAGATCTTGAGAGCTCTTCCAAGGGGTACAAGTGCTCTAAATAAACTCTAAGCAAGTTGGTAGGCAGAATGCCTTGTAAGTGAAGAAAAACCTCAAAAATCCAAGGATTTCCAAAGCCAACACCTTTAATCCTTATTACAGAAGTGTGGAACCACCATGGACAGTTTATATGTGTCAAACATGAAGTGTTAGAGGTCTCAAAGCTCAAATAAATGAAATGGTTTGAAGGATGCCCTTCAAAATGCAAAATGTCAACAAAATGATATTTCAACCATTGACTTTTTGATTGGATGAGCTTCTGGCCAAGGTGAGTGTTTGAACAGCTTCAACACATCATTTGTGAAGTATTTGAAGCTTTGTTTGAGTTTAAAGATGTTTGGAAATGATTTTAGCAAGGAAAGTGTTTGGCAGATTAGGTGCACTTTGGAAATGTGGTGAGATTTTGCCAGAACTTTGAGATTAGGTGGGAGGAAAAGTTTCAGATGGTTTTTAGCAGGTAAATGGTGTGTTTATGATTCAAGAGGTGAGTTCTATTTATAGGCAAGACCTTGGATCAAGAGGTATGGACAAAATGAAGCAAACTGCCAAATTTAGCCTTGTAACTTTGAAAAATCTTGGAGTTTTCCAATGCAATCTCCATTTGTAAACTTGAGCCACGCTAACAAGAGATTCTTCATACCCTATATGTCATTTTCATCATGTTTGAGGTGATAGGAGGTGACTGATTGCAGCCAATTTGGTGGTTTGATGATGGTAGCCACCATTTTTCTCTTTCCACACTATTCACTTTTGCAACTTGCATTTAAATAATGAATTTCTTCATGTCTTTTGCTAAGCTCGTGGGATTTCATGCTAAACATGTTAAAAAAACAATGTAAACATCATAAATGAAGCTTAATCCTTGATTAGAGTTGATTTAGGAATCTTTGGAATCAAAACACTCATGCTGAACTAGCTTTGCCAAAGTGAGTTTTTGCCAACTTGTGGAGCTTGATTCTCTCTAAACATGAAGATTTATGGAACCCGCTTATACTTTTTAGAAAGCCCCCGTTAGGTACTACAACACTTATGTTTAATGTAGGAACCCATTCCACTTGAAGCTAGGTCAAAAACCCTTGTGAAAATGCTGAAAACTTGACTTACAAGTCAAGAAATCTTGAAATTTCTAAGTGTATGTCCCCCCTCTTGCCTTGTTTTTGCTCATAACTCAAAATACATGCATTTTCTGCTCATGAGTGCCTATACCACTTTTGTAGAACTCATTGAGACCTTTCCAACAAGCTTTGAACCACTCCATTTGGATGTGTGGCTAAGGAGTTATGGTCTGGCCCTTTTCAAAACCCTAATTTGCCGACTTTTTGATTACTTATCAATTCTTTATCAATTGATCACAAAAATTCATTATTAGATGTTAAATTATGTTGGGAACATATTTGGCTTCAATTTTGGGTTAAAACCCTGTTGGTCAATGGGTAAACTTTTCAGTCAGACGAGTCGAACGATCGAAAACCTCTGAATCGACCGTTGGTGTCCTAGGTTCTCTGAGGCTTTGAAACTTCTTGGATAGACTTCCTTGGGTCATATGAGCCTCATGTACCATGATTAAAGCTTTGGAACACCCTTTAGGTCAAAAGTCAAACCACTATTGTCTTTCCCGATCAAAAACCCTAATTATGGTTCTTGCACTACACTATTCTTCTTTCTTGGGTGACAACCTCAAATTGGATTAATTATTGATCCAATTTGATATCCTTGATGAAATGAAGTCTTGATATATGGAGGATCAGTTCAAAACTTTGACTGATTTCTGATTGTTTGAAACCCTGATTTCTGACAGTTTGAAACCCTAGTTCATCTGTATCTTGACAAAGATCCAACTTGAAATAGGTTATGGTTAGATAATCAATGTTGATGCTCCTAGAAAGATGATGTGATCTAGGGGTAAAAATCTGGGGTATAACACTTCCATACTTTTCTCTTCAATGAGGTTCAACTGATTCAATCTGGTATGTACCCATTCGGCTTCATCAAGCTTCACATCTGTCAAAATCCTTAAAGAAGGAATCTCAACTTCCAATGGTAGGACTGCTTTCATACGGTATACAAGAGAGAAAGGGGTTGCCCCTTTTGACATACGCACTGAAGCACGATAACCATGCAAAGCAAATGGAAACATCTCATTCCAATCCTTGTACGTCACAACCATCTTCTGCACAATCTTCCTAATATTCTTATTAGCTGCCTCGACATCACCATTCATCTTCGAACAATATGGAGAATAATTGTGATGTTCAATCTTAAAGTTCTTGCATAACTCCTTCATCATCTTGTTATTCAAATTTTAACCATTATCATCATGTTAATGCCCCACATAGCAAAGTGCCAAGGAGATGTCAACACATTCAGATGAGCAGGTGGCACGTGCATTTTATCTGTGTAAATCTAGCATTTATGGCACTTTCTGGCATATTTGAGACAGTCAGATTCCATGGTCATCCAGTAATAACCTACTCTCAATAACTTTTTGGTCATTGCATGCCCATTGGCATGGGTACCAAAAGATCCCTCATGAACTTCTTTCATTAACATGTCTGCTTCATGTCTATCCACACATCTTAGAAAGACCATGTCGAAGTTCCTCTTATACAACACATCATCCTCGTTCAAAAAAATTACCAGCCAATCTCCTCAGAGTCTTTCTATCTTTTCTGGATGCCCCAGACGGGTACTCTTAACTTTTAAGAAAGTACTTGATATAGTGAAACCAAGGTTTACCATCTGCCACCTCTTCTGTTGCAAAAACATGAGCAGGCTTTTTAAGGCGCATAATTTGGATTTCTGATACCTCATTCCATCGATTCACTTTGTACATGGACGCTAACATTGCCAATGCATCTGCCATCTAATTTTTCGCCGGGGTACATGATGAAATTTGACCTATCAAAGAAAGGTAGCAACCTTTTGGAATAATCTTTGTAAGGTATCAGGTTGACTTGACGAGTCTCCCATTCCTCTTTTATCTGGTTGATCACCAAAGTTGAATCACCATACACAATAAGATTTTTGATCCTCATATCAATAGTCTCTTCCAACCCCATGATGCAAGCTTCATACTCTTCCATGTTATTAGTACAATCAAATGTAAATCTTGCAGTGAAAGGGATATGAGAACCCTTGGGAGTGATGATAATTGCCCCAATTCTGTTTCCATAAGCATTAACAGCTTCATCGAAAATTAATCCCCACTGGATCCTGGTTCAGGTCCTTCGTCTGACAAAGGTTCATCACAATCTTTGGCTTTTAAATACATGATGTCCTCATCAGGAAATTCAAACTTCATCGGCTGATAATCATCAATTGGTTGTTGGGCAAAATAGTCTGACAGAATACTACCCTTGATGGCTTTATGGAAAACATACTGAATATCACACTCTGTCAAAACCATTTGCCAATGGGAAATCCTTCCGGTGAGAGCCTGATTCTTAAACACATACTTAATTGGATCCATCATCGATATCAACAGGGTTGTGTGAGTTAACATATATTTCCTTAATCACTTGGTTGCTCATGCAAGTGCACAATATGTTTTTTCCAATATTGAGTACCTCGACTCACAATCTGTAAATTTCTTGCTCAGGTAGTATATGGCATGTTCTTTTCTACCTATCTCGTCTTGTTGGCCGAGTACACAACCCATAGAATTCTCAAGAACTGTCAAGTACATTATCAATGGTCTCCCTGATACCGGAGGCATGAGGATCGGAGGCTCCTGAAAATATTATTTTATTCTATCGAAAGCTCTTTGACAATTATCATTCCACCTGACAGTACAATTTTTCGCAACAATTTGAATATTGGTTCACACGTGGTTGTAAGATGAGAGATGAATCTAGCTATGTAATTCAACCTCCCTAAGAAACCACGAACCTCTTTTTCTGTTCTTGGCTTAGACATTTCTTGTATTGCTCTTATTTTAGCAGGATCAACCTCGATACCTTACTTATTAATGATAAATCCCAATAGCTTACCAGATCTTACCTTGAAGGTGTACTTATTCAGATTTAGCCTCAGTCGGAACTTTCTCAACCTTTCAAACCACTTTTGCAAATTAACCAAATGTTCCTCTTCAGTTTGGAACTTTGCAATCATGTCATTAACATACACTTCAATCTCTTTGTGAATCATATCATGAAAGAGAGTTACCATAGCGCGCTGATAAGTTGCCTCAGCATTCTTCAATCCAAAGAGCATCACCTTATAACAAAAAGTTCCCCACGGTCTGATGAATGTTGTTTTCTCCATGTATTATGGGGCCATCTTAATTTGGTTGTACCCAAATAAGCCATCCATGAAGGAAAACACTGAAAATTGAGTAGTGTTGTCTACTAACACATCAATATGAGGAAGCGGTAAATCGTCTTTTGGGCTCGCTCTATTCAAATCCCTGTAATCTACATACATTCGTACCTTACCATATTTCTTAAGTACAGGCACAATGTTAGCAACCCATGGGGGATAACTGGTAACAACAAGAAAATCGGCGTTCAATTGCTTTTGAACCTCTTCCTTATTTTTACAGCCATTTCTGGTCGAGTTCTTCTAAGCTTATACTTAACCGGAGGATAACCCTCTTTGAGAGGCAAACAATCCACAATAATATTTGTATCAAGCCCAGGCATATCCTGGTAAGACTAAGCAAAGATGTCATCATACTCTCATAGCATTTCAATCAATCTCTTCTTAACATTGTCTTCCAAGGAAACCCCAATTTTAACCTCCTTTCTTGCATCCTCGGTGCCCAGATTGACAATTTCAATAGCCTTCTGATGTCGCTAAATGACCCTTTCCTCTTGTTTCAATAATCTGGCCAATTCTTCCAAAAGTTCACAGTCTTCTTCAACCTCCTATCCGACTTGGTAGATCGGATTATAAAAGTCATACTGAGCCATAATAAAATCGTTATTGACGGGATCTAGAATGACAGATCTGCATGATTGATGTTTTATGCTTTATTTTAGAATGAGAAAAACAAAACAAACAAAAACACATTGTCATTTTGAAAGTATAAAGTAAAAATGAAAGACAGGGAACAAAACTATTTGAATGCAAAAACGTCCTTTATTCATGATAATCATTGCAAATATAAATATGAGGCCCTACAAATGAATCACTACGTCTTGGGCAGAACTTAGGATTTATCATATGTAAAAACAAAGGAAATTATTCTTCATGAAGAGTGACTTAGATGATATCTTCGAAAGATCAATTAGTGAGCTCCTGTCCTGGGACGCAGGGATGAATCTAGTTGTCTAAGTCACAATCGTTGTCGGTATCATCTTCCTCCATAACATTGAATTTATAAAAAAACAACCCCGACACTGGAGAATCTGATGGGACCTTGAGTCTTTGGACGCACTTACGAGGGCCAATACCCCAAACCAAATATGTCCTTCTTCACTGGCACGTCCAAAACCTGACCCTAACCTTTGGAGCAACAAACTTTGACCATAGCACGAGCTTCTTTCAAAGATGTCATGGAAACTTCAAGCTTCTTATCCTAAGCAGGAATATCATTCTTAACACACACATCTTTAAACGCCTGGCACAAAGTCTCATGAATCCCTCATTCCACTTCGACATACTTGAAAGAAGTTAGATGGCTCACAATAATTTCTTCCTCACCATAGACGGTAACTACCATCCCATCAGCAACATATTTGATATTCTGATGCAAAGTCGAGGATGCAGCCCCGGCAGCATGAATCCATGGACGTCCAAGAAGACAACTATAAACTGGCTGAATGTCCATGACGAAGAAAGTTGTTTCAAAAACTTCAGGACCCACCTTGATGGGTAACACCACCTCTCTGAAATAGAACACTTTGAACCATCAAAAGCTCGAATGAACAAGTCACTGGGTTTGAGTATCACTCCCTGTATATCTAACTTCATCAGCGCCTTCTTAGGTAACACATTCGGGGAAGATCAGATATCTACCAATATGTGGGATAACACAACAACCTTATGTAATACCCTAATTTTTACCCCTAAGATCCCACTTATCATTTGCATTTCATACCACAAACAAGATTGCAAGCTTTAGTTCTTTTGCGTTCCTTTGTGTGTTTTATTCTTGAGAGATTACTGGGGACCCTTGTTTTCTTGTTTGTTTGATATTTGTTTATATTTATGTTTACTAACCATTATTCAAAATCCAAAAATATGCTTGTCTTCTTTTCCTTTACTAACTCTTTTTTTGGAAAAATTTGGATCAAGGATATCAAATACCAGTTCCTCAGCTCAAATGGAATTTCATCTGAAAAAAGTCAAAGTTGATCTGCAAACAATTCAAAATCATTTAATCAAGAGTTTCCCAAGTTTTAATTGATAATTGTTCAGGAGACTCCAAGGTTCATGTATTTATTTCCATGTCTTCATTGACAAGCCATAAAAATCGAGCAAGAATCAAAACAACACATCAAAAGGCAAATTTTCACAATTTTCACTGTGTTAATCCATTAACATATTTGCACATGCAAATGGTTAATCAATTAACCAGTGCGCATTTTGTGAAAATACAGCAAATTCAAATTCTGCAGGACTTTTGACACCAAATTCAAATGTCTCATCATGAGAATATTCTATATCACTTCGTTTTCATTCCCCTACCTCATCATAATTGATTCCCGCCATACACCTTCACTAATCACCACTTGATCATTAATTTCCCTCCAAATTCAAATTCCAAGCCTAATTTTATTTCCAAACCAAACTCTAATCCACCAAATTTTCCAAGCCTAAATCCTATAAATAGATATCTCATTTCATTCATTTCACAAGCTTTTGATAGCCAAATTCACCTTGTCAAATTCTTTCTTGACTCTCTCAATTTTCTCCAATTACCAAATTCACCAAATCCCTTTCTTCCTTTGAAAGTTAGTAAGTTCATCATTAGAACTTACTAATCTTTGAGATAAACCTTCATCCATTCACTTTTTCATCATCAATTTCAGTAGATTCTTTGGAGAGTGGTTTTTTGGAGTTGATTTGAAGAATTTTTAGGTCTGGAGTGGTAATCTCTTGATCCACCATTGTTGTTCTTGATCCATCCTTCACAATTTGATCTCTTGTTGATTCTTATTGCTTGATCTTTGGATCTTAAAATTTGTATTTTATTGGTGGTATTTGTTGTTGTTTTACTTGAATTTTCATGCACAATTGCATCCTTGATCATGAGGTGTTTGAAGAAATGATTGATCAAGGATTTTGCAACTTTGAAATTGATTTTCTGTTTTTTTACAGTATTAATCGATTAACCAAAAATAGGTACAAAATGGCTAATCGATTAGCATTTGGTTTTTGCACCCAGATTTGAAATTTTACACTGGTTAATCGATTAACCAAATTTGCACTGCAAATGGTTAATCTGTTAACCAGTGTCCAGAATGTGATTTTTGCTTGTTTTTGGGGCTGTTTTGGTTCTTTCTCCTTCTTCTTCCATTATCTTTTGTTTTTTGTCTTGGAATACAACTCTAAAGGTCTTTTTCCTCTTTAAATTCATTGGACTTAGGGTGTGGATAAAGTTGGATAAACATTCATTAATTCAAATCTATCTTTAAAGTGATTTGTTCAATTCATTTTAGGTGCTTTGAGTTAATGATATGTTTAGTACTTTAACCCACCAAGATGAGTGGATGAACTTAAAGATGGAATGATCTTGAAATTGTAGTTCAATTTGGCATTCTCTCTCCTCTTTTTTTCCTTTTGATCGATGAAAATCTTCAATATCGTTTATTATTTCAAGTTCTTGATGAAGATGAGATTGTTACCTTTTTTTCTTGTGCGGTATTGCTTTCGGAGAGTGATCTACATATCACTTCTCTAGCATGCATTAGCACTAACGTTGTTATTGACCGACCTCAGATAGTCGTGGTTTCTACATAAACCCGATTATGATTGCTTAACATAGCGCTAAGTTATCCCGTAATCGAAAAATGATCATTTGTGGCTTAAACTTATGTTTGGAAGTCCAAGTATGGTTGATTATTTGTCTCAGGTCCATTACCTATGAAACTTGTTGTTATAAGGTTTTGATCTTATCAACCCTCTAATTAGTTTTCATCAACCTTGGCTTAAGTGCATGAGTTAACCATCGTTGATAATTTGTTCTAATAACTAATCACTAACTCAGTAACAATATCATGGTGCTAATTTTGTTTATTTTTCTTTCTCGCTCCCTATCTCTATTTTATTTTTATGCTCCACTATTATAATTTCATATTACATTTTTGTTTATGCTTCCGTTATTTTTCTTTTGCCCATTTGGACCATTTGTTTATATTCTCGCCATTTTTATTTTGTCCACTTGGACCATATCTTGTTCAAAACACTAATAAAGGATTAAACATTTAAAAAACTTGGTGCTCTTAAATTTGTGGTTATGCTCTTAGACTTCTTAGACCTTGGACCTCTTGGATTATTCTTGGACTCTTGGACTTAGAATTAGGTTCCTTTGCCTATGCTTAAACTCTTATGGATCTTTGCCTTTATTTGCCTTGCTCATTAGCTTATGCTTCAAATTGGATGGAATTCTTTTCGCTTGCTATCTTTTGGTTAAATACTTCTTATCTCTAACTTTTATTTTGCTTTCTAGGATAGTCACTTCATCTCCTCCCCTTCTTAAATTTTCAAAATCTTCTCCCTTTTTCAAAAACCTTCTTGTTTTCAAACTTAAAACCGCTTTCATAAAAAACCTTGACTTTTGTCAAGTGATTTTTAAACTTTGTTTTCTTTAATAAATGTCAATCAATATTAATCATATTTTGACCAATTTCAAAAAAGGCTTAAAAAATACAAAAACTCATTCAAATCCTTTTGTGCCTTTGTGCACTTTTTCATTTTAAAAAAACTTTTCATAAAGTTTAGACATGAGTCACTTTCATTGTTGAGTGATAGACTTATTAATTTTAATCTAAGCAAAAATCCTCCATCTTTAGGTTATGCAAATGTTGTCTTATACTTATGGGAGATTAGTCATAGTTTTCTCCTTAAAATGACAACTTGTCTTTATATTTAAAAATCAATCATAACCAACAAAGTTTTGATATTTGTACAATGAACTACGGGGTTTTGTTCCTATATTGCACTTTGTGGGTACTTAGGCATGAGCCGATAAGTCTCTCCAAACACAAAAATCTAAAAAATAATTCTCTTCTTATCTCCCCAATCTCTTTTCAAGCAAACCTTTTCAAACCAAAAAGCGTAGATATTTCAAAGGGCTCCTAGAGAGTACTATAGACGTTTTGGGTGTTAACACCTTCCCATTGCGTAACCAACCCCCTTACCCAGATCTCTGTTTATTTGTTCTTGATTTAGAACTCTTAGGTTTTGTTCGCTCTTTTTCCTTTCCTTTTTGGATAAAATAAAAGTGTGGTGGCGAGTCTTGCATTTTTTAGTTAAGTTAATCAATAACTTACACTCACAAATTTCTCCGCTACAGAAAAGTGGCGACTTTGTTGGGGACATGATTAGTCCCTAGTGGGTTTATCCTACTTTTATTTATTTATCACTTTTTGTTTGATTTTTTTGTTATTGCTTGTTCTGTTTGGGTGCCTGGTGATTTTTATGGTGAGATAAGTCTTATACCCGGACTTGAGTGCACTTATGATAAGAGGGTGGTATAGTCTTGTTGGCTTACGTGAATTAGTCGTTACTAAGTTCACTTGAGATCCCCTGCTCAATGGAGGCCCCTTTGGGATTACTGATGTCTTACGAGTAGTCGTAATTGGCATTACTTTTTCTGACCTGGTGTCGCTACCGCGAAAATAAGGTGCCGGCAAAACAGAAGAGTCGCCACCTTTCGTTATTTATCCCTCAAAACAGGAAAGAAAACGATCGGAAAAACCTGACGAAAAGGTATAAGACAAGGTCATCGCAACCATGTCTGGGTTCGGGAGTCGGTTACGCAAGGGGAAGGTATTAGCACCCCTCACGTACATCGTACTCGATGGGATCCACGCTTGTTGTGTTTACCTGACGGGTTGGTTTTACTATCTACCTATCAAGGCTGGTCCAAAAAGAAAAGAAAAATGACTCGGCAAAGCGTCGCGCTTTATGCCTACATATTCTCATCAGAGAATGAGAAATCAGAGTCAACGTAGTTCGCCTAACTACGGGCTACACGGAAGGTGGCTCGCCAATACGTCAGTATTGTGCCTTCGTACTCTCAACAGATATGAGAGATCAGAGCTTACGTAGTTCGGGATAATACGAATTACGGGGATTCAGATTCATCTGTTTTCGAGTAGGGTTAACAAACAGCTCCAGCAGTTTGGTGTATGCAGCTTGCTCGTCAGAGACTCGTGCGTTAGCGTTTGCGGTAGAACTGGGAGTTAACGACACTCTTTTCTTTAGAAAAGTTTTCCTTTGAATTACGGGCCCACAGGGCAAAAAGGTTTGAAGTTTGTTTTCTGTTTTTTACGGAAGAACTGTCTTTTATGGATGTTTGCAACTAATATCTCACTAGAGACTATGACCTAGGAGTGAATGCGTCGCATGTCACCCAAAGGGTACCATACTAAACATCCTGATTATTGGAAGGAAACCCCCCAACAATCATTTCCTAAGTAGCTTAAGGCTCGTAACGTACGATATCAGTTAACCTTTATTACTGTATTTTGATTTGTTTGAAGAGAGAAGAGGGAACGGACACAACTAAGGGGAAACTATCAAGTCCTGATGTTGTCATGCCAAGGATTCATCCTTTGGTTAAGGTTTGAAACAGGGAGCTCCTAGAAGTTATCATGCATAGGTTTCAACCTAAATTTCTAATCATAACTTCCTTATCAAAGGAAGTGAGACTCCTAGGGGATCATGTTAATGGGATACAAAAATAGATAAAGCATCAGCTAAACATCAGTAAAACAGCTAAACAGTAAAGATGCATATGTAGTGCAGCAATACAAGCAGAGGGAGACCCACTCAACCTCTAGAGCAATCAAGCAAAAACAAAACAATCAAAACAAACAAGCAGAGGGAGACAGACTCAACCTCTAATACAAACACACAGATAAAAATAAAAACAACACACAAGGAAGGGGAGGATCACCTCAACCCTTAATGCAAACAAGCAGAGGGAGACCCACTCAACCTCTAAGCAATCATGCTCCTAGCTTAAAATATTCTAAACATGAACTTATTCTAATGCATCAAGCATTGTCAAACAAGGGAGAGAAACCAAAATGAGCAACAGGGAAGTCATCCTAGGCTACATCAGGTTGGAGGTGTATCAACACCAGAGTCCATCATGGGCTCAACCTCTTGAGGAATGCACAGAATCCAACCAAGGGAAGTATTAGGCTCTCCCAAGAGGGATCTTATGTCAATAGGATAGAAAATTGGGTATTGGTCCTAGATATCAATCTAAGGGTAACTGATTATAGTGTATCAATACAGGATGTCCATCTCAGGCTCAACCTGTTGAGGAATGCATAGAATCCAACCAAGGGAAGGATTAGGCTCTCCCAAGAGGGATCCTAAGAAAAGGACTTTGAGATGGATGACAGTATATAAACCAAGGGAATATACCATGCCAAGAATGTCAATCCAAGGCTCAACCTCCTGAGGAATGCACAGAATCCAACCAAGGGAAGGATTAGGCTCTCCCAGGAGGGCTCCTCATCAAGGCTTGAAGGAGAAAGATAGTACAAACCAAAGGAATGTACTATACTGGGGAATGTCAATTCAAGGCTCAACCTCCTGAGGAATACACAGAATCCAACCAAAGGAAGGATTAGGCTCTCCCAGGAGGGCTCCTCTTCAAGACTTGGAGAAAGAGGGTAGGGCAAAGCCCAAGGAAGAAATCACATAGGGGACAGAAGGCAACACAGCAACTTCTAAGGAACCCTAAAGACTAGCCACAAGGATCACCTAGAATAGGGGAATCAAAAGCTCTATCAAGGCTCTAGGGAGGTATCTACCTAATTACTATTCTATCAAGAAAGGATATGATACTTAGAATCATCTAATGGTCATTTACAAGGTTAATCTATGAAGTTATGCTAGTTAGGGTCACCTAAACTATAAGCAACTTGTAAAATGGGGAACTAATAGAAAATCATTTCTAAAAATTCTAAAGAAAATCCTACATTATCCTACATGTGTTAGGGATCTATGGTACAAAAATCAGGGGTCAAACCTAATCCTAAAGGTCCTAATAAAATATAAATCCAAAGAGTGTACTAAAGGGGATCCATCAAGGAAGGCTCCTAAACACCTATCTCAAAACCCTATTTAGAATCATCTAAAAACCACAACAAAAATCACACAATCCTATCAAGGAGTCTATAACAAGCATGCAAGTTTCAACCTCAAATTCTAAATCATGAGCTAGCAATAAAATCAGCAAGCAAGATAGTCATATTATGCATTTTTAATCATTTATTAAAAATAGAAAAATGGACATTAAATTGAAAACAACATCAAAATAAAATCCAAAGGCATGGAAAAATCAGGAATTCAACAAGGATCAGCCACATATTTTTCTCATATTTTTCTGATCATTAAAACTGTTTAAGATGAATTAAACATGAAAAACAATTAAAAGAAAATAGAAAAACAATAAAAGAATTAAAAAGCATCAGAAAATATTAGAGTCGTCAGATACGTTGACCAGTCCACTCATCAGAGGGCCATGCGCTTGCCAGCTCAATTAATGAAGCGCTGCATTTTGGTTCAAGGCAAGGTGTGGTAAGTTTGAATGAAGACCATGGTGCTCCCTAATCATAACCATCCAACAGAAAAGTATTTTGATCTTGTGACTCACGCACTGCCACCTCACTAAACCCTAGTTCAACTAAGTCTCACGCGTTGGATGTTGTGACCAAGTCAACAAAATCAATTAGATCCAACGGTTTCCTGTTCGTCTTCCTCGTTTGAACCTGGTACATGGAGGGAACTTCACTCACGGTGACCGGAGAAGGGCGCCACCGTCTTCTCCGGCGAGAGCCATCAAGCTCTGCAACTAACTTTAACCAAACTCCAATAAAATTATATGGATCCACTCGTCTCTTCTCACTGGTCACGAAAATCCACTCCATTTTTCTTAATTCCTCACGAATCTTCAAACACGAAGAGGAACAGAAAATTCCTCAATTCCATAATCATCATCAAACTCAAAATTGATTGCACAGAAATGATCCTCACTTCTCAGGGATCAAGAATCACTAACCAATCCATGCTAACACTCAAGAATCATCCAGATTCGAATCCAAACAGAAATCGCATCACCTCATGAACCATCATGAAACTTCTCAATTATGATCCTAAAACATTCTATGTCATCACTACAACCTAACCACATGCCAATTTCAGTCTAAACATGCCTAGAACTAGAGCAATAGTGAAAAATAAAAACCTGGAAAAAAGCTTGAAATTGGTGCAGTGGCAGTGTGATTCTTGACTTCAAAACGCTGCAGAAACCTTCAATCAATGATCCTGGTGCTAACTGAATCTTCAATTCCTCTTGAAACCCTCTGAATTTCAAAACACGATTTGGAGTTGGAAGCTTTGATCTCTAACTGCCACAATTGTTACTTCACCCAATTCCTTCCAAAAAAACCATCTGAACACGATGCTGAGCTTAAATAGAACGCATTTGGATCCTAACATGGTCCAATCATGGCCCAAATTGATGAATCCAAAATTTCATTTTCCTCCAAAGTTCAACAATGGAACTCATGTGTATTGGCTCTGTTTCATCTCAAACTCTGCTCCAATAGCTGGCACAACCCTTGGTGAAGATGAATGGCTTAGATTGCAAGCTTGAATTGATCTTATGGTCAAGGTTTGTTATATTACTTCAATTCTAAGTAACCTAAGCAAAGTCCATGAAATGTGACTCAAATCAAAAATGTGAAATTGCCAATCTCTTTAAAACATCATTTCCAAATCAGAAAATGCATAAACTTGTGAAATTTGGAACCATTACAATTTATTTTGAATTTTTTCTTCATTAATGCCTTTAATGATCTTTTTTTTCCAAATTTCTTCATACTCTTCCATATTCAATCCACATCAATGGATGCTTAGGTCATGGTTGGACTAAAAACACATTTTGAACAACTTTCAAGTTGAACAAATCTTCATTTGAGGTGCCTAAGTTGGAGAAATGGACCCATAACCAAAAATGACCTGTAATTCCAAATACCCAAAATACCCTTGACTTGTCAAAGCCATAACTAGAGTTCTACAAATCCAATCATGGACTTCTAGTACTTTCTAGAAAGCTAAGAAGATAAGGAACAACATTCATGTTGACCAAGAGTTCATAGGAGTCGTCCTTCTAGGGAAAAAGTGTCATGCAAGTTGGGTAACTTTCAAGCTCCAATTTCACATGCCTCAGATGACCTGTAACTTGTCTGGCTCATAACTTGAGTTCTATAAACCCTATCAATGACTTCTAGTACTCAAATTAAATCTATAAGCATGCCCTACAACAATAATGTTGGGGTCAAGGTGATATGAAAATCCCATCTTGAGTTATGTGGTTTTGAAGATAGGCACCAAACCAGGGGATTTTACATTGTCAAGCATAGCAACCCTAGCCTAGCACCTTCTCACACTCTTTATTCATGACAAGTTAACCTTGGAATCATCCCTTAGGCATATTAAGACATCAATCCATGATCACATGGCTCTTTAATTAGGTCTCAACCTTCTTCAAATCATCAGTTATCCTAGAGTTGACCAGATGAAACCCTAGTTGCACCAATCTTGGGTACAACTTCATATCCTTTGCATAATGACCTGTCTAGGCTTCAAAATGAACTTCAACACCTCTCATGAGCTCTATCAAGGCTCTAGGTCCAACTCTATGGCTTCAACATCATCAGATGATCTTCCCCCAACCCTCAAGTTAGGAGACCTACACACTTGGCTTCAACCCTCTCTCTGAGGATCTTTTAACTTCTCTGATAAGGATATCAAGCCTTGAACATTTGAATAAGCCTCTTAGCTAGCTTCATAGCCTTGTGTATCCCTTAATTTGTATTCATACCTCTTGATCTCCTGCATACATGTCAATGCAATGCAAATGATAATGCTAATATGAATGCAATGAAACACAAGCTAGGTAAAGAAAGGTTGGGCAAATTTTGGGGTGCAACAGCTGCCCCTATTCAAACGGCTTGGACCTGACTGGGTGAGAAGCGAAAGGCTCTCAAGCAATCAAGGTAAAAGACGGTTGAATACCAACAAACCCGGAAATTTGTCAACCGCACAAGTAATAGATACTCTGATGGGCAGACAAATCTTCAGAAACTGAAATAATAGTTGCACGGCAACTAGCTGGAGAATTACTGATCCCAATCTCCGTCAAGATGATTATCTGATTTCAATGTAGATCTTTGTCCTCAAGTCATCAAGGGATCACCGGTTACACGGTAACTGGTGCAGGGTTTAATCTCAAATCTCCGTCAGGATGATCATCTACTTCCTTAAATCATCAAGGAATCACCGGTTACACGGTAACTGGGGAAGGATAGCTGGATTCCTTATCGTTACCTATGGACTTATCATGTCGTTAGGAACGTCAAAAGTATCTTTGTCGGGCTTCATCAGTAAGTCAATAAGGGATAACCGGTTACTCGGTAACTGGTGAATGATGGTTGATTTTGCCGTCGGGCATTCTGCGCCACAGCAGAAGAATTCCTTATCGTCATCTATGGACTCATCATGTCTCTAGGAACGTCGACAGTATCTTTGTCGGACTTCATCAGTAAGTCAATAAGGGATCACTGGTTATTCGATAACTGGTGAAGGAGCGACTAGTCTCAAATCTCCGTCAGGATGATCATCAGATTCGCTGCTGCTTTTTCCTCAAGTCATCAAGGGATCACTGGTTACACAGTAATTAGTGACACATAGTTGATATTGTCGTCAGGCATTCTACGGCACGGCAGCAGAAGAATTCCTCTGGACTCATCAGGTCATCAGGAACTATTGACAATCGAGTTAATTATGCCATCGGGTATTCAAAGAAATTCTCGGGCGTCAGCTGGACTTCGTCAGAAAGTCAGAAATAGAATCCTTAATCAATCATGAACCAATAGGGATATCTATACTTCTGCCGTCAGGAACTCCTTGTCAGCTAGGAGAACTGCTTCGGCATCGCAGTTGGACTTCATCAGTAAGTCTTGAAATAGAATCCTTAACCAATCACGAACCAATAAGGATATACAATCTTTCACCGTCAGGCACTCTGCGTCAGCTTAGAGAACTTTTTTCGACATCACGGTCGGACTTCATCAGTAAGCCAGGAAATGGAATCCTTAATCAATCACAGACCAATAAGGATATACAATCTCTTTCCGTCAGGCACTCTGCATCAGCTGAGGGGAACTGCTTCGACATCACGGTCGGACTTCATCAGTAAGTCAGGAAATGGAATCCTTAATCGATCACGGACTAATAAGGATATACAATCTCTTTCCGTCAGGCACTCTGCGTCAGCTGAGGGGAACTGCTTCGACATCGCGGTTGGACTTCATCAGTAAGTCAGAGGGAGTTTTGGCACTACTATCGGACTCCAATCATCAAGTCTTCAAGGGAAATTTCAACTTCTCTGTTTGAAACCTGCTGGGGAAATGACACATCTCCGCTGGGGATTTCTGGAGAACTATCAAGTAACTCTGCTTCAGGGATTTCAGAAATCATTCTGGACAAATAACTCTGCTGAGGAATTCAAGAATCATCCTGAACAAACAACTTCGCCGGGGACTCCAAGAATCATCTTGAGCAAACAACTCTAGCTACTTCGCTGGGGAGTTTTAAGAATCATCTTAAGCGAACAACTCGCTGGGGACTTCAAGAATCATCCTGAACCAACACTTCGTTGGGGGGCTTCAAGAATCCTCCTGAGCAAACAACTCTTCTGAGTAACGCCTGCAAAACAAGAACGGTGACGACCTAGCTCATGTTTCATATGCATGTGTTAGACAATGGCGCAATGCTCCACACGGTGGAAATGCTACGCGTTTAGGGTAAATGTTATGCAATCATGCAAAATGCTAGGACCACATCAACAAAATAAACGTTGACGGGAAAACCCTCCTGTCCAGGAGAAAGAACCACTCTGGTGGAGAGGAATCATCCTACTGAGGAGAAGAAGTCACGCCAATCTCAATTGAACTAAACCTGGGGAAATGAACTCCAGGCGACTACTGCAGGGAACAAAGTTCTACGAAACCCTGTACCAGCTCAACTGGGTACACAAACCACAAACTGCTGAGGAAACAATGTCAATCGCAGAAATAAACTGCACGGCCTTCACATATAGAATCCTCCTGGAGATATGGACTCCGATGGGGAAATACAGCAACGACTATTCAAACACTCTCCTGGGGAAAACCAATCATGGCTTGAAAGGCTTCCAGGAACTCGGCTCTCTTGGGGAACTACAAACTCGGCTGGGGACGCGCAATCAGACGCTGGAGTAAATCCCACTTTCCGGGGAGAATACAACTCTGTGGGGGAATTTCAATTCTCCTGGAGACTTCAGTCTGAACTATCGGAAGCTGAACACTTACGGATAGTCTTCTACAAGAAAACTGCTAACTGAACCGCTGCTGGGAACATGTATATACTTCTGCGCATGACTCAACTGGGGAAATGATGATCCTGCCTAGGATGCATCTGGTTGGGGAGAATCCATCTCTGCTTGGGGATACATATCAATGCTCACGGTCTCTGTTTAGACTCGGTAGGGAAACACTGCTGAACTCGCTGGGGAAGAAGGAATCATCCTGCTTGGAAAAACACGCCATGAAGTGAACTCGAGATGGCTTGCCCCCGAATCTTAACAACCTCTGATAAAACTCTGCAGATACGGAGAGGAACGGCTCCTTCACCTTCAACTTTTTCCCCAGCCCATGGGATTTTTGTCACATCCTTTCAAAAGGAAACCCGAAATCTCTGTACTCTGGCGGTTTGATATGAACGGCTTCAGCACTTTGGACCTCATAGAAGTGCTTCAAGTTAATCGCCTTCAGGATAAGGATAGCTTCGACGCTCTCGGGGTGGCCTGCCCTAGTCTTGTCATGACTTCGCCCCTCATGGGCTGATCTGTGGGGAGTAGTACCCTTGGCTGCGAGAGATTCATCAAATCTCGACCTGATTGCCCCGGATTAACGATTTCTGGATGGCCGACTCCCATGCTGTGATCAATTGACATAGCTTACCCCGGTTTACCGGAGTGGTCTGGCATTATGCATTCTGTCCTGATCAAATCTTTCCATCGTGGAAACTTTCCTGCTGTCAAGTGCTTACTCGCTAGTAAAACATATTGTTCTGCATAAAAGACATATCAAATGCAATGCATATGGCAGTTTTCAAAATTCATTCCTGTTCACTGGAAAAAAATTTATGACAAAAATGTATGAAATCATTCATCAACATGTCAATCCTAAAACAACGTTGTATTGGGAATCCTATCTAAGAGTCAGTTCCGATGCGATCTTTACCGAAGTATGCTTTCGAAACAATCCTATTTCAATTAGGTCTTTTAAAGGTTGTAACGTGGTCAGGTTCACGGTTTAAGAAAGAAAGGATAAAGGCTCAAAATTCATTTTAACCCACCCATTCTCCTTGATGTTCTCCGATCCTATGTTCGGCTAATTCGACCCTAGCATTTACCTTTCAAAGGTTGAGTGACAGCTCAAGCAATCATACTTTTTGAAGTGACAGTCACTTTCTTTTCGACTTTTGGCGTCCGGAGCCACACGATTTCATTCTTATTTGAGGATTTTTCTTTCATAATCCTTTTTCGCTTTTTGTTTTTTCATTTTTTCGTTTTCCCCTAACTTTTGCCTGGACTGACTCTTTTGAGTTTCTTCAATTTTGAAGTCCAGCGAGGTACCCTGATTTTTTCCTAAGTCGCTTTCTTTCAAGATTCGACTTAGCGGGCTCTTTCTTTTCGATTTTTCTTTTTCTTTTTTTTGAACAAATCGTATGACATTGGCTCGTCTGACTTGTTAAAGAGATTGTGACTGTTTCACTCCTGATCGACCAGGTTTAACCATCATGGTTTTTTAGGTACGACCTATAGCGGTATGATTGATCCTCGAACAGACACTCCCTTTGTAATCTGAACGCTTGGTCAAATTAACTGACACCTACCCTGCCCCGGGTTAAGATTGAGGGTTTTTCTATCTTCAGAAAGAAGCTCCTACTACTAGGCTCAAAGGGGTTAACAAGGGATTATCTTCCTTATATCTCCGGTGTTTGGGATCTGAAACAATGCATGTACATCATCAACAGGTTTTTTTATTCAAAAGCATAGCATCGGAAGCTTACGCGTCATTGGATTTCGTCATCCTCCCCGGATTCCACTTAAACAAGCGTTTGAAATAAAAGAAAGCCATAGAGTGAACACGAATGGATTAGTTCAAAACATGGATATTTATTTCATTATCAATATCACTTGAAAAACAATCATGCTTTACAAACGAAATTTGCAATTCTACAGGAAAGAAACTACAAATGTAAAGAAATGACATGATAAAATGCAGGTTGCCAGCTTTCAGGGAACTGGGCTTTCTCACTTATTCGCTGCTGAGGGGAGCGACCCTTTGAAGTCTTCAGACTCAATCAGAAGAACGACTGCTGTGTGGTCGACTCTGATTCGGGCTCTGATAGTCTTGCTGCCACGGAGCGAGAGGTTGCCGATTCTGCATGGCAGAAACAATCCGGAGACGAGGTTTGACCTAGTGAGGATCCTCTCTGTTCAGGGGCTTTCATCCTTAAGCCCGACCCAGGAACATGAAAAAGTTGCGGGCAAGGCGATTCAGCCCTCAAAGACCGTGGGATATACTCCTGATCTTTCTCAACTTCAGTTGAGATTATGGGAACATCCATCTCTTTTGCATGATAAGGGATGAATATGCTTGATGCTTTCATGCCTCCCGACACGAATTCAATTGCTCTCGCCTCAATCATGTCTTGAACCTTATGCTTAAAAGCTCTATAGTTCGTTACATCATGCCTCGGTGCTCCAGAGTGGAATTCGCAACGGGCGTTCATGTCCCAGTCGGGTGGTGGCTATCCAATCATTGGAGCCAACGTTCGAGGTTTAACCAGCTGAAGTTGGAGCATGAGTTGCAACAACTGGTCATAATCCATCGGGATTGGATCGAGGATTCTGTCAGATAGTCTCCTCTTTTGACCCTGTCTTCTGGGGTTGTCCTGAGGAACCGGACGTGGTCACTGACGGGAAACATTTTGAGCTTCGAGCTAAGCAGAGGGTCTTCTAGGCCTATCATGCCTTGGTGCAGGTTCTTCAGATACCCGCGGAGCAAGTATACCGGTTGCAGCCTCGGGCTTCTGCTCACCTTCTCTTCTGAGTATGTTCTTTAGCACTTCTGCCATCAGGCCCACCTGATTCTTTAACTGGCTGTTCTCCTCTTTGAGTATCCGCATATCCCTCATGAACTGCTCCATCTGGTCTCAGACCTCTCTCAGCTCCGCTTGAACATGTTCCATTGCTCGGATCAACCTGAGATAATCCTGAAACAACCTGTATCAACAGAGGGTTAGAAAAACGGCTCGAGGTACCTGTTATGCAAATGATTCATGCAAATGCAAACGTGTGTCTGTGCCTTAGGGAGATTTCTCCCCCGATTTTAGTGCCAGAGTGCCAGTGCTGATAATAAGAAGTCTGAATCCAGTCATGGAAATAACATCTCATATATATAAATCCCAATAAGGTAGCATACAGTGTTACTGAGAACGGGTAGAATCAACAACATGACCTCGACCAACAAGTCTGGTGATGGTCAGTATACAACAATGATCAGAAAAATACAAGGGATTACAAAGATAGTCAAGTACGGCCCCGGGCGCGAAACTCTTCTAGCAACCCCTTCGTTTTGGGATGATCAGGCTGAGTGAGTAACCCTTCGACAAGTAACTCCCTCTACATAATATTATACTGAAGACCTTCAACGGAGTCTTCCCATACTCCTTTGCCAAAACAGTCTTCTAACCTTCGCTTCTTGGATTCAAAAGTATGCTTGCAATCCTTCAGGTTCGCGATAGCCTTGTTCAGCACGTCTTCGGTGGCGTACCTACGAGCAGTTTCATCATCAAACTTCTTCTTGCTGGCCTTCAACTGAGCCTTCAGCTGGAAGATCTGTTGCTTCAGCTTTTCTTCCCGCTCTTTGTTGCTGGCTATGGTGGCATTCCACTGCTGGTTGACTTTGGAGACTCTCTGGTATGCATCATCCAAGTTCTGCTTCTTGGTGGCAAGCACATCATTGACAGCCTTGAAATCCAAACCTAAACGTTCCCGTTCAGCCGTCAGTTTGGTCAGGTCCGTGCCTAGCCGGTTCACCAGCTCTGTCTGTTTTTTGAAGGAGTAGACGGCTTCGTTTCTCTCACTTCTAAGCTGTACCAACTCGTTCTCCAACTCCTTGTTAGTCTTCTTCAGTTCTTCCTTCTCAGCTAATACCTGATTGTATTTCTGAATGGATACTGTGGTAGGTTCTTCGACCACTGGAGGGAAATCTTGCTTAGCTGGTGGAAAAGGCATCCCCACTGTTTCTGCCCTGCTTCGAATCCAAGTCACATAAGGAGCATAAGCCTGGCTATTGCTCTTGCCTAACAGTGTTTTCCCTCGTCTGCTGATGTCATTCCAAGCATGCTTGAGCTTGGCTAACATATCCCCCTCTAGGAGACCTGTGAGGTACAGAGATTCCTGCACCTCTTCGTCTTTTGGCGGGCCTCTCAAGGCGTACGCAAACTGTCTGACAAGTAATGAAGGGTTATAGTTAATGAAGCCTCTTCTTCCGATCAAGGGAACATTAGGAAAACCGCTGCAGCTGTAGATGACTTCAGTACCCAGCATATCCCGATCAAACCAAATGATGCTCTCTGCTGACAAACCCATCAGGCGTTCAGACCACTCAGTTGTGGCTACAGAGGAAACAAAGAGACCCTTCTTGGGCAAGTGGCTATCGAACCATCTGTAGAGTAAGGGCATATAGCACGATACATTTTTACCCCTTCTATTCTCATTCTTGTAATGAACAGAATGATATAGATCACCAAGCAGGGTGGGAACTGGATTTCCCGAGGCGAAGATATGGAAGGCGTCCAAATCTATAAAGTCAGGCATGTTGGGAAACAAGATGATCCTATAGATGCAGAGGGCGAGAATAGTATTGAATACGATCCAACAACCGTCTTTAGCATACTGCTGGGCTTTCCCAACTAAAAACTGCAGAGAAAAACCAGGAACTCCATTCCATGAGGTTAGAAGTAACTCTGAGGCATCCAGATGAAGAGCAACAACTAAGTTAGCTAGATTAGGCTTAGCTGCCATGTGAACAAACGGCATCTGATTCTTAACCGGTACACCCAACAACTCAGCATACTCTTCTAAGGTAGGCGCAAGAATGAAATCTGGAAAAGTGAAGCACCTCATCGGAGGGTCATAGAATTGTAGCAACGCATACAACCCATTCAAACTATACAGCAAGGTAACATCTAGGGTAGGGAGCTTGTAAGCCACATTCTTCTTCAGAGATTCCATACTGACAAATAGAGGGCAAGATTACCGGAACCGGGGGATAGTATATGCACCTGCAACACAGACACACGTTAATGACATGCAAATGAGTATGCAAAAATGCAAAATGCAATCATGCAACAGGAGATCGAGAGTGCTATTGAGGAGACCAAGGCTCTGTTTCAACATAACCATAACACTGCTCTGACAACAAAACCCTGATGAGGACCAATAATTCTGCTCTGTCAAGAACAAACATATCTCTGATGATAAGAACCCTCTAATACCAATAATACTGATTCACTATCAAGAAAACTAGGTTGTCTGAAGGTTAAGGTTTCCTGCAATAACCTGACCCCGCTCACAGGTATGAACCTAATCCACTGACACAGGTATGGCATCCTATGCGGTCATCAGTGTCACAGACTTTCAAGAAACAATGATACGATACCTAGGAAGGTGTGGTATCATCATCTCTTGAAGCGACCTCACTTAGCTGAATCCCAAATGATCGGTCCCCAAAGTTGACAACCCTCCAAACCAACAACCCCTCAAGCCCAAAGGGCCGGAAAAGAAGTCAACCGGGAGAATCTCGTATGAGCATGGATTTTGTGAGACACAAGTACATGCAAAGCATGCACGTGCCCACTACTTTCCACAACTAATTCTAGGTACACTCAAGCCTGGGTCTGGCTTATCACTCATCAGAGCCCCTTCCCACAACAGCACAGATAATCATATCATACTGAAAATAAAATGCAGAAGGTAAATGCGATAAATAAACACAACCCAACAAGTAAACACGCAAGCGCTAGGGTTGACTCGTACAGGGGACGCAGAATCCCCAGCAGAGTCGCCAGCTGCTGGGGATGACCCAGACAACTAGGAGGAAAATCCAAGGCGAGACTCGCATAGGGAACCATCATCTCCCCAGTAGAGCCATCAGCTGTCGCTACCGCGAAAATAAGGTGCCGGCAAAACAGAAGAGTCGCCACCTTTCGTTATTTATCCCTCAGAACGGGAAAGGAAACGATCGGAAAAACCTGACGAAAAGGTATAAGACAAGGTCATCGCAACCATGTCTGGGTTCGGGAGTCGGTTACGCAAGGGGAAGGTATTAGCACCCCTCACGTCCATCGTACTCGATGGGATCCACGCTTGTTGTGTTTACCTGACGGGTTGGTTTTACTATCTACCTATCAAGGCTGGTCTAAAAAGAAAAGAAAAATGACTCGGCAAAGCGTCGCGCTTTATGCCTACATATTCTCATCAGAGAATGAGAAATTAGAGTCAACGTAGTTCGCCTAACTACGGGCTACGGGGAAGGTGGCTCGCCAATACGTCAGTATTGTGCCTACGTACTCTCAACAGATATGAGAGATCAGAGCTTACGTAGTTCGGGATAATACGGATTACGGGGATTCAGATTCATCTGTTTTTAAGTAGTGTTAACAAACAGTTCCAGCAGTTTGGTGTATGCAGCTTGCTCATCAGAGACTCATGCGTTACCGTTTGCGGTAGAACTGGGAGTTAATGACACTCTTTTCTTCAGAAAAGTTTTCCTTTGAATTACGGGCCCAAGGGGCAAAAAGGTTTGAAATTTGTTTTTTGTTTTTTATGGAAGAACTGTCTTTTATGGATGTTTGCAACTAATATCGCACTAGAGACTATAACCTAGGAGTGAATGTGTCGCATGTCACCCAAAGGGTACAATACTAAACATCCTGATTATTGGAAGGAAACCCCCCAACAATCATTTCCTAAGTAGCTTAAGGCTCGTAACGTACAATATCAGTTAACCTTTATTACTGTATTTTGATTTGTTTGAAGAGAGAAGAGAGAACGGACACAACTAAGGGGAAACTATCAAGTCCTGATGTTGTCATGCCAAGGATTCATCCTATGGTTAAAGTTTGAAACATGGAGCTCCTAGAAGTTATCATGCATAGGTTTCAACCTAAAGTTCTAATAATCACTTCCTTATCAAAGGAAGTGAGACTCCTAGGGGATCATGTTAATGGGATACAGAAACAGATAAAGCATCAACTAAACATCAGTAAAACAGCTAAACAGTAAAGATGCATCTGCAGTGCAGCAATACAAGCAGATGGAGACCCACTCAACCTCTAGAGCAATCAAGCAAAAACAAAACAATCAAAACAAACAAGCAGAGGGAGACAGACTCAACCTCTAATACAAACACACAGATAAAAATAAAAACAACACACAAGGAAGGGGAGGATCACCTCAACCCTTAATGCAAACAAGCAGAGGGAGACCCACTCAACCTCTAAGCAATTATGCTCCTAGCTTAAAATATTCTAAACATGAACTTATTCTAATGCATCAAGCATTGTCAAACAAGGGAGAGAAACCAAAATGAGCAACAGAGAAGTCATCCCAGGCTACATCAAGTTGGAGGTGTATTAACACCAGAGTCCATCATGGGTTCAACCTCTTGAGGAATGCACAAAATCCAACCAAGGGAAGGATTAGGCTCTCCCAAGAGGGATCCTATGTCAATAGAACAGAAAACTGGGTATTGGTTCTAGATATCAATCTAAGGGTAACTAATTATAGTGTATCAACACAGGATGTCCATCTCAGGCTCAACCTGTTGAGGAATGCATAGAATTCAACCAAGGGAAGGATTAGGCTCTCCCAAGAGGGATCCTAAGAAAAAGACTTTGAGATGGATGACAGTATATAAACCAAGGGAATATACCATGCCAAGAATGTCAATCCAAGGCTCAACCTCCTGAGGAATGCACAGAATCCAACCAAGGGAAGGATTAGGCTCTCCCAGGAGGGCTCCTCATCAAGACTTGAAGGAGAAAGATAGTACAAACCAAAGGAATGTACTATACTGGGAAATTCAATTCAAGGCTCAACCTCCTGAGGAATGCACAGAATCCAACCAAAGGAAGGATTAGGCTCTCCCAGGAGGGCTCCTCTTCAAGACTTGGAGAAAGAGGGTATGGCAAAGCCCAAGGAAGAAATCACATAGGGGACAGAAGGCAACACAACAACTTCTAAGGAACCCTAAAGACTAGCCAGAAGGATCACCTAGACTAGGGGAATCAAAAGCTCTATCAAGGCTCTAGGGAGGTATCTACCTAATTATTATTCTATCAAGAAAGGATATGATACTTAGAATCATCTAATGGTCATTTACAAGGTTAATCTATGAAGTTATGCTAGTTAGGGTCACCTAAACTATAAGCAACTTGTAAAATGGGGAACTAATAGAAAATCATTTCTAAAAATTCTAAGAAAAATCCTATATTATCCTACATGTGTTAGGGATCTATGGTACAAAAATCAGGGGTCAAACCTAATCCTAAAGGTCCTAATAAAATCTAAATCCAAAGAGTGTACTAAAGGGGATCCATCAAGGAAGGCTCATAAACACCTATCTTAAAACCCTATTTAGAATCATCTAAAAACCACAACAAAAATCACACAATCCTATCAAGGAGTCTATAACAAGCATGCAAAGTTTCAACCTCAAATTCTAAATCATGAGCTAGCAATAAAATCAGCAAGCAAGATAGTCATATTATGCATTTTTAATCATTTATTAAAAATAGAAAAACGGACATTAAATTGAAAACAGCATCAAAATAAAATCCAAAGGCATGGAAAAATCAGGAATTCAACAACGATCAACCACATATTTTTCTCATATTTTTCTGATCATTAAAACTATTTAAAATAAATTAAACGTGAAAAACAATTAAAAGAAAATAGAAAAACAATAAAAGAATTAAAAAGCATCACAAAATATTAGAGCCGTCAGATATGTTGACCAGTCCACTCATCAGAGAGCCATGCGCTTGCCAGCTCAATTAATGAAGCGCTGCATTTTGGTTCAAGGCAAGGTGTGGTAAGTTTGACTGAAGACCATGGTGCTCCCTAATCATAACCATCCAACAGAAAAGTATTCTGATCCTGTGACTCACGCGCTGCCACCTCACCAAACCTTAGTTCAACTAAGTCTCACGCATTGGATGTTGTGACCAAGTCAACAAAATCAATTAGATCCAACGGTTTCCTGTTCGTCTTCCTCGTTTGAACCTGGTACATGGAGGGAACTTCACTCACGATGGCCGGAGAAGGGCGCCACCGTCTTCTCCGGCGAGAGCCATCAAGCTCTGCAACTAACTTTAACCAAACTCCAAGAAAATTATATGGATCCACTCCAACCTAACCACATGCCAATTTCAGTCTAAACATGCCTTGAACTAGAGCAATAGTGAAAAATAAAAACTTGGAAAAAAGCTTGAAATTGGTGCAGTTGTTGTGTGATTCTTGACTTCAAAACGCTGCAGAAACCTTCAATCAATGATCCTGGTGCGAACTGAATATTCAATTCCTCTTGAAACCCTCTGAATTGCAAAACATGATTTGGAGGTTGAAGCTTTGATCTCTAACTGCCACAACTATTTCTTCACCCAATTCCTTCCAAAAAACCATCTGAACACGATGCTGAGCTTAAATAGAATGCATTTGGATCCTAACATGGCCCAATCATGGCCCAAATTGATGAATCCAAAATTTCATTTTCCTCCAAAGTTCAACAATGGAACTCATGTGTATTGGCTCTGTTTCATCTCAAACTCTGCTCCAATATCTGGCACAACCCTTGGTGAAGATGAATGGCTTAGATTACAAGCTTGAATTGATCTTATGGTCAAGGTTTGTTATGTTACTTCAATTCTAAGTAACCTAAGCAAAGTCCATGAAATGTGACTCAAATAAAAAATTTGAAATTTCCAATCTCTTTAAAACATCATTTCCAATCAGAAAATGCATAAACTTGTGAAATTTGGAACCATTACAATTTATTTTGAATTTTTTCTTCATTAATGCCTTTAATGATCTTTTTTTCCAAATTTCTTCATACTCTTCCATATTCAATCCACATCAATGGATGCTCGGGTCATGGTTGGACTAAAAACACCATTTTGAACAACTTTCAAGTTGAACAAATCTTCATTTAAGGGGCCTAAGTTGGAGAAATGGACCCATAACCAAAAATGACCTGTAATTCCAAATACCCAAAATACCCTTGACTTGTCAAAGCCATAACTAGAGTTCTACAAATCAAATCATGGACTTCTAGTACTTTATATAAAGATAAGAAGATAAGGAACAACATTCATGTTGACCAAAAGTTCATAGGAATCATCCTTCTAGGGCAAAAGTGTCATGCAAGTTGGGTAACTTTCAAGCTCCAATTTCACATGCCTCAGATGACCTGTAACTTATCTGACTCATAACTTGAGTTCTATAAACCCTATCAAGGAGTTCTAGTACTCAAATTAAAGCTATAATTATGCCCTACAACAATCATGTTGGGGTCAAGGTGAGATTAAAATCCCATCTTGAGTTATGTGGTTTTGAAGATAGGCACCAAACCAGGGGATTTTACACTGTCAAGCATAGCAACCCTAGCCTAGGACCTTCTCACACTCTTTATTCATGATAAGTTGACCTTGGAATCATCCCTTAGGCATATTAATACATCAATCCATGATCACATGGCTCTTGAATTAGGTCTCCACCTTCTTCAAATCATCAGTTATCCTAGGGTTGACCAGATGAAACCCTAGTTGCACCAATCTTGGGTACAACTTCATATCCTTTGCATAATGACCTGTCTAGGATTCAAAATGAACTTCAACACCTCTCATGAGCTCTCACAAGGCTCTAGGTCCAACTCTATGGCTTCAACATCATCAGATGATCTTCCCCTAACCCTCAAGTTAGGAGACCTACACACTTGGCTTCAACACTCTCTCTGAGGATCTTTTAACTTCTCTGATAAGGATATCAACCCTTGAACATTTGAATAAGCCTCTTAGCTAGATTCATAGCCTTGTGTAGCCCTTTATTGGTTGTCATACTTCTTGATCTCCTGCATACATGTCAATGCAATGCAAATGATAATGCTAATATGAATGCAATGAAACACAAGCTAGGTAAAGAAAGGTTGGGCAAATTTTGGGGTGCAACACCTGGGAGCCTGAGAAGATGGGGACCTTAGAACCCTTTAACCCACCTTGGCCTTATTAGGACATGGTGCAATGGCTATTCAGGTGTAGGCTTGAATTAGTTGTTACACGATACCACACTCAGACGAGTTTCTCTTGAGAATATTATTGGTCGACGAGTAGTCGTTTAAGCCGATAATATCTAAAAGATGCAATTATGACTCTGGGAGATTTTTAGAACTTGTTCTACAAGTGCTGATATAACCTTAGTACATACCATTGTAGGTTGGTTCTTACCTTTGGCCCCATGCTCGCGTCGAACCTTTGAACCTGTGTGCTTTGTGTGATCTTTTTTGTGGGTGTTGCATCTTGCACTCATGCATACGTGGGCATTTTTTCAGTCAGTTTTTAAGGATCTCAGAGATTTTCCTTTGCAAACATCACATATATTGTGACTATGGACATTGGAAGGAGAAACACTCATAAGTATGGTTTCCGAGCTCCCGATTTTATAGATTGGAGAAAGCTAATGTCCTTGGTAATTGATTGTGCAGGCTTCAGATCTCGTCATGGGAGACTTCTATTTGTTCTTTCTACCAATATTGAAGACGGTATTCTGGACACCCTTGTGCAATTCTATGGTCCTATCTACCGATGCTTTACTTTTCCCGATTATCAGCTCATGCCAACCTTGGAGAAGTCTGCTTATTTGTTGGGTGTATCGGTTTCTGATAAAGTTCCTTATACTGGTTTGGAGGAAATTCTTAAGCCCCAAGATATTGCTACAACCACCAATTTTATGAAATCTGATATTGATGTTAATCTGATGTTTAAGGGAGGAATCAAGTGTTTGACTTCTAAGTTCTTGATTAGGAAAGCCACTTTATTTGCTAACGTTGGTCGCACATTGGCGTTTGAGGCTATATTTGCTTTGCTTATCTACGGACTAGTCTTGTTCCCTAATGTTGACAACTTTATGGATGTTAACGCTGTTAGGATTTTCTTGATTTGGAACCTTGTTCCGACTTTACTTGGTGACACCTATTTTTCCATCCATAGCAGAACTTCTAAGGGGAACGGTACCATCATTTATTGTACACCTCTACTGTACAAGTTTATTTTGCATTTTCCACATTCATCTGCTTTTAGGGAGAACAAGAATTGTTTAAGGTGATCTTAGAGGATCATGTCACTTACTCATGCTGACATTACTTGGTATTCTTCTGTTTGTGAGAATGTCCAGATTATTGATAGTTGTGGGGAGTTCTCCAATGTTCCTCTTCTTGGAAAACAAGGTGGAATTAACTACAACCCGAGTTTAGCTCGTCGTCAGCTTGGTTATATGCTGAAAGATAAGCCTAAAAATATTCTATTAGAGGGTTTGTTTCTTCAAGGAGGGAATGACTCTTTTAGTTTGAGGATAAGAATGGCTCATGCTTGGACTAAGATTCATAGGATTGATAAAGTTGAGCTTGGAAGACAAGTTTGCATTACCTTGGAACCTTATATGCTTTGGGTGAAGAAGTGAGCCATGGAGCTCAAAATACCTTCTCCTTTTGAGGAACCCATGACTACAGTGGTCACTACACCACTCCCTGTTTCTTCTGATAATGTGAAGACTCTTCAAGATGCTTTGTTTAAGATGAAGCAAGAGAAAGATATGTGGGAAAGAAAGTTTCATGCTTCTGACAAGGAGAAGATGGAGTTGTAAAAGCAGATGAAGGAGAAAGATGACTTGATTGAGCTGCTTGAGCGACGCGTTGTGAAGAGACATGCAGAGGATTTATTTTCCTCCACTACTTCATCATCATATCCTCCTACTTCTGGTGCTTGGAAGGGTATTGTGGATCAGCTCGTGTTAGAGAAGACCATCATGAACGACAACTATGAGAGAGAGATTAAGAGACTTCGAAAGAAGTATTAGCTTGGATCGTCATCAGATGCTCTTTAGGATCTAGCTTTTTCTTATTGAATTTTGATCTTATGTAACTTGTACTTCCAAGTGTAGCTCTTTCCAATATTCAATGAAATGAGATGTTCATTGGTATTTCAAAAAAGTGTTATTTCTTTATGATGTTTGTAATTTCTTTATATCTTAAAAATCATTGAAAATTGATTGAAACATTTTCACTTTTCATTTGCATTCACATCTTGTGCATTGTGTTTTGCATTTTCCAGGTGTCTTATTTGTTTCTTTTGGTCTTCGTTCAGCCAAGTTGTCGCATCACTACAACACTCAGGCTAATCTCAAGAAAAAGATGGATCAGTTACAACAAAAAAGCCGCGAGCTCCGCGAAGAGGTGACAACTCTGAAGGATAGTTTGGAAAGACTCACTGCTGCGATTGAAGCTCTGGTGGCTTCTCAGAATCAGCCACCACCGCCTCCTCCTTCTCCTGTGCAGAGAATTGTGATTTCTAAGATCGGATCAACGCCCATTTCTGTGGCCCCGATTAATGCTTCTCAATATCAGATGCCTACAGATTTCGCTTGGGGCATGCCTTTCAATTATGTGTCGGAGGGATATCGACCTCCTGCTTCTAAAGGTCCAAGAGTTTATGCTATTATGGTTGTACCACCTCCTGTGGTTAGTGTTGTTCCTAATGCTGAGATTCCGGTTGTTCCTACTGTCATACCTGTGCCACCACCCGTAGTTCACACCACGCCTTATGCTGAAGAGCAAATTTTCCACACTGCTCCGAGCGAGAGTTTGGATGTTATTGATCGTATGGATTATTTTCAAGATCAGTTTGCTGAGATGCAGAAAGAAATCAGGGCTTTAAGAGGAAAAGAGTTATTTGAAAAGAATGTTCACGAGCTTTGTCTTGTTCCAAATGTAAAGATTCCTGCCAAGTTCAAGGTTCCAGATTTTGATAAATACAAAGGGAACACTTGTCCACAAAGCCATTTGGTCATGTATTCCAGAAAATGTCTACCCATACTGACAACCATTAGTTGTTGATTTACTGTTTTCAAGATAGTCTTACTGGTGCTGTACTGAAGTGCTATATGGGACTTGATAGTTCCCAAATCAAGACATTCAATGATCTCGGAGAAACTTTTGTCCATCAGTATAAGTATAATATGGATATGGCGCCGGACCGTGATCAACTCTATGCGATGTCTCAAAAAGAGAAAGAAACTTTTAAAGAGTATGCACAGAGATGGCGCGAGATTGCAGCTCAGATAAGCACTTCGTTTGAAGAGAAAGAAATGACCAAAATCTTCCTGAAGACTTTGGGTTCATTTTACTATGAAAGGATGGTTGCGAGTGCAGAAATGGTTAATATGTGAATGAGGTTAGAAGAAGCTGTCCGTGAAGAACGTTTAACAAAAGAAGGTAGTTTTGGAAGTGCGAAGAAGTTTGGTGTTGGTTTTTCTAAGAAAAACGACGGAGAACCAATGACATCTCTCGAGAGAGGTCTAGAAGACGCAGGGTTGTAAATAACAATGGTAGTTGTCGCCAGTAACAAGTAATGTCTGTTACGCCCGTCATTAGTGTTGCTCCTGCCGCTCAAACTACTTCAAATTATCAACCATATTTCCAACAGAAAACAACTCATCAAGGTCGTGTGTAGAGGAAAGCGCAATTTGATCCCATTCAATGTCGTATATTGAATTATTTCCGGCTTTGCTAAAGAAGAATTTGGTTCAGACTTGTGATCTGTCGGATGTTCCTACTGATATTCCATGGTGGTATAAGCCAGATGCCCATTGTGCATTTCATCAGGGCGCCCCTAAGCATGATATTGAAAATTGCTATCCTCCGAAATACGAAGTTGAAAAGCTCATAAAAAGTGGTATTCTGTCTTTTGAAGATACCAATCCCAATGTGCAATCAAATCTGTTGCCTAATCATGGTAACGCGACTGTCAATATGGTATATGGGTGTCTTGGTACATATCACATTTTTGATATTCGTTAGATTCAGAGGTCGCTTGTTGAAATGCATGCTACTTTGAGTGAATTCCATGATATTGAGCATGATTATGCCGCTTGTTGTATTTGTCCTGTAAACCCTCGTGGGTGTGTGATTGTAAAGAGGGACTTACAAAAGATGATTGATCAGAATTTGATTTAGGTTACTGCAAACATAAATGAAGTTTAGAATGAGGTGAATGTTATAGTTCCACGTTTCAACATCCTGGAACGAGTTGTAATTTCTTACAATAGTCAGAAATCTGCTGTGACACCTTTGGTCATTCGTTTTCCTGGACCGGTGCCATATGAATCAGATAAAGTTATTCCTTAAAAATACAATGCTACCATGTTAGAGGATGGAAAAGAATTTATTATTCCTTCTCTTCCCTCAGTTGTGACTATTGTTGATGTAGGACGCGTGACCAGAAATGGTCGAGTATTTGCTAATGTACCCTCGAAAATAAGTGAAGATGTTGTGGGTAGGAAAAGTCAGTTGAAGACTTCTGTTGAATCCGGCCGATCAAGTGATGTGAACCAGAAATTAAATAATGGTGAGGTATTGAAATTGATCAAAAAGGGTGAACATAATGTAGTGGATCAACTGTTGCATACCCCGTCAAAAATATGTTTTATCCCTACTAATGAGCTCTGAGGCTCATCGAGAATCTCTGCATAAAATATTGGAACAGGCTTATATAGATCATGATGTGACTGTTAATCAGTTTGGATGCATTGTTGCTAATATCACTGCGTGTAATAATCTAAGTTTTTGTGATGAAGAGTTGGCTGAGCATGGAAGAAATCATAATTTGGCTCTCCATTTTTCCATGAATTGCCAAGAGGATGCTCTATCCAATGTGTTGGTTGATACCGGGTCATCATTGAATGTGATGCAAAAATCTACTTTGTCCAGATTGTCTTGTCAAGGTACTTCTATAGATTCAGTGGGTTTATTGTGAAAGCCTTTGATGGTTTGAGGAAAACTGTGATTGGAAAGGTTGATCTCCCTATCAAGATAGGTCTGTGTTTATTCTAGATTACTTTTCAAGTCATGGATATTCGTCCTGCTTATAATTGTCTTCTGGGACGCCCTTGGATTCATGAAGCCGAAGCTGTCACTTCGACACTCTACCAAAAGTTAAAATTTGTCCAGAATGGCAAACTTGTTGTTGGTGGTGGAGAACAGGCTATGTTGGTGAGCAGTTTGTCATCTTTTTCTTATATTGATGCTGACGAGGATTTTGGAACTCCTTTTCAGGCTCTTTCTATGGTTGATAATGTTGTTAAGAAGAAAGGGGTGTCCATGTCTTCTTTGGAAGATGCAGAACATGTGTTGAAGAGTCATTGAAGTTACTGAGAAAAAAGATAGAGCTGGTTTGGGTTTTACATCTGGTTCAACCCGCAAAGAGCTTAAGAGTATTCATGAAGTTTTTTTGAAGTGTTGGGTTTATCCATGCCAAAGATCATTTTATAGCTGCAATTCTTGAAGATGACTCTGAAGATCACATCTCAGATGGTTGTAAAGATGATTCCATGCCTGCTCAAGACTGGGAGCCCTATTTGGAAGATCCTGGGTACAGTTCTGAGACAGAATATGTGTAACACCCTTCTAAACCCCATGAAAAACATATGAATAATCAGAGTAAATAATCATGCATTCACAAACGGGCGTCACACATAACTTTCAACCATCAAAACCACCTGTCATGCTCATTAACACTTCAATAAATAATCATGCTTTTCAAAGTTTCACTTTGCATGTAGCAGCGGATTCAATTATATTACAATCTTCGTAAAAGAAACATTAGAATTCACCACCTAAATCAACATCATTAGGCACTAGGGCCAACATCATAATAGTTCGATAAATATAAAAACATAGTATATAGTACATAAGGTATCTCTAAAATATATAAACCAAGCGATCCCAGTGTTACATGACCAGAGCATGACTCGACCCAACGACTAGATATATATATAATGTATCACAAAAGAATCCTATACATCCTAGCTAACCGACCAAAAGATTAAGGCACGCTTCACAAAAGGGACCTCCAGCCAACCTACTCTACAATGCCTCAAAGAGCATCATAAAACAGCAGAAGGGTGAGAAATATTATCATAATAATTAATGCATATAAAATGTATAAACAAATGTATGGATAATCAACATTCTCACCACAAGTCATCCACATACATCACAATTTATAAACAAATGTATGGATAATCACCAAACACATTCATCATGCATACATCCCAATTCACTCATTCCATATAAACATTTACAATTATGTTTATTCACCAAATCACAATCTCATTTCAACAGTTCATACACATTTTCATACTTTTAATACAACAATTATCTATGCCATGATACTCAATGCAACTCATGCCATGTGGTACCAACACTTGCTATTATTTTTCGGTTTTTACATTTAAACCGAGTCCGTCCTCTAGACCAATAACAAACAAAAGCCCGTCCTCTAAGCTTTCAAACCCCTCTCTAGGTTTGGGACAAGTCACTAGTCTCCACGAAACTAGCAAGTATTGCCTCTTGACCAAAGGATGCGTGTGCAATCAACAATCATATGCATTTAAGACCATTCTCGCATCTTAATCCCATGCATACTCAAATAATTCATCATACAAGAATTATAACATGATTGCACATACAACACATTTCATAATAATCAAAGTATTCATACTTTCAACATCATCACTACATTCATCAAGTAGTACACAAGAATCAAATAGATTCAATCACAAATACATAGTCATAAATTCTTCACATACAATCGCATACAATCGATATGCATTCACATTATCGCGCCAAACGGCAACGAACTCCATCACAATCATCATACACTTTTAATCAATTAATCAATGCATATATTTGCCAAAAGGCCATGTTTCACAATCGATTCTATAATCTAGGATACACGTCATACGGCTACCCACAACATAATATATCACAGCATACAACTATGTAAATCAGAAAGACTGATCATACTCGAGCCGAACAATCAACGTTGGATGGAAACGCAACGAGAATAAGAATGTTGTCACGTTCGCTACACCACTTGCCTAGCGGGTCCTTGGCGAACACTCGCTAGGGGTTCGCCTAGCGAACAAGCTCGCGAAGGGAGTCTGGGAGCTACTGGAAGTGCTTGCTACCTGCTCGCTTAGCGAGGTCCTAGCAAACCCTTCGCTACCTCACTCGCTACCAGCGAGATTGGATCATTTGATTCTGCCCAAGTCTGGGACCGTTCGCTACTAGCTCGTTGCTGGCTCGCCTGGCGAATAACTCGCCACCCTGCTCGCCTAGCAAAGGTGCTAGCGAGCGTCTGCGTTGTTAAAACCCTCAATTTCCAAAATCATCAGAAACTCATAAAATCGCCCGATTCAAAACCTACAAGTTCTAGTAGACTTAGCCCAACAATCCTCGGCTAAACTACGCCATTTAATCCAACTTCTAACCGTTCAAACATCGATTTCTATCGATTAAACCCATTTCTGCCCTAGAATGGAAATGTAGAAAAACACCCTAACAATCCAAGCAAGTCATACATAATCATATACATTGATAAGATAATAATATTTCACACCCTTACCCGATTAAATCGACTCCTAAGGGTTGATCTTGATGAATCCAAGCTTTCCTCTCTTTTCCTTCTCTTTTCTCTTCTTCCTCTTTCTTTGTCTCTTTTTCTTCTTTTCTTTTTATCCTTTCTTTTCTCTCCTCTTTCTCTTATATCTCTTTCTATTCTATTCCTCTCCATCATATTTTCTTCTCTCAAAATATCTACCCATTCATTTAAATTAAAGAAATCACATAAATCAATTAATTAACATAAATAATTAATTATTAAAAATTGGGCTGTTACAAGATGCATATGTACCCTTCTACTCTCCTCGACCGAAGCTTAAGGAACCTGATTATGAAGTCACTACCATCATTGAGGATGATCAAGATGAAGAAATGCCCAACTTTGTGACGCGTGGATTGATATGGCAAAATTGGATAGCTGTTGACATTCCTACTGTTGTTCATGTTTCAAAGTAATTCATTTTTGTTTCTTTCAAAAATCCTTTCACTCTGCCCAAGGTGAAAGTGAATTTGTGAGGGCTTTGTTTCAACTTTTATCATCATCAATAAAATGTTATTTTATTTATCCATATTATATTTTCTCTTTTTACTTTATTTTTGAAAAATGGTAACATAAAAAACCAAATAATAATGTGATGATCACTTTTATCTGCATGATATTTTCACTTTTGGTTCATATTCTAAAATCGAACATAAATCATTGTGCAGATTAATTGTTAAACCCATTGAAGAAGAGGATGTTGAAGAAGAGGATGCTAAAGAAATTCTAGATTAAATTTCTCGATTGCTTAAGCACGAGGAAAATACCATTCAGCCTTATGAAGAGCCGGTGGAATTAGTTAATTTGAGTTCCGATGATGATAAGAAAGAAGTCAAGACTAGGGCACTACTTCAGTTAGATGTTAAGAATAGGATGGTAGAGCTTCTTAGAGAATATGTTGACGTGTTTTCTTGGTCCTATCAAGACATGTCTAGTCTTGATATTGATATTGTGGAGCACCATTTGCCATTGAAGCCTGAATGTTCACCTATGAAGCAGAAATTAAGAAGAATTCATCCTGACATGGCTGTAAAGATTAAAAAGGAGGTTCAAAAGCAAATTGATGTTGGTTTTCTTGTGACTGCTAAGTATCCTCAATTGGTAGCCAATATTGTACCTGTTCCAAAGAAATACGGAAAAGTTTGAATGTGCGTTGACTATAGAGATTTGAATAAAGCAAGTCCGAAAGATGATTTTCCACTGCCACACATTGATTTGTTGGTATATAATACTGCTAAGTTCAATATCTTTTCCTTTATGGATGGATTTTCCGGTTATAATCAAATAAAGATGGCACCCAGGATATGGAAAAAACAACATTAGTTACACCTTAGGGAACATTCTGTTATAGAGTGATGCCCTTCGGTCTAAAAAATGCTGGTGCAGCGTACTAAAGAGCTATGACCACTCTGTTCCATGATATGATGCATAAAGAAATTGAGGTTTATGTGGACGATATAATTTTTAAGTCGAAAACTGAAGAAGATCATATTGAATGCTTATTGAAGTTGTTTCAACTTTTGAGAAAGTTTAAACTCCATCTGAATCCTAATAAATGCACTTATGGTGTCTGTTCGGGAAAGTTGTTAGGATTTATTGTCATTCAGAAAGGCATTGAAGTTGATCTTGGTAAAGTTAAAGCTATTCAGGAAATGCCTGCACCCAGAACAGAAAAACAAGTAAGAGGATTCTTGGGACGTTTGAACTATATCCCCCGATTTATATCCAATATGACTGCCACATGTGCGTCGATCTTCAAGCTTCTCCATAAAGATCAGGGTTGTGTATGGACAAAAGATTGTCAGAAAGCTTTTGAAAGAATTAAAGAGTATCTGCTTGAACCTCCTATTTTGTCTCCTCCCGTGGAAGGAAGACCTTTGATCATGTATTTGACCGTGCTAGAAGAGTTTACAGGCTGTGTTCTGGGTCAACAATATGAATCTGGGAGAAAAGAAATTGCGATTTATTATTTGAGCAAGAAGTTCACCGATTGTGAGTCTCGGTACTCAATGCTTGAAAAGACATGTTGCACTTTAGCTTGGGATGCCAAACACCTCTGCCAGTATATGTTGAATCATACAACTTGGTTGATATCTAAAATGGATCCAATCAAGTATATCTTTGAAAAGCCTGCTTTAACTGGGAGGATTGCTCGTTGGAAAATGTTGTTGTCAGAATATGATATTGAGTACCAAACTCAAAAAGCGATAAAAGGAAGTGTTTTGGCTGATCATTTGGCACATCAGCCATTTGATGATTATCAACCTATCCAATTTGATTTTCTTGATGAGGATGTGATGTATCTAAAGGTTAAAGATTGTGAGGAACCATTATCTGAAGAAGGGCTTGAGCCTGGATCCCGATGGGGTTTGATTTTTGATGGAGCTGTTAGTGAGTATGGCAACAATATTGGGGCAATTATTATTACCCCTCATGGTTCTCATATTCCTTTCACTGCAAGGTTGGTGTTCAGTTGCACAAATAATGCGACTGAGTATGAAGCGTGTATTGTAGGCTTGGAAGAAGCTATTGATTTAAGAATCAAGATCATTGATGTATATGGAGATTTAACTCTGGTGATTAATCAGATTAAAGGGGAGTGGGAGAAACGTCAATCTGATTTGATTCCTTATCGTGATTATGCAAGAAGGTTGTCAACTTTCTTCAATAAGGTTGAGTTTCACCGTATACCAAGAGCAGAGAATCGAATGGCAGATGCTTTAGCGACTTTATTCTCCATGATTGTGGTAAATCATTGGAATGATGTGCCAAATATTGATGTGATGTGTCTTGATAGACCAGCTCATGTGTTTGTAGTTGAAAAGGTTGTGGATGATAAACCTTGGTATTATGATATTTAATGTTTTCTTCATAATCAAGAGTACCCACTTGGGGCATCTAAGAAGGATAAGAAAACTTTGAGAAGATTGGTTGGTAGTTTCTTCTTGAATGATGATGTGATGTATAAGAGAAATCATGACATGATCTTGCTCAGATGCGTGGATAGACACGAAGCAGACATGTTGGTGAAAGAAATTCATGAGGGATCTTTTGGTACCCATGCCAATGGACATGCAATGACTAAGAAGATGTTTAAGGCAGGTTATTGTTTGCTGACAATGGAATATGACTGTTGTAAATATGTGAAAAAGTGCCATAAATACCAGATTTATGCTGACAATATTTATGTGCCTCTAACTCCTCTCAATGTTATCTCTTCTCCATGTGGGGCATTGATATGATTGGAATGGTTGAGCTTAAAACATCAAACGGACACCGTTTCATATTGGTCGCTATTGATTATTTTATCAAGTGGGTCGAAGTGACATCATATGCCAATGTGACCAAGCAAGCAGTGGTCTGGTTTATCAAGAACCAAATCATATGTAAGTATGGTGTTCCGAGCAAGATCATCACTGATAATGGGTCGAATCTGAATAACAAGATGATGAAGGAATTATGTAATGAGTTTAAGATTGAGCATCATAATTCTTGTCCTTACAGACTTAAGATGAATGGGGTTGTTGAATCTGCTAATAAGAACATTAAGAAGATCATTCAGAAGATGGTTGTTACATATAAGGATTGACATGATATGCTCCCTATTGCTCTACATGGATATCGCACGTCTGTCCATACTTCAACAGGGGAAACCCCTTTTTCTCTTATTTATGGCATAGAAGCAGTGCTCCCGGTAGAGGTTGAAATCCATTCTATGAAAGTTTTGATGGAGGCTGAATTATCTGAGGCAGAATGATGTAGAAGTGGATACGACCAGTTAAATCTGATTGAAGAAAAAAGAATGACGGCCTTGTGTCATGGCCAATTGCATCAACAAAGAATGAATAAAGCTTTTGACAAGAAGGTTCGACCTCGTGTGTTTAGAGAAGGCAGCCTCGTGCTCAAAAAAATCTCGACTTTTACTACTGATTCTAGGGGCAAGTAGACTCCTAATTACAAAGGCCCGTATGTTGTTAAGAGAGCCTTTTATGGCGGTGCATTAATTCTTACAACTATGGATGGTGAAAAGTTCACTCATCTTGTGAATGCTGATGCAGTCAAGAAATACTTCGCCTAAAAAATAAAAGAACAACTCGCTAAGTTGAAAACCCGAAATGGTGGCTTAGGCAAAAATGAGCGTCTCGGTGGATTGAAAACTCGAAAGGGCGGTCCAAGCAAAAATTAGAGACAAAAACAGAAATAATAATCCCGGTAGATTGAAAACCCGAGAGGGCAATCTAGGCAAAATTTAGGGATTATGGAAAGTAACTGCATCTGGCCAGTCTTGATCGTTTGAAACAAAACTTCCTATCAAGGACTTTACTTCAATCATCCTAGCTGAAGTCTCAAGCACAATTAGAATTCAAAGTTGTTAGGGAGATAATAGTCATTGTATTTTAATGTAGCCATTTCCATTGTATTTACCATTTTTCAAACTTTGTAATGATCTGTGGAGTTACGCCATTTACGGACTACCATTCTATCAATAAAATTTGGGCCTTTGTCCCTTTATTTGCAATTCTCATGTTGTTTCTGTTTGCAAAATTTCATTTTTATTTTTGAAGATGATTTTTGAAACAAATTGTGAATAATTGATTTAAATTTTGGAAATTATAAAAACATTTTTCTTTGACTTATGAATATAAAAAAGGAATGTCAACAATAATTCCAAGAATGGTAAAATCTCGAAGCACAAATCTTAGCGTTGTCCTCAGTGGAGTTTGTTCTTGTTGATACTCTCCCTAGTAGAGTTTGTTGATGTTTTTCTTAGCAGGTTTCTTTCTTGCTCCTCTTGTAAATTTTATTGACAGCTCCAGGTAGAGTTGTGTTGAGGTTTCTCCAGTAAAGTTTATTGATATTCCCTTAGCAGAGTTTTGCTCCTATGGATAACCAGACGAGTGTTGTTCGGTTTTCCCCAACTAAGTCATGATTCAAATCTTCTCCAACTGAGTATGTTTCCTTCATCTAGCCAAGTTATTCAGACAGTTGAGTAGTTTTTAGGGCCACCTTAAAGGTGGGAAAAACACTTAGAAGGGGGTTGAATAAGGGTTTTAAAAACAATTTAGATGATAGAAGAAATAACACAGTATTTTTATCCTGGTTCGTTTGAACTCAAACTAATCCAGTCCCCCCTACCAAGGTGATTTGCCTTTCTCAACAAGGACTTAATCCACTAAATCAAACTGATTACAGTGTTAAACCACTAAGACAATTGTCTTAGTCTTCTCAAGAATTCTGACCACACTTTGTCTCTTAAGGAATCTTTTACAAAGATAAACTAACAGATGTGTTTAAGATGTGCTTCTAAAAAGCTATATCACAACAGTAATTTTTACACAAGTTTTAGAACGAAAATAAACTATTCAGCTTGAAGAAAGTTTGTATGAGTTGAATAATATGTCAAGAATTTGTTTGAAGTTCGTTAACCTTTGAAGTGATGCTTAGACTTGCTTTTATAGTACTTTGAAATCCATTTTTCAAAGACTGTGAAATCTGTGCATTATGTTCTTTTTGTCTTCTATTGACTTTTCCTTTCTCAGAAGAGGAATGTTCTAACAAATCCTTTTTGTCTGAAATCCTGTGTCATGCACGAATGGGGAAAGAGCCGTTTGGATAAGGACAAGGAATATGCCAATGAATCTTTATTTGAACAGCATCTTCTTCAACAACTTTGGAACGTCTTGCATCAGAACTTCTGATGATGTTCTTAATTATTCAGATCAAAGTTAACTCAATCAGAGTTTCTCTATCAGAGTTTGTAGCAAAGTGCTTTAAGCGTGAAATCCTTATCAGAGCATACTTGCTTATCAGAGCTTTTGTACTTGCAGCGTTGAGTACTTCCAGAGTCTTCTGAAGCTTTACGTATGTTCTTTACTCAGATTCTTCTCAGTTTCACTCAGAGTAGCAGATCAGAGTTAACTGATGAGTTGCTTCTGACGCTCAGAGCTTTTTCGTTCTGTGGTGCTCAGAGGCATTCTTGCTTCCAGAATAATATCAATTTTGATATCTGAAACAAATAAACACTTGAACAAAATTAGAGTATATAAGTTCTCTATACAAAATTTTATTAATGTTATCATCAAAACAATGAGATATATTTAACATCAATCTGTGTTCTAACAATCTCCCCCTTTTTGGTGATGACAAAAACTATGAGAAATTTTGTTTAAATAGAAAAGAAATTACTCCCCCTGAGAATATTAATCTCCCCCTGAAATGAATACTTCTAAAAAAATTAAATACTTCCCTTTCAACTTCTATATTCTTTTCAGCATCAGAGGAAACTTGTAGATTCCCAGACTTTGGTTCAGAGTTAATTCTTAGAATTTTGTCAGATGAGAATTATTAGCTCTGAAGAACTCAAAAATATGATTAGATGAAATTTATCATGTATGAGTTGCCTTTGGTAACTATTTATGTGAATTATCAAAATTACCATTTTCTCCCCCTTTTTGTCATATCAAAAAGAAAATCTATAAGAAAAACTTTAAGACAGAAAAAAATAACAGAGGAAAAACAATAATGCATAAGATAAATTCATTCAGAAAAAACATAACATCCAGATGCATTGATAAACAATATCCAAGACAAAAACAAACAGACAGATAACACAAGTGCACAAACAACAAAGAAAACTAACAATGACGAGAAGTCAAAATCCTCAGAAGATTCGTTATCTCAGATGTGGATTCGTCTTGTTTCGCCATCCATGTCTTGATTTCTTCAGTTGTCTTTTCCTGCTTAACCATCCAAGATTTTATCTCAGAGTTGCTAGCCTTGATTTCAGCAAGCTGAGCATGCATATCTTCGTCTTCTTTCTTCACTTCAGACGACTCAGAAGCAGATGCAGAAGCAGAGGTAGCGTGAACAACCAAAGATCCAGAAGCATTCTGGACAATCATGTCAGAAGGTTGAGCAGAGTCAAGAGTCTCAGAAGGACCAGGAGCAAAAATTTCTAGAATGACTACTTCAGGCTTCGACAGTTCAGCAGACTCAGAAGCAGCAAATTCTTCAGAAGGAAGGCACACATCCTTTGCAGGTGTGTTTTCCAGAAGCAGGGTTGGATTTCTGCTAACACTCAGAAGAGTGAGTCTGACAGCTTCAGAAAATCTGACCTTTGCATCATCAGCACAAATCTCTTGAAGATTGGAAGCAACAAAATTGAATCTATTTTTGAATCTCTTCCAAATAGCTTCAGAATCATCAGGATTCATACTTGAGAGACATTCCTTCTTGACAGAAGATAACCACATGTGTATTAATTTTTCAAAACCAGCAAATAAAGTACCAACATCCAGCCTAGGTTTGGGTTTTAGGTAGGCATCTAATGAATTTGTTTTAGTGGTTTCAGAAGTTGAGGGTATGGAAAAAGAAGGGATATAGATGACAGGTGGGTATGAAGAAGATGGAGTGAGGATAGATGAAGGTTTAGCAATATGAGGTTCAGATGGGGTTGGTTCAGATGATAAAGTTTTATTATCAGGGTCAGATGGAATGGAAACAAAGGGTTTGAGAAGAGATGAAATGACATTTGATCTATCAGAATCAGTGGAATCAGATGAATTAGAAGAATCAGAAGATTTAGAAGATTCATATGATCCAGAGGGAACTGGATAGACAGTCATGAGAGGTTGAAGATCAAGAACCATTGGTTCAGGATCAGATGGGATGGTTTCAGGTTGTGGTGGTTCAGAAGTTTGTTTTTCAGATGGGGGAATTTCAGAAGATTGGTTTACAGAGGGTGTTGGTTCAGAAGTTTGAGGAACAAAAGTTGGGGTTTTATCAGGGGTAGTTTTCTGATGGATGTTGAATGAAGGAGTGGATGGTACAAAAGATTGTGGTTCAGATGGTTGTGGTTATTGATGTTCAAAAGTTTTATTTGGTTTAGGTGTAGAAGAAAGTGGTTGAGATTTTTCTAGTTCAGATGGAATTGGTTCAGAGTCGTGAGGAGGAGAAGGTGAGGGAATGGTTCATAAGGAGGAGGTTCAGATGTTAGTACTTCTCTTACTGTTTCTAAAATAGAAGATAGACTAGCAGCAGGGTTACCTTTCTGTTTCTTGACGCGCTTTGGCTTTGCAGAAGATGCTTTGCCAGAAGCTTTCCTTTTGGGCTTAGAAGATCCTTCTTCTGAGACCTTTATTTTCTTCCTCTGTCTCTCCCCATGGAAATCAAATCCAGGTTCATCTACTCTTTGGATAAGATGTTCTTTTATAGGAGTTTCATCTGCTAAGCATTCTGCTATGTAAGCCAAAATGATTTCCTTGGGTTCGTTAGCATAGAAAAGAGGGAAATCATCTACAGGAATTCTTCTCTTGCTTACTTCTTCAGAGTTGATCTGACCTGGTGCAGAAGTAAGTTCTTCTACAATCCTCATCCTCTGCAAACTTTTGCCATTCAGAGGTTTTCCAACAACTGAAGCTACTTCTTCTTTCATACCAGCTTTTGTCAGATGACCAACTAAGCCATTCTCAGTCAGAATGTCTGAGATTAGTCTTCCCATAGGTATCCAGTTTCTCATATTTTGGTGCTTGGTTATAACTTCTTCTCTAGATTGTTTCACATGAGTCCACAGATGAGTGAAAAGTAAATAAGGCAGATCCACCTTGATACCTTTGCCCAGACAATACATGAAGTACATCTGATCAGAGTTGATGTAGTCAGGATAATTTATTGATTTTTTGTGATGGATGCAGCCTAAGAAGATCTTAGCCCAGATCTTGTATTGAACTTTCAGATCCTTTATCTTGCTTGAGGCTTCCCCAGAAGTAAACACTTCACTGTACACCTCATCCATATCCACACGATTTTCTGGCAGATGAGTAACACCATCTGATTCTTGATATCCTATCAGCTTGCGAATCAGATCTTCAGTGATAATGATCTCTTTTCCCAGAACTGAAGACATAATGAATTTGGGGAAAACACTTGCATGAATCCAAAACTCTTTGACCAAGCAAGGGTAAACTGGACCAACTAGTCTGTCAAAGTACTTTGTCCATCCTTGTGATAACACAATTGGACATAAATCAAATTCATTTTCAGCAATGCTTTCAAAATCAATTAAGAACTCACATAGAACTTCCAATTGATCAACGAGAGTGAGGAGAGTTCTTTCAGGTGCTGTGAACGGAGTAGGACCCATTATAGAAAAAGAAACGGCAGCCATTGTTGATTCAAACTGTTGAGAGGTTGAAGATGAAGTTGCCATTGTTGAAGAGGTGAGATGACAAATGCTTCTTTGGGTTTTAGGTTTGGAGGAGATGAAGAAACAATGGAGCAAACAGAAATGCATAAACAGTGTGAGAGAGAGTGAAAAGTGTGAGAAGGTGTTGTGTTGTGGCATTTATAGGGGAGAAAAATTAGGGCACACATTCACACGCTCAACATTTAATTCATTTAATTTAAAACAAAAAGTCACATCAAAAATAATAATGATTTCAAAACATTAAATGATATTGACAAGCGTGGGGAGGAAAACGAGAAATTGAGAATTCAAACAGTATCTCAAAACGGCGTCTCATTGAGTACACTCCACCTTTTCAGATATCATGTGACACGTGTTTGATGTTGATGTGCCTCTGAATCTCTTAAGAATAAGAAACGTTAAACAACGCTCAGATCTTTTGAGACTTGTTAGATCAGAGTTTCACAAAAAAAAAATGAACCAAAAGATATAATCAGAAAGAATACTTCAGATGATAGACATTATTCATATTTCATCAGAATAAATTTTCTTCTGAATAATAGTTTTATTCTGGAAAAAAATCCATACTAATATTCTTCAGAATAAACTTAAACTTATCTTCAGCAAGGTTTTTTTTGAAGATATCAGCCCATTGATGGTCTGTATCAACAAAGTTCAAACTAATAATTCCCTTCTGAACATAGTCTCTGATAAAATGATGCTTAATTTCTATATGCTTTGCCTTAGAATGTAAAATAGGATTCTTAGAAAGGTAAATAACAGAAGTATTATCACAGAAAATAGAAATGTTACTCTCATGAATCTGATAATTTTATAGTTGACTCTTCATCCAGAGCATTTGTGTGCTACAACCAGCAGCAACAATGTATTCTGCTTCTGTTGTTGAAAGCGATATTGTGGGTTGCTTCTTGCCGAATCAAGAGATCAGATGACTTCCCAGAAACTGACAGCTTCGAGAAGTACTCTTACATTCTACTCTGTCTCCAGCATAGTCAGCATCACAGGATCTAACTAATATGTAATCATCAGATTTTCTGTAACACAAACCCATGTTAGTAGTACCTTTCAGATACCTCAGAATCCTCTTAACAGCTGTTAAGTGGGATTCTCTAGGATCTGATTGGAATCTAGCACATAAAAAGACACTAAAGAGGATATCAGGTCTAAAAGCAGTCAAGTACAGAAAATAACCAATCATACCTCTGTAGAGCTTCTGATCTACCTTTTTACTTACCTCTTCTTTACCTAGTGTGCTTGTAGGATGCATTGGAGTCTTTGCTACCTTGCTTTCTGACATGTTGAATTTCTTCAGAAGTTCCTTTACATACTTTGTCTGATGTATGTAGGTGCCTTCTGGAGTCTGATTCACTTGAATTCCCAGAAAGAATCTGAGTTCTCCCATCATGCTCATCTCGAATTCTGCCTGCATAGATTGAGCAAACTTCTTTCCAAGCATAATATTGCTAGTTCCAAAAATAATATCATCAACATAAATCTGACAGACTAAAATGTCTTTCTTAATTGATTTATGGAAGAGAGTAGTGTCAACTTTTCCTCTGATAAAATTATTTTCCAGAAGGAAATTACTCAGCCTCTCATACCAAGCTCTGGGAGCTTGTTTTAAGCCATAGAGTGATTTCTTAAGTTTGAAAACGTGTTCTGGAAATTTTTCATTTTCAAAACCAGAAGGTTGATGAACATAAACTTCCTCTTCTATGAAAGCATTTAAGAAAGCACTTTTAACATCCATCTGATACAGAGTGATGTTATTCTGTGCAGCAAAGGAAATAAGCAAGTGAATAGATTCTAACCTTGCCACAAGAGCATATGTCTCTGTGTAATCTATACCTTCTTGCTGACTGTATCTTTGAGCAACCAGCCTAGCCTTGTTTCTGATAACTTCTCCTTGCTTGTTCAGCTTGTTTTTGAAGACCCATTTTGTTCCAATGATGTTGAAACCATTTGGTCTTAGAACCAGATCCCAGACGTCATTTCTGGTGAATTGGTTAAGCTTTTCTTGCATAGTAAGTATCCAATCATTATCGTTCAGAGCCTCATCCACAGAAGTAGGTTTTATGATAGATACCAAGCCAAACAATGACGTTCCAGAAGATCTGAGAAATGACCTTGTTCTGATAGGGTCATCCTTCTTTCCAATTATCATTTCCTCTAGATGAGAGGCTTTGATTCTGGATGATCCTTTAACATTTGGTTCTTCAGAAATTATCAAGCTATCCATCTGAGCAGTCAAGGGAGTAGCATCTGACGTTGCTTATGGTGCTTTTGCTTGAGCTTTGTCTGCCTCTAATTCTTCAGAGTCTGTGAGAAGGACTTCTCTATCTGCAGAAATTTCAAGTTGCTTTGGCTTTTGATTGCCAAGCTTATCATCAAATCTAACATGAATTAATTCCTCTATAATCTGTGTCTCAGTATTGTATACTCTGTAGCCTTTAGAGCGTTCAAAATATCCAAGCATGAAACACTTCTGAGCTTTAGAATCAAACTTGTTCAGATTTTCCTTAGTGTTCAACATAAAACAAACACATCCAAAAGGATGGAAATAAGAAATGTTGGGCTTTCTATTCCTCCACAATTCATAGGGAGTCTGCTCCAGAAGAGGTCTTACAGACACTCTGTTCTGAATATAACAAGTTGTATTCACTGCTTCTGCCCAAAAATGTTTTGCCATGTTAGTCTCGTTGATCATGGTTCTGGCCATTTCTTGCAATGTTCTATTTTTCCTTTCTACAACTCCATTCTGTTGAGGAGTTATAGGACAAGAAAAATCATGTGCAATGCTATTTTCTTTAAAAAAAATTCAAAGTACTTGTTTTCAAATTCTCCACCATGATCACTTCTAACTTTAACAATTTTAAATTCTTTTTCGTTTTGGACTTGTTTGTAGAAGTCAATGAATTTAGAATGAGACTCATCCTTGTGTTTCAGGAATTTTACCCATGTCCATCTACTGTAGTCATCAACTATGACTAATCTATACTTCTTGTCTCTAATGGATGCAGTTTTCACTGGTCCAAACAGATCAATATGAAGCAGCTCTAATAGTCTAGAGGTAGAAACAACACTTTTTGCTTTGAAAGAAGATTTTGAAAATTTTCCTTTCTAACATGCTTCACAAAAAGCATCTAAGTTGAACTTCAACTGAGGAAGTCCTCTGACCAGATTGAGCTTATTAATCTGAGATATACGTCTCATACTAATATGACCCAATCTTCTGTGCCAGACCCATTGCTCATCGTTAACAGACAGAAGGCATTTTACATTATGAACTTTAAGTTCTGAAAGATTGATTTTGTAAATGTTGTTCTTCCTTTTCCCATTAAAGAGGATTGAACCATCTTTTTGACTCACAGCGTTACAACATTTTTGATTGAAGGGAGGTTACCATTACCAATAGTTCCAGAGCCTATGATTTTGCCCTTCTGGTTCCCTCCAAACTTCACGTCACCTCCAGATCTAAGTTCCAGGCTTTGGAACATAGACTTTCTTCCCGTCATGTGTCGCGAGCAGCCAGAGTCTAGGTACCATGATTGGTGTCTCAACTTTGCTGCTAAGAACATCTGCAACAAAAATTATTTTGTCCTTAGGTACCCATATTTTCTTGGGTTCTATGGGGTTAGTAGGTTTGAAATTCTTTCTGAATTTCTTTCCCTTAAAGGTATCTTTGTTCTACTGAGGTTTTGGTTTATTAAACACAGGTCTGTTTTGATCAGAACGTGTGTGCTTAATATCATTTAAATGACCATATTTGAAGTGAGTATACAAAGGAGAATACTTAATGATCAGTTTATCAACAGGTTTTGGATTTAAATCCTTCCCAGAAGGTGATTCATATCTAATTCCCTTTCTGTTGTTTCTGCTTACGCCATAGATCCTTGAAGCCATCTTGCTTCTATCTAAGCCTCTGGCCAGAAACTTCTGAAAGCTATAATCATACTATTCTAAAATGTTTTTAGAGCATGATATAGGATCTGAGTCAGATTTTTGAGCTTTTTCTAAATCATTTTTCATTTTAAGATTGTTTGCTTTAAGCTCAGCAACTTCTGATCTCAACTGATCATTCTCAGATGCAGGACAACTCTGAAGTTTCTTGTATTTGAGTTTGATTTTGCTGTAGCTTTCAAGAATTTCAGATAAACTTTCAGTAAGTTCAGCTCTAGAAAGTTCAGAAAATACCTCCTCAGAATCTGATTCTAATCCAGATTCAGCAGTTCCTTCGTGGCCCTCCATGTCCGCCATCAGTGCTACATTAGCACATTCATCTTCTGATTCTGATGAAGATTCAGAAGCATCTGAATCATCCCATGTGGCCATTAGCACTTTCTTCTTCTTTTCAAACTTCTTTCTGGGTTTCTCCTTCAGAAGTTTGGGACATTCATTTTTATAGTGGCCTGACTCCTTGCACTCGTAGCACACTACATCTTTCTTTCCAGATTTCTTATATCCAGAAGATTTGCCACACTTATCAGATCTCTTGAAGTTTCTGAACTTCTTTTGTTTGTGCTTCCAGAGTTGGTTTATCTTTCTGGACAGCAAAGACAGTTCATCTTCTTCAAAGGAAGATTCTCTAGAGCTTTCTTCAATAACCTGCAAAGCTTTAGCAGATTTGTTAGATTTTAGCGCAACAAACTTACCTTTCTTCTGAGGTTCGTCTTCTTCCAGCTCAATCTCGTGACTCCTTAAGGAACTGACCAGATCCTCCAGAGTGATCTTATTCAGATCCTTTGCAAGCTTCAGCGCTGTCACCATTGGTCTCCATCTTGTTGGCAAGCTTCTGATTATCTTCTTGATGTAATCAGCAGTAGAGTAACCTTTGTCCAGAACCTTTAGACCAGCAGTTAGAATCTGAAACCTTGAGAACATAGCTTCTACAGATTCAGATTCCTCCATCTTGAAGGCCTCGTATTTCTGAATGAGCGCCAAGGCTTTTGTCTCCTTTACTTGGGAGTTTCCTTCATGCGTCATTTTTAGAGATTCAAACATATCAAATGCAGTATCTCTATTTGTTATTTTCTCATACTCAGTATGAGATATTGCATTTAATAGAATGGTTCTCGCCTTGTGATGGTTTCTAAACTCCTTCTTCTGTTGATCAGACATAGACTTTCTGTCAACCTTTTTGCCTTCATCATTTGTAGGATGAATATAACCATCAGTAACCAAATCCCATAAGTCAGCGTCTTAGCCTAGAAAGAAAATTTCTATTCTATCTTTTCAGTAATCAAATTTCTCACCATCAAACATGGAAGGTTTGGTGCTGATTCTATCTCTATCATCGTATTTGTGGTTGTATGAAGTTGAAGTTGAAGCTTCAGCAACCATGATGAATCAAGAACAAAAGATTAAGAGTTTTTCCCAGCAGGATCTTTTTCTGTCACGGTTAAGTGAGAGCACTTACAGAACCGGAGCTCTGATGTCAACTGAAGGTGGGAAAAACACTTAGAAGGGGGGGGGGTTGAATAAGGGTTTTAAAAACAATTTGGATGATAGAAGAAATAACACAGTATTTTTATCCTGGTTCGTTTGAACTCAAACTAATCCAGTCCACCCTACCAAGGTGATTTGCCTTTCTCAACAAGGACTTAATCCACTAAATCAAACTGATTACAGTGTTAAACCACTAAGACAACTGTCTTAGTCTTCTCAAGAATTCTAACCACACTTGGTCTCTTAAGGAATCTTTTACAAAGATAAACTAACAAATGTGTTTAAGATGTGCTTCTAAAAAGCTATATCACAACAGTGATTTTTACACAAGTTTTAGAACGTAAATAAACTATTCAGCTTGAAGAAAGTTTGTATGAGTTGAATAATATGTCAAGAATTTGTTTGAAGTTCGTTAACCTTTAAAGTGATGCTTAGACTTGCTTTTATAGTACTTTGAAATCCATTTCTCAAAGACTGTGCAATCTGTGCATTTTATTCTTTTTGTCTTCTATTGACTTTTCCTTTCTCAGAAGAGGAATGTTCTGACAAATCCTTTTTGTCTGAAATCCTGTGTCATGCACGAATGGGGAAAGAGCCGTTTGGATAAGGACAAGGAATATGCCAACGGATCTTTATTTGAACAACATCTTCTTCAACAACTTTGGAACGTCTTGCATCAGAACTTCTGATGATGTTCTTAATTGTTCAGATCAGAGTTAACTCAATCAGAGTTTCTCTATCAGAGTTTGCAGCAAAGTGCTTTAAGCGTGAAATCCTTATCAGAGCATACTTGCTTATCAGAGCTTATGTACTTGCAGCGTTGAGTACTTCCAGAGTCTTCTAAAGCTTTACATATGTTTTTTACTCAGATTCTTCTCAGCTTCGCTCAGAGTCATTGTAGCAGATCAGAGTTAACTGATGAGTTGCTTCTGACGCTCAGAGCTTTTTCGTTCTGTGGTGTTCAGAGGCGTTCTTGCTTCCAAAATAATATTAATTTTGATATCTAAAACAAATAAACACTTGAACAAAATTAGAGTATATAAGTTCTCTATACAAAATTTCATTAATGTTATCATCAAAACAATGAGATATATTTAACATCAATCTGTGTTCTAACACACCTCTCCTTGATGTTAATGCCCATGCAGAGATTTGAATTTGTTTATTGCTAATAGAGGTTATGCATTATTTACTTTGGATGTCTCTGACGTAAAAAACATGTTGCTTTCTTCTAAGAAGTGTTGATATAATAGTCACTTGTTGGGTTTTCTCTCACCTTGTGTCGATTATTGATTTAAAATCCCCCACAGCTTGACTTTTTGCTATGACGTTAACTTCTTAGTTCCCCCGGCAAGTCCAAGATATCTCTCTCAGAGTTGGATAATCCTCAGAGAACTTTTTCTGATATCCCTAGAAGAGTTATATTATTCCCCAGTGGAGTTTGTGTAACTGTTTACATGATTACAATCCTCCAGCGGATCCATTACCATTTCACAGCAGATCTCTCCATCCCTTTTGAAGCGAATTTCAATTGATTTTTATTTTATTATATTATTCTTATCCCCATGATGTGGTAAGGAAGATTTGGGTTGATGTTCCCTCAACAATTTATCTTTTATCCTTGAAGTAGAGTTCATGTTATTATCCTCTTTGTGGATTACTGATTATTGAAGATCGATTTTTGGGTTTCTCCCCAAGCAGTATTTTCCCCTCCTCAGAGAGATTTGAGCCCTGTAGTAAGATTTATTTTCCTTTGATGGCTTTTGTTTATCTCTTGCGGGATTTTTTGTTTGTTTATTCCTAGCAGGATCTCTAGTGATATCTCCATTTTGTTGAGATTAGTCGGGTATTTTAGTGGTGTTGTGATGTTTTGTTCACCCTTTAACCTCTTTGTCTATTTTGTCAGCATACTCATGCGCATATGCATAACATACACATTCATTTTTTTGAGCATAACATGTTTTTGTTGCATTGTGCATCTTGCATTTTTCTTGCGTGTTTTCCCTTTCTCTGGTGTTGTTATCCCCGCGGAATGCGTGTGTCCTCTCTTCTTTAGAATGTCGACCATAAGCAGAAAAGGCTTATCCTTTCTAATTCCCCGCTGAGTTTATGCCTCGTGGAAGATGTTTGTTTTAGCTTTCCTCCCCATCTTTTATCTGGATGGAATTGATCCCCAGTTGAGTTATTTCCTCATTGGGTCGAGTCTTGTTTGACCGTTTCTCTCTAGTTTGTTCCTGGATTGAACTTTGGTCTCTTGCAGCGGTTATTTTGATTTTCTATAGGCTGTGAAACCTGGATGATGAAAAGGTATTTATTTCTCCCCTTTGAGGATTTATTTTCCTCGGCAGAAATCTGTGTATTAATCCCCATCAGAAGATGAAAATTTGAATTCCCCAGCGGTGTTTTGATAATACCCCACTGGTAATTGCTTGTGCGACTTCATGTGACAACCTCTTTATTTGAGCAGCTTGTGTGTCCTCAGCAAGATAAATATCACCTGGTAACATGTGGTAGCCTCTTTATTTGAGCAATTTATGTAATCTCCAGGAATTTATTTATATTTTCGTAATAAATGGCAATTCTCTATTTCCTCCTCAGCAAATAAGTTTATTGTGAAATGATGGATCTTTACCCGACCAGCTTTTCCATCAAATGGCATCTCTGTGGAAGAAGTCTCAGTGAGAAGTTTGTTGTGAATCCTCAACAGATGGTTGTCTCTTATTTGAGAAGTCTGTTGTATGATTTAACTTGCCCATATCTCTTTTGAAGATCCCCGATAGAGTTATTGATATTTCATCCCCAACAAATGGTTGTCTCTTTATTTGAGAAGTTTGTTGTGTGATTTGAGGTGCCCAGTGACAGGTAGCTGATAATATACCTCTTCTCCTACCCAGTTACAGGTAGTCAGTCCTACCCAGTGACAGGTAGTCAACCTTTATTTCTTCTCCTATCCAGTGATAGGTAGTCGACCTTTATTTCTTTCTCCTACCTAGTAACAAGTAGTCGAGTTTTGTTTACCCTAACTAGTGACAGATAGTTGGTAATATTTCAGTGCAAGTCCATTACCTTTATTTTTCTACCTAGTGACAGGTAGCCGATAATGTTTCTTCACCTTTTGAGTATATTGCCTTTATTTTCTACCCACTGGCAGGTAGTAGGTAATATCCCTCGTCCTTTTTTGGTCAGTTACCGTCATATTTTCTACCTAGTGATAGGTAGTCGGTAATCTTTCTTTGTGAGTTCATTGCCTTTATTTTTCTACCTAGTGACTGGTAGTCGGTAATGTTTCTTCACCTTTTGAGTCTATTGCCTTTACTTTTTACCCAATGACAGGTAGCAGGTAATATTTCTCACCCCTTTTGGTTGGTTATTGTTTTTACCCAGTGACTGGTAAAAGGTAATCCTTCCTCCCGAAATTGTTGCCTTTATTTTTCTACCCAGTGACAGGTAGTAGGTAGCATTTGTCTCCCCTTTTTTTTGGTTAGTTACAGTTATTTTCTACCTAATGACAGGTAGTCGGTAATCTTTCATTTGGTTTATTGCCTTGTTTTCTACCCAGTGACATGTAGAAAGTATTTTACTTCTTCTCTTCGATTTCATTATCTTCGCCTAGTAACCGACAATTGGTATCTCTTCTAGTTGAGTTGATTTCTTTCCTTTATCGGAATAGAATCTTACCCTTTTTGTTTCCCCTTGTGGAGTCTCTTTTCCTTTCTTTTGTTCTCCAACAGTTTGTTTGTCTCTTGTGGCTTGTTTTCCCCACAGAGGTCTTTTGTATGTATATCATTAGCATAAACATATCATTTTGTGGCCTCTTAGGGCCAAAAATTGGGTTCATTGTTATATTTAAGTCTCTTCTATCTAGTCGAGACAAAGATGTCAATCTTCATATCTCCGGATATAAGAAACTTAAATAGGGGCAGCTGCAATACCCTAATCTTTACCTCTAAGATTCCACTTATCATTTGCATTTCATACCACAAACATGATTGCAAGCTTTGTTTCTCTTGCCTTCCTCTGTGTGTGTTTTTTTTTAGAGATCACAGGGCACCCTTGTTTTCATTTTTGTTTGATATTTGTTTATGTTTATGTTTACTAACCATTATTCAAAATCCAAAAATATATTTGTTTTCTTTTTCTTTACTAACTCTTTTTCAGGAAAAATTTGGATCAAGGATATCAAATACCAGTTCCTCAGCTCGAATGGAATTTCATCTGAAAAAAGTCAAAGTTGATATGCAAACAATTCAAAATTATTTGATCAAGAGTTTCCCAAGTTTTAATTGATAATTATTCAAGAGACTCCAAGGTTCATGTGTTTATTTCCATGCCTTCTTTGACAAGTAAAAAAATCGAGCCAGAACCAAGACAACACATCAAAAGGCAAATTTTCACTGTATTAATCGATTAACACATTTGCACATGCAAATGGCTAATCGATTAACCAGTGCACATTTTCTGAAAATACAGCAAATTCAAATTATATAGAATTTTTGGCACCAAATTCAAATGTCTCATCATGAGAATATTCTAGATCACTTCGTTTTTAACCCCTACCTTATCATAATTGATTTCCACCATACACTTTCACTAATCATCACTTGATCATTAATTTCCCTCCAAATTCAAATTTCAAGCCTAATTTTTGTTTTCAAACCAAACTCCAATCCACCAAATTTTCCAAGCCCAAATTCTATAAATAGAGGTCTCATTTCATTTATTTCACAAGCTTTTGATAGCCAAATTCACCTTGTCAAATTCTTTCTTGACTCTCTCAATTTTCTCCAATTACCCAATTCATCAAAGCTCTTTCTTCCTTTGAAAGTTAGTAAGTTCGTCAATAGAACTTACTAATATTTGAGCTAAACCTTCATCCATTCACTTTTTCATCATCAATTTCAGTAGATCAAGGTTTTGAAGAGTGGTTTTTTGGAGTTAATTTGAAGAATTTTTAGATTTGGAGTGGTAATCTCTTAATCCATCATTGTTGTTCTTGATCCATCATTCACAATGTGATCTCTTATTGATTCTTGTTGCTTGATCTTTGGATCTTGCAAATTGTATTTTATTGGTGGTATTCGTTGTTGTTTTACTTGAATTTTCGTGCACAATTGTATCCTTGATCATGAGGTGTTTGAAGAAATGATTGATTAAGAATTTTGCAACTTTCAAATTGATTTTCTGTTGTTTTTACAGTGTTAATTGATTAACCAAAAACAGGCACAAAATGGTTAATCTATTAACAGTTGGTTTTTGCGTCCAGATTTGAAATTTTACACTGGTTAATCGATTAACCAAATTTGCACTACAAATGGTTAATCTGTTAACAAGTGTCCAGAATGTGATTTTTGATTGTTTTTGGGACTGTTTTGGTTCTTTCTCCTTCTTCCATATCTTGTTCAAAACACTAATAAATGATTAAACCTTTAAAAAAATTGGTGCTCTTAACTTTGTGGTTATGCTCTTGGACTTCTTAAACCTTGGACCTCTTGGATTATTCTTGGACCCTTGGACTTAGAATTAGGTTTCTTTCCCTATACTTGGAGTATTATGGATCTTTGCCTTTATTTGACTTGCTCATTAACTTATGCTTCAAATCAGATGGAATTCTTTTCGCTTGCTATGGAGTTTTCTATCTTTTGGTTAGATCATTCTTATCTCTAACTTTTATTTTGCTTTCTAGGATAGTCACTTCATCTCCTCCCCTTCTTAAATTTTTAAAATCTTCTCCCTTTTTCAAAAGCCTTCTTGTTTTCAAACTTAAAATCGCTTTCATAAAAAATCTTGACTTTTGTCAAGTGATTTTCAAACTTTGTTTTCTTTAATAAATGTCAATCAATGTTAATCATATTTTGACCAATTTCAAAAAAGACTTAAAAAATACAAAAAAAACTAATTCAAATCTTTTTGTGCCCTTGTGCACTTTTCCATTTTAAAAAAACTCTTCATAAAGTTTAGACATGAGTCATTTCCATAGTTGAAATATAATTCTCTTATTCCCCATAGTATTTAATTCTCTTATTCCCCATAGTATTTAAGACGTTGACATTTTCCACTTAGATGTTAAGTGATAGATTTGTTGATTTAATCCAAGTAAAAATCCTCTATCTTTAGATGATGCAAATGTTGTCTTATACCTGTGGGCGACTAGTCGTAGTTTCTCTCCTTAAAAGGATGACTTGTCTTTACATTTAAAAATCAATTATAACCAACAAATTTTTTATATCTGTACCACGAACTACGGAGTTTTGATCCTATATTGCACTTTGTGGGTACGTCGACATGAAACGATAAGTCTCTCCAAACACAAAAATCTAAAAAATAATTCTCTTCTCATCTCCCCAATCTCTTTTCAAGCAAACATTTTCAAACAAAAAAATGTAGATATTTCATAGGGCTCCTATAGAATATTATAAACGTTTTGGGTGCTAACACCTTCCTATTGCATAACCATCCCCTTACCTAGATCTCTGTTTATTTGTTCTTGTTTTAAAACTCTTAGGTTTTGTTCACTCTTTTAACTTAAATGCACTTTTAATCCATTTAATTTATATGTTTTAAACAATTGATTCCCCTATTATAAAACAACTATTTTGATCTTTTAATTTTAATAGTTTTTAAATTTTTGTGGTCCCCATCCACTTTTCCATATGTGGATTAAAAATTATTTTTAATTAATTGGTATAATGATTAGAATATTTTAATATTTAATAATATTTTTAATTACTTAATTAAAATATTAAAATATTACTTTTGGCCCAAATCCATCTACTAAGAATTTCATTTCGTGATAAAAGATATATATACCTCAAATGATATATATATATATATATATATATATATATATATATATATATATATATATATATATATATGAGCTATATGAATAGTTGCATTATTAATAAAATAAATCGATGTGGGACAAAAACAACTTAAATATAGGGAAGTTGTGGTCAATCCGTGTCCATTCTGAATTTCACAAGTAAAACATAGAAACAACTTAAATGTGGAACGAGTATAAACAGT